>JARWMC010000030.1:4845941-5445941 GCA_029959065.1 Colias behrii
TTTTTATTTATTTTTTTATTTAACAGTTTTATGTACCATTACAAATTTTACAATCATATCATAATATTAAAAGAAAAGGAAACATTCATAGCACATAAGGCAACCTTATCGCTTATCAGCGATCTCTTCCCGGCTGCCCAAGTCCTTCTATTATAATTTCTAAGTTTAAGATCAAATCGGCAAAGAAATTCAAGTAACCTAAAACAATTAAAATACACTCAGTCCATGTGCGTAAGCCACTTTCTTAAATATTTGATTATTTTTTCAAACTTTGAAGTGAAACTTCTTTATGCTTTTCTTTAAGTCAACATCCGTTGCATAGTTTTAAAGATTTATGTTCCTGTGGAACTTCGGAATTTCATTCTCATTATTTAAAATCTATCATAAAAAACTCCAATACCAATATCAATAAAATAAGTACCTTTACACATTACAAATAAAATACATTACATACACTCTTGTTCATTTAATAAGTAACGCGCAAAAATGAGCTTACGGAGCGCTCTCGATCTATGAAACAACATTCAGTACATTGCCTACATACGAAATCCAATAAGAGTGAAAGAGAAATTACGCCACAGTCCTGCGCGTGAAACAAAAGATTTACTATGGAAAAATAGCCATTTTCGGAGCGCCGCTCTCAAGCGACGTTGCGCATCGCATGACAGCAGCAATTGCGCGCGACGTTGCCACTCCTATATTATAAACAAACACTATGAATACGCTCGCGAATGCAAATTCGGGGATTTTCTAATTTTGCTAAATAATAATTGAATTCGTTTTGATATACTTTATAATTTTTAGTGTTTATATAGAAACTAGATTTCCGCCCGCGGCTTCGCCCACGTTTTCAAAGGAAAACCCGCATAGTTCCCGTTCCCGTGGGATTTCCGGGATAAAACCTACCCTATGTGTTAATCCAAGTTACCTTCTATATGTGTGCTAAATTTCATTGTTATCGATTCAAACACACACACACACACACTCACACACACATCCTCACAAACTTTCGCATTTATAATATTAGTAGGATTAAAACTGCTTTTTACATTATCTCTCTGATTAAATTTTTTAATTTATCTATCAAATTAAATACTTAATTAAATAAATAATAATATTACCTTCACAATCGCCTAACAATGGTTTAGAGCAATCTTCCGTATCCTCTCCCATCTCACGGAACCGTTGTATTAAGTTATCTTCTGAATTATTTCTGAGAAACACGAAATATAAGGTTATTTATTATGCATACCATGTTTAAATATAAATTTATAGTTGAATCGTTTCTATCGCCTTAAATACGTTAATTTTATCATAATTTATCTATAATATTATTTTTTATTGACTCATCGAAATTTTCCTGACTTATAAAAATTTTCCCCACAAAGAGAAATTTTCCCCACAAAGAGAAATTTTCCTGACGTATAGAAATTCTCTTGTCGAAATTTTCCCGACTTATGGATTTTTCCTGACTTATAGAAATTTTTGCGGCAAAGAGAAATTTTCCTCACGTATAGAAATTTTCCTGGCTTACAGAATTTTTCCTGACGTAAAGAAATTTTCCTGGCGTATATAATTTTTCCTGACTTATACAAATTTTCCTGACATATAGAAATTTTCCTGGCTTATAGAAATTTTCCCGACGCATAGAAATTTTGCTGGCTTATAGAAATTTTCCCGACGCATAGAAATTTTCCTGACGTAAAATTTTTTCCTGGCTTATAGAATTTTTCCTGACGTATAGAAATTTTCCGGACTTATGGAAATTTTTCCTGACGTATAGAAGTTTTCCCAACTTATCGTAATTTTCCCGACTTATGGATTTTTCCTGGCGTATATAAATTTTCCTGGCGTATAGAAATTTTCCTGACTTATAGAAATTTTCCCGAAGCATAGAAATTTTCCTGACGTATAGAAGTTTTCCTGGCTTATCGAAATTTTCCTGACGTATAGAAATTTTCCTGACGTATATAAATTTTCCTGACGTATAGAAAATTTCCTGGCTTATAGAATTTTTCCTGACGGATAGAAATTTTCCTGTCTTATCGAAATTTTCCAGGCGTATAGAAATTTTCCTGACGTATAGAAATTTTCCTGTGTTATCGAAATTTTCCAGGCGTATAGAAATTTTCCTGACGTATATAAATTTTCCTGGCGTATAGAAATTTTCCTGACTTATGGAAATTTTTCCTGACGTATAGAAGTTTTCCCAACTTATCGTAATTTTCCCGACTTATGGATTTTTCCTGGCGCATATAAATTTTCCTGGCGTATAGAAATTTTCCTGACAGAAATTTTCCTGACGTATAGAAAATTTCCTTGTTTATAGAAATTTTCCTGGCGTATAGAAGTTTTCCTGGCTTATAGAATTTTTCCTGACGGATAGAAATTTTCCTGGCTTATAGAAATTTTCCTTGTTTATAGAAATTTTCCTTTCTAATGGAAATTTTCCAGCTTATAGAAATTTTCCCGACTTATGGAAATTTTCCTGACTTATACAAATTTTTCCTGACTTATCGTAATTTTCCTGACTTATACAAATTTTTCCTGACTTATCGTAATTTTCCCGACTTATGGATTTTTCCTGGCGTATAGGAATTTTCCTGTCTTATCGAAATTTTCCAGGCGTATAGAAATTTTCCTGACGTATATAAATTTTCCTGGCGTATAGAAATTTTCCTGAAATAGAAATTTTCCTGACGTATAGAAATTTTCCTTGATTATCGAAATTTTCCTGGCGTATAGAAATTTTCCTGGATTATAAACATTTTCCTGACATAGAAATTTTCCTTGTTTATAGAAATTTTCCTGGCGTATAGAAATTTTCCTTTCTTATGAAAATTTTCCAGCTTATAGAAATTTTCCCGACTTATGGAAATTTTCCTGATTTATAGAATTTTTTCCTGACTTATCGTAATTTTTCTGTCAATCGAAATTTCCCTAACTATTGTTAAAATCATTTTTCTAATCTTCCTAAAATTGGAATTTTTTACGACTGATTAAAAATTAAAATACTACCAACCAGTTTTGTCACGAGCCGCCTCTGGTTCAGTGGTATTTGCGTGAAAGAGTAACAAACATCCAATGTCTTTTACATCACATAGTCTAAAACAAAGTCGCTTTCTCTGTCCCTATGTCCCTTTGTATGCTTAAATCTTTAAAACTACGCAACGGATTTCGATGCGGTTTTGTTTAATAGATAGAGTGATTCAAGAGGAAGGTTTAAGTATAGAATTTATTAGGTTTTATACAAAGTGGGCGAAGCCGCGGGTGGAAAGCTAGTTTATAATATAATATTAGTATGATATATCATTTTTTATTACAGCATCATCAAACACAAGCAACTATGACATCCTATCAATGAACTACCAGCCGAACAGATCAAGGGGCCGCGGAGACGCGAACAGATATGCTTTGAAATTCTATAGAGAGAGTGACGAAGAGCTTAGGCTGAAGAAGGAAGAGGCTCTGTGAGTATTATTATGTTTAACTAGCTTTCCCGCGGCTTCACCCGCGTTTTCAAAGAAGAACCCGCATAGTTACCGTTTCCAAGGAATTTCCGGGATAAAACCTATTCTATGTGTTAATCCAAGTTACCCTCTATATGTGTGCTTAATTCCATTGTAATCGGTTGTAGTATTTGCGTGAAAGAGTAACAAACATACACACACATACACACATCCATCCTCACAAACTTTCGCATTGATAATATTAGTAGGATCTTGGTTGTAAGTAGGAATTCAAAAAAACTGCAATATTCAAATAATTTCAGATGTAGGTGAATGAAAAGTACATAAACTTTCACAGAATCTTAAACATAAGTATGTAATTATAATCATTTATTTTGCGCTATCCCACAACCTTCATACATTTCCTTTCCTACGAGGTTGCCTGGTAGAGATTGCTGTTCAGCAATAAGGCCGCCTTTTGTACAAATGATGCCTTTTTGTGATATTGTTCTTTTTTTCTGCTTTGTCCATTCATGTTTGTACAATAATAAATAAATAAAATAAATAAATAAGTTTAATGTTATATTTGACTTCCATTTTAAACTAAATTCAGGTAAAAAAACGCATGTGTATTTTGCTTGAAGAAGTACCAGAATTTTCACATCTACACTATGTTTTACATTAAAGTATTTTTTGAAGTGAAACTTCTTTATCGGGGTTGGAAAAAAATTTAGTGTAACATTTTTTCGTTACGCGTGACATTTTTCCGTTACGCGCCATCTTTTTCTTATCCCTACCACGCGTGATTCGACGTATTTCTGTAAAGTTGCATATAGTAATTTTTTTTTGAAAAATAAGGTCATAAAGAAGTTTCACTTCTTACGTGTGTACACTAATACACGCACACATTTTTTTTATACCTATTTAGTTCGAATTTACATCAATCTAATATTTTATACTTGAAACCTCTATCTATCTCTTTCAGCAAAGCCCTAAACCACGTGAGCGAGAAAGAAATGGAGATAGATCCAATAGATTTCTTTCCGTCGGAATTGACGTTTCCAAAAAGACCTCCATGGGACTTCAACATGACGCCGGCGCAGTTGGACGCGCAAGAGCAAAAGTATTTTAGGGTATGTACTTAACTAAAAAAAAAAGGTTTAAAAGGTAAAGGTTTGTTGGTTGTAAGTAGCACACATTCTCGATAATGGAGCATGTTTGCCTAGGTTAGTTTTGCAAACTGGAACACAAAAAAGGTGTTTTACCGGTTTTCTGGGAAGGCGATACGGTATCTGAAAAGCGATGTTAGAAATAATGTCCTCGCAGACAACAGCACCGTTTACACATTTATGGAGAAATAGTAAATCGTGTAATTTGCGACGGTCACGTAACAAATCATTTTAAAAAAATCTAAGCGTTCACCATATGGGCAGCGATGTGATATACCTCGAGGGGTAAAAGCCAAGTGTCTCGTAAAGGAACGCTGAATAGATTCAATACGCTGCGAATGTACTGCATAGTAGGGATTCCATACCACACAAGCAAACTCGAGGTGACTGCGAACCAGAGAATTATATAGAACTATTTTAGTTGATGTCTTAAAATGTGAGTCATGTCTTTTAATAAAGCCCAACATCCGTGCTGCATTTTTGATAATATTGTCTAGGTGAGATGTTAACCTAAGTCCGCTATCTAAAGTGACGCCAAGATCCACAATTTGAGTATTTTCAGTTAGTGCAACATTTTCGATATTATATTTAGAATGCAGTAATGATTTTTTTCGCGTTAATCTTATGTAAGAACATTTTTTGGAGTTGATGACCATATAGTTAGCTTTACACCAGATTGCTATGTTGTCCAAATCATCCTGAATAGCATTTACGTCCGATAAATTTTCGATCGATTTATAGATTTTTAAGTCGTCAGCAAAGAGAGCATAGTGGCAATGTTTGATGCAGTCAGAAATATCATTAATACCTCAGCCCCCGGAATCACAGACACAATAGAAAATCTATTGTGTCGTGGCCCGATCGGGCCGCTCGGTGGTCAATGGGTTAATATAAGTGAGAAATAGCAGTGGACCCAAGTGGGACCCCTGTGGGACTCCAGATGTTGCAGTAAACATACTCGACTTAAAACCCTTCACAACCACTTCCTGCGATCTATTATAAAGATAAGATGCGAACCATTTCAAAATGGAACCTGATACACCGAAATTCTTTAATTTTATGAGCAGTGTTTCATGATCAACCTTATCAAAAGCGCTGCTGAAGTCCGTGTAGATCGCGTCAACTTGGCCTCCGTTATCCAGTACATTCGTTATGTCAGACAAGAATTTCACAAGATTTGTTTGGATAGAATGACCTTTACGAAAACCATGTTGATGTGGTGATATAAATTTATCCAAGTAACGAGTAACTATAGGACAAATAAGAGATTCAAAAACCTTTGATAAGGTTGATAAAATAGCGATAGGTCTATAATTACTAACAATGGTTCGGTCACCCTTTTTATATACTGGCACAATCTTGGAAAACTTCCAACGCTCGGGGAATATACCTTGTTGGAGAGACTCATTGAAAATATTAGCTAGAGGAGAAGCTATCGTGACGGCTACACGCTTAAGAAAAATGGGTGGGATAAGATCCGGACCAGCACCTTTGTTAACATCGAGTTGTTTTAACTTTGCAAGAACCTCTTTTTTGGTGACATTGAATTTGGAACAAGAATCATTATAGCAAGTCATTTTACTCGAACAAATTGGAAGCGCTTTTATTATTGGATTAGAATATATGGATGAAAAATGAGAGGCAAAGAGGTTCGCAATGTCAGGACCGTTTTCTGCGGTAAGATTGTCGAGACACATAACAGACGGTATTGATGATAGACAATTATTTCGCTTACTATTAACATATTTCCAAAATGCTTTACTATCTCTTTTGATAGCTTCTTCAATTTTTTGTTTGTAGTTTTGATGACAACGTGAACTTATTTTTTTGCATCTATCTCGCAATACACTATACTCAAACAGATCGCGGGGGTTTTGGAACTTTTTATACTTACGCCTTATTTTATCCTTCTCTTTAATGATACGAATTAAAGCGGGAGAAAACCAGGGAGGATATTTGCTTTTTTTAATGTAACATTTCGGTACATGATGATCAATTACGCCTCGCAAAACATCATAAGACAGCTCCACCTTCTTATTGATATCATTAACATGTAGGAATTTAGAGTAACAATCAATATTTTCCAGCTCTCGCACAATATCATCATAATTAGCCTTAAAAAAGTTATAGCTAACAAAGTTATTACATCGCAAAGTAGAAGGTACGTTAGATTCGACACACAACAAAAGACTAGGATGATGAGGATCTGGCTTAGTCAATATATCAATCGCCGAGGATACGTTACAACAAGAGATATTTGTCAGGGCTAAGTCCAACATTTTACCATTGTGATTAAGAACATTATTAATTTGATCAGGATTATTAATGTTTATAAAATCAACAAGAGCACATTCCACATTACCGTGATACTCAATTGGAACCATTACTTCACGATTAGTACAGATATTGACCCATTTTATATTACCCAAATTAAAATCAAGCTATGCAATAGCTTAAAAAATATATTAATGGAAAAATGAAATTTGTAAAAGAAAGCGTGTGTGCTGAGCACACGTGTCAGAAGTCAAACTTCTTTGGCAATATTCAAAGAATTTAAAGATACAATGCCAAAATGTTATGCCAAATTATTAAATAAATAGGAAATACTTGTATTTTTGTCTTTCATGATTTCACACAAGAACCAATTTGAAAAATGCATCAGCAGAAGCCACATAGGCGTCATATTGTATTTCGTTTTTTAAGATGAGCGGCTATGGCTAATCTAATATTCTATTCTAACTTCTGCGCGTTGAGAGTAAAATTTCAAGGTCGCGTCATGGCAATACCGTCACGTCATGGAGTAAGGCGACGATTTTGTGTATCTTTGAATCTTGCTAAAGAAGTTTCACTTCAGATACGTGTGCTCGGCACACACGCTCTTTTTTTGTAGGAATTTCTAACTATGCTTTAGTAACATAGCTTTAGCAATAAGTTATTTTTAAGCTATTGCATAGCTTCTATCGCGGGCCTTGAGCGCGGGGACCGAATCCCGAAATTCCGTAACGAAAAAACCTCACGCTCCCCACTCCGACGGGCACGGAGGTGTGGCTTGAAGGCATAGCATGCAATAGCTTTACCGCGGCAGTCCTCGAATGCCACACGTCTTTTTTTGCTTGTTTGTCTGTAGAATTATACCCATGAGCTATACTTACCTATTATCTATTTACTAATGACTAAATTATTGTATGTTTGTCAACAGGAATACATAAACACTCTGCAATCATCGCCCCGTTGGAAAGAAATGTCTTATTTTGAACTAAATTTAGAAACATGGAGACAGCTATGGAGAGTTTTGGAAATGTGTGATATTTTGCTGTTGATCGTGGATGTCAGGTTTGCGGTGAGTTTTTGACGGTTTTAAAACCGGTTTTTATTCGAAAATGTAATATTATTATTACATTTTCGAATAAAAACCGGTTTTACCAAAATTATTTCAAATTTTTTCCAATATAAAGAGAAAAATTTACACTTTTTCAAGTTACAATTATGTTACTCAATATGTTTATGGGATTGGTATTGAATTTTGATACTAAAAAATACTTATAACACCTCTCTTTTTGTGTTGGGGGTTAAAAATCAGTTTTTTTTTTACAAACCCGTGAGGCAAAAGACGCTGGTTCGAGTCCCGCCTCATGGTCGAAATTTTCTATTCTTTAAGCAATGCTCATTTATAAAGCAATTTAAATGCTATATAACTAAATATTTATTGTAATAACTATTTTTTTTTAATATCGCCTGATGTAAATACAATCATTTCAATCTGAACTCCTTTATCATAAGAGCACACACATTTATTTTTGTCTAATTAATTGTATAGATATATTGTGTATAGATATCGCCTAATTTATTATTAGATTCTGTGAATGTTGTGTTCATCTGTAATTGTTGTGCATAATAAGTTATGAATCTAGTTTTAACTGTTTAACGCGAAAGATACGTAGGTAACAACTATTGATGAGCCTTTTTTAATAAATAAAAATAAATAAAATAAATAAATATCTAATTCATACTTTAAATTATTAGTTTTTTTTTACAATTTAATTTTTTTTAAATCCTGCATTCCAGGGTATGATGTTCCCCCCTTCCCTGTACGAATACGTAGTGAAAGATCAAAAGAAAGATATGATTCTAGTGCTGAATAAAATAGACCTAGTGCCCGCACCCGTCGTTGCTGCTTGGAAAGATTATTTGATGAAAATTTGCCCCGGTTTGAAAGTAGTATACTTTACGTCGTGCCCCGGGTATAATTTGCAAGGGGCAAATTGTGATAAAGCTGGTAAGTGTGGGCCATTTTTATGTGTATTATTAGTATATATATGTATTATTACAAGAGTTTTCTTAAATTATTTTAAACTATATTTCTGCCCGCGACTTCTACGCGTCTTCAAAGAAAAACCCGCATAGTTCCCGTTCCTGTGGAATTTCCGGGATAAAAAGTAGCCTATGTCTTATTCTGGGTCTTCAGCTACGTACATGCCAAATTTAATTGTAATCGGTTCAGCAGTATTTGCGTGAAATAGTAACAAACATCCATCCATCATTACGAACTTTCGCATTTATAATATTACTGGGATTATAATGACTAGGTGCCCTGGTTTAAAAGTGGTTTACTTTACGTCGTGCCCCGGCTATAATTTGCAAGGGGCAAATTGTGATAAAGCTGATTTTTTATATATTTATAACTAGTTGTTTGCTTATATCGCGTGATTAAAATAAACTCCCACGGTTATAAGATATTTCACCATAAAAAGCTTAGACTCTTAACTATCTCCAGACACAAATATAATGTTTAACACATCACTCCGTCACGACGTGTAGAAAGACAAACAAACACACCTTTATAGTATTTAATATTTATATCTATTAAGATTAATTATTTTTAAATGGAATGGCTATATGGCTCGGTTTGGAAGTGGTTTACTTTACCTTGTGCCCTGGATGCCATTATTAGCAGTGAGTTTGGGGCAATTTGTATTTATTTATTACTAAATTTCCGTTTATACCGTAATTAAAAGAAATTTTATTGGAAATGAGATTTTTCATCGCGGTAAAAAGTATATGCCTATGTCATTGTATAGCTTTTTAACAGTCTCCAGACATAAAAAATAACGTAAGTAGCTCCGTTATGGCGTGAAAGAAGGACAAACAAACACGCTGGCGAGTAACCTGTTTGAAAGTGATTCTCGCCGCCCATTAGCATTTGCGTTGTTAGGGGCACCGCGAATGTGTTGCTGGCCTTTCAGATATTTAAATATGTCCTTTTTTTGAAGATTGCCTTGCCGAAAACGCAAATTCTTATAATATAGCTTACCCGCGGCTTCGCCCGCTTTGTTTAAACCTAATCTTATCTTATCTTAATATATATATAAATCTCGTGTCACAATGTTTGTCCTCAATGGACTCCTAAACCACTTAACCGATTATAATAAAATTCGCACACCATGTGCAGTTCGATCCAACTTGAGAGATAGGATAGGTTTTATCCCGGAAATCCCACGGGAAAGGGAACTATGCGGGGTTTTCTCTGAAAACGCGGGCGAAGCCGCGAGCGGAAAGCTAGTAAATTATATACTTAATACTTCCGCGTGAACCACTCCATTAAAAAAAAAAACGCATTAAAATCAGTTGCGTAGTTTTTAAAGATTAAATATAGATAAATGAATATTTTTTTGGGTGGAAATGCTAGTATATAAATAAATTTATTATTTATTCACAGGTCTTCAAGTACGTCGTCGCAAAGGCAGACAGCGTATGTGCGCAGAGGGTGCTTCGAAACTTCTAGAAGCTTGCAAGGATATAGTGAAGGGAGAAGTAGATCTCACTTCGTGGGAGAAGAAGATAGGAGAAGAGAGTGGAGTGGAGTTTGACGATGAGGAGACGGAAGTTGGTAAGAGATGGAAAATCACACATGTGACGTCACAAAGTTGGTAAGAGATGGAAAATCACACATGTGACGTCTCAAAGTTGGTAAGAGATGGAAAATCATACATGTGACGTCACAAAGTTGGTAAGAGATGGAAAATCACACATGTGACGTCACAAAGTTGGTAAGAGATGGAAAATCACACATGTGACGTCACAAAGTTGGTAAGAGATGGAAAATCACACATGTGACGTCACAAAGTTGGTAAGAGATGGAAAATCACACATGTGACGTCACAATCATAAAATGGCGCTGAATCGATCCTATTCTTATTTCGATAATTTCGCATGTTTAAATCGCATTCTTAACAAGCATAAATTAATGTAAAGTTTGTTAGTCTGTCTATTTATTACGCTGTAAAGTTTTAAGTTTGATTTTTCTATAATTTCTCACGTGAAATAAACTGACTCTGGTTTTTTAAAGAAATGGTAAGAGTTAGTATCGCTATTTGTTTAAATGTATACATAAAAAAAAAATATGTACCTAGGGTAAGTTTCTAGTTATTAATGTTCAGAGAAATAATGCAATCCCTACTAATATTATAAATAAAGAAAGTAACTCTGTCTCTCTGTCTGTCTGTCTGTTACGCTTTCCCGCTTAAACCTCTCAACCGATTTTGATGAAATTTGGCACAGACAATCTTTAGACCCTGAGAAAGAACATAGGCTACCTTTTATCAAAACACCACGCGGGCGAAGCTGCGGGCGGAAGCTAGTAATATAATATAAATAATTGTTATTTGCATTTCACACAGATGACAGAGCAGTGAAACCATAAAAATATGGGCTTCTACATAGTGAAACAAATGTAAAATTTACCAATAAAATAAGATACACTGTGTAATACTTCCCTTTCTCTGTCACGTATTATCGTATCTTCTTATTTGTATGCGCTTACTGTTTCATATATTTAAAATCACACGACGCTAAAGAAGTTTTCCTTCCAACAAAAATAAATGCATTTAAAATATATTTCTTTATTCACAGGCGAAACGATACTCCAGCAAGCGGATACGACATTCTACACGCATGAAAAATATAAAAATGGCATCCTAACCATTGGCTGTGTTGGACAACCCAATGTAGGGAAAAGTTCCCTTATGAACGCTATTATGGGGAAAAAAGTGGTCTCTGTGTCCAGGACTCCGGGACATACTAAGCATTTTCAGACGATTTTCCTAACGCCACAGGTGAGTTTGAACCTTATTGCAATGTTTTTAGGTACTATATTTGCAGTTTCTAAACATTTAGACTACTTTTTTGACGACATAAGTTAGTTTGAACCTTATTTCTTAGCAAATAAGACTTATTTTTCATTGAATATTAGGAAAAGGTTCATTTAGCAATAATAACCTTTATATCTAGTAGAATAGATTGTATATTTGCTTGTTTAAAATGTTATGAACGCTATAATGGGGAAAAAAGTTGTCTCTGTGTCGAGGACTCCGGGACATACTAAGCATTTTCAAACTATTTTCCTAACACCGCAAGTGAGTTTGAACCTTATCTATACTAATATTATAAAGCTGAAGAGTTTGTTTGTTTGAACGCGCTAATCGCACTACTGGTCCGATTTGATAAATTCTTTCGGTGTTAGATAGCCCATTTATCGAGGAAGGCTATAGGCTATATATCATCTCGCTAAGACCAAAAGGAGCGACACAATGCGGGTAAAACCGCGGAACACAGCTAGTTTGTATCTATTTAGGTGTTATATTCCCTTGTTATAGCACAATATTGGATGACGAACAATTTAAGATTATTTTAAAGTGAAACTTTTATTACATCGTCTCAAACTTTTTGGTCTGTGTAGCGCATGTCGCGTGTATCGCGGCTGCCGAGTAGGTATACCTACTCGGCAGCCGACCGACACGCGACATGCGCTACACAAAGCAGTGTTCGGAACCGTTCGAACAGTTTCACTTTTACCGTGGTTTCATAAAACCACACAACATTTTTTATTTACGCTGAATGTGAGTTTGAACCTTATTTCTTAGCAAATAAGACTTATTTTTCATCGAAGAATAGGAAAAGATTTATTTCGCAATAACATAATATAAGCTTTATATCTAGGAGCATAAGATGTATTTTCGCTTGTTAATGTATGCTAATCTCGTTTAAAATCCTTTAAAAGTCTATAATTTTGAAACAATATGTTTGTGTGAAATTTATATTTAGTTTTATAGCATTCAAATGCTTAGTAAAAATAAATAATAGAAAAATTTCTATCACGAGCCGAGAATGGCGAAACACGCGTGTTCAAATCCCGCCCGTGATCGATTTTTTTCTATTCTTCAAAAAATTAAATGTTTGTGTTTGTCCGTAGGTACGTCTGTGTGACTGTCCCGGGTTAGTGTTTCCGTCAATGGTGCCCCGGTCTATACAAATTTTGATGGGTTCATATCCCATAGCGCAGTTGAGAGAACCGTATACTACTATTAGGTAAGAAATATTATCGTATGCATTTATTTATATTAAAAAAAATATTTTTTTTAAGTAAAATAAATAAATAAATCATCTTTTATTTGACCTGTTTTGCTTGCCAGCCGCTTTGCCTAAACCGAATAAATGATATACTAAAACCTTACTCATACATAGGGACAGAGAAAACGATTTTGTTTTATACTATGTAGTGATATATAAATTTTAAAATATAAATATTTTAGGACAATTTCACACACACGGCACGATCTGATCCCATACTAAGCTTTCGCTTGTGTTATGGAAACCAATTGGCTGATAAACATACATATATAATTTGTAATAAATGCTTATATAGATAATTAACACCCAGACACAGAGCAAACATCTATGGTCATCACACAAATATTTGCCCCGGGTGGGAATCGAACCCACGACCTCTGGCTTGGAAGGCAGGGTCACTACCAACTAAGCCAACCGGTCAGTCTAATAAATTTAATTTATTCTTATTAGGGCCGATTTTTCAAACCTTGGCTAAAATTTATCCGTCCAATAAAGTATTACACGAACATTTTAAAATGTCACCTGTTAACTGTCATATACGGACAATTAGAATACATTTTTGAAATGGTAGTTTAATACGTTATTCGATGTATAAGTTTTAACCAAGGATTGAAAAATCAACCCTTATTCACACATTTCCTAGATTCTTAGCGGAACGTCTTGATCTGCCGAAACTCCTGCGCATGGATCACCCAGAGAACGACGACACGTGGTCGCCGAGGGATATATGTGATGGCTGGGCAAAGAAACGGGGATATCTCACCGCTAAGGCTGCTAGGTGAGTAGATTATATTATAAGAAATTACACGCGAGGCCGGGTTAAATATTAGTTTGAATGTAATAAGAATGTACTGCGATTCTACACAGCTACCTAATTGATGTAGGTAGTTGATAACAAGCAAGTCAACCACTATTAGCAAAGTGAGGAGTTGGGTCGAACGTCGTATAAACAACGTCCGAGCCAATAGGCACGATTCGTACGAATGCGCCACGAGTCAAAGGAACGCGGCATTTTATAGTTTTCGACAGCTAAGGATGTTTTGACAGGAAATAGTGACAACTATTCATCCACAAAAATATTAAATCAAAAGTTACGTATAACAATATTATAAAAGGGACAGCCCACACTGAATTTTTATCGCGCTTACATCAAACTGAATGAAATCTCGCTTCAATCAAACTCAAACCACCTTTAAAATAAAACAGCCTCAAAACACGGTTAATACAGACTGACGTTTAACTTACCAACGTTAAATCACTCTTGTATCTTAAACCACGTTTACTTAAAATATAAATTCAACAAAAAAGGTCGTGTTCCATCGTTACAATATTGTATTCACTGAAAAGTGCTTCATATTGGTTGAAATGGTTGTTAATCATCTCAATAGATGGCGCGCGGTGTGTCCCTTCAGACACATAAAACTGAAAGAATAGAATAAATTCGATCACTCTGGCGGGTCACGAGTGGCCGAGTTGGTGAGGCATCCGCCCCGGAATGGCGCGAAGGATGCGGGTTCGAGTCCCGCTGAGTGATCGAATTTTTTCTATTCTTTATAAATTTATAAATTTACACGTTTACTTAATTAAAAAATTATATTCATTTAGGCTGGACACATACCGAGCGGCTAACAGCATTCTAAGGATGGCGTTGGACGGGAAAATCTGCCTGTGGTTGCGACCGCCTAAATTTACAGAAGAAAGAGGTATGTGAATATTAAAAGTGTTTCTGATACATATATATTGTATTATGTATTTGTGATATTTATTTGTAGTATTAATGCGATGGCTCTGTTTGTTTGTTTCGTTTTTATGTCTCAACTAGCTTTCCGCCCGCGGCTTCGCCCGCATTTTCAAAGAAAAACCCGCATAGTTCCCGTTCCCGTGGGATTTCCGGGACAAAACCTATCCTATGTGTTAATCCAAGTTACCCTCTATATGTGTGCTAAATTTCATTGTAATCGGTTCAGTAGTATTTGCGTGAAAGAGTAACAAACACACACACACACATCCTCACAAACTTTTGCATTGATAATATTAGTAGGATCAATGAATGAATTTTGAACTGTGTAATAAAGTAATTAGATACGCGCACCATTTTAAGAAACTGTCATCTGTCAGTTCCCCACAATTCTAACTTTCGATATAAATACTGTTTATTACATAGTTCCTCAAATTTTCAAACTATAAAAAGGATTCATTTTATAATTAAAATTATTTCTATATTTTGCAAAAACTTGTAGTGTTGTTTCACGACATTGTTGTATTTTTTTTCAATCTATTATTTTCCTTTTATATTCCTGGTCACTTTAAAACGAGATTAATTATTTTTATTCTGATGATATTTTGATGATGATGATTCTTCTTGTTTTGACGACTTTTTCAGTTATTTATTATTTATTTTTCACAGAAAAATACGAAAACTGCGACGAGATAAAATACGTCAAATGGGTGCAAGCGCTCACTAAAGACGTGCAAGAAATAGTCGTGACGTCATCGTCAGAGGGAGACGGAGATAGCGACGGTGATGAGAGCGAGGGAGACAGCGATAGTGATGGAGAAACAGCCAGTATGGCTAATAAGTTTGCGGCTTTGGCTAATGAATAAATATATTAAATTAATAAAGAGCATTTGTCAGAAGTGAACCTTCTTTGGCAAGATTCAAAGATACCAACATCGTCGTCTTACTCCATGACGTAACGGTATTGCCATGACGCGATGTTGAAATTATACTCTCAACGCGCCTAAAGCAGTTTCACTTTAATAATAAGACGTTTTTTTGATGAAAATTTTATTTATTTTCTTACTAAAAATATTTCAGTATTTATTACACGGAGAACGTGAAAATAACTTCATTTTATTTGTTATAACAGTGCATTCCTTAATTCGTTAAAATCAAATAAAATACGTACGCGATTAGAGTCTTTATAATATACTACGTAAGAGATGTAATCGCGTGCCATCGGAATACCGCTGTTGTTTAAATAGGCCTTGATATTTTTATTATCTCTTTATAGTCTAAGAGATGATTGACATTCGGCTTAATTTACGCTTATTCTAATTATAGTTTAAGAGCTGGCTATGTTTTATGCACGTTATTAAAGGAGAATGGCGAAACTTGGCCTAACAAAAGTAAGGCCTTACAGAAATCATAATATATTTAAAATTCATTATGTTATTTTTAATAATTCTTGGTAAAATATTGACTTCTGATTCTATGGGAAAACAAATGTTTGAAAAAAAAAGATAATGTGTTTACTAACGGCATTGTTATTTAGATTTCTATGACTACCGGTCTTATCAAGCAGAGATTGTCAGTGCTGTCAGGAGTAAAATAGTCGATATATCGATTAAAACGAATGAATATTTATTTTCATTTTTAGTTTTATATAAAATTCAAATGCTTTATGAATCAGAAATATAAGTTAACTGCGTTACATATTTTATTTTTAGGTATATTTAGGTAATTCTATACATTTTTACTCATGGCGGCCGCACTTTGTAAGAATATTTCTGAAATGTAGCTGGCCGCTTCAATTTTAATTACAATGTCATGTTTGTCGTTTGACTTAAGACATTTGATTGAGGTTTTTCGTTACGTTACATTCGACTTTGTGCTTATGGTTAACTTATTTTCTTCATCTTTATCGACTTTCGCTACGTATTACGGACACTGACGATCTCTGTTATTACTACCAACCAACGCTTGCACACCGGACTTTGATTACCTGCCTTTACGACTCACTACTGCTACCCTACCTGGACACCGACTTTGCATCCGATTTTTCATTTACAAATATGAACTGCATCAACTGTGGCATTAATGCTAATCGTAACAATGCTATACGTATGCATTTGTTACAAGATAACGCAATACTATCAATTATACAACGGTGGGCTGCTCCTCTAGCGGTTAGTGGATTAGTATTATCTAAGGTATTTAGTACTAGCTATTGAAATCAAACAAAAACGTAAACACACATTGTTTTATATATATACTAGCGGTCCACCCCGGCTTCGCCCGTGGTACCTACATGTTTAAACTATCCTATCTCTCAAGTTGGATCGAACTCCACATGGTGTGCGAATTTTATTATAATCGGTTAAGTGGTTTAGGAGTCCATTGAGGACAAACGTTGTGACACGAGATTTATATATATTAATATATATATTCACTTTCTTTTGTCCAATTGTAATATTAATTCTTTATTTGTAGATCACTCACTCTGATCACATATGTGATGCATGCTGGAAACTTGCAAATGATTCTTTGAGGATTGAAAATCATGAAGATGACACTGTAACTCTGGGTCATCAACGTGTATGCATTTATTGTGGACGTTCTGTATTGCGCACACGGTTTCATTTACTAAGAACTGATTCTCAACGCGATCAAAGAATTAGAGCAGTGATATTAGAGTGGATATTACCTCGTCAGGTAATGTATTTCTTTACAGATTGGAAATAGAGCAACATATCTATTTCATTCTTGCTGGGTGAGGGCTGACAGAGCTGCACCTCATTTTAGTTCTAATCCAAGAACTTCAGTACATTACCAAGGTGTACCTACTTCATCTAGTGAAATAGTACATTCTGCATCTAGTGAAATGGTACATCCTAGATCTAGTGAATCAGTCACCTTATCTAACTATATAAGACCTGTAGAAACTGAATCCCACTGTTTTTTGGAAGGATGTGAAAGAAGAGAGAGAAATCGTGTTCCAGTTAGTGTAAGAAAACATTTACTGACTAAATACAATTATTATGTACCAAAAAATAATAGGCTCTGTCATTTACATTCAAATACAGAGACATGGGATTTTATGAATAGAATTTTAGACAATTATATAAATGTGCTTACAGCTGTTCATATCGAAGATATGTTGCAATTGAACGACATCCACTCTCACTCTGATTTCAGTAATATTTTGTATATGCCTGAAAGTTCTTTTTACAAGTGGTTCGGCTATACAAAAGAACAGTTTAATATAATATTAAATGAGGTAGCACAATTTAAAGAAATGCATAATGGTGCTACTGCACTAGCATTATATTTATTGAAATTGAGGACAGGGGATTGCAGTGAAAGATTATCAATGTTATTTAAAATTCCAAGGAGAACAATGGAAGGTTTAATCATTAAAGCTAGAGATTTACTATTTAATTATTTTGTACCAAATCATTTGGGTATAAATCATATTAATAGGCAACAAATAATTAGTAGAAATTTAATTATACCAAACGGGTTATTTGGTTACGATGATAATATACAAAAACCCATTTTCATTGTAGATGGTACATATTGTTATGTCCAAAAAAGTTCAAATTATTTATACCAAAAGAAAACATATAGTCTGCACAAATATGAAAACTTGGTAAAGCCACTTCTAATAGTCTGTGCTGATGGTTACATTATTGAAGTACTGGGCCCCTATCCAGCAACTACTTCAGATGCTCAAATCATGCAGCAGGAGTTTAGCAACGAAAGTGGTTGGCTGCGCCAGTACTTTCAAGCTGGTGATGCATTAATTCTCGATAGGGGCTTCAGAGATGCCTTGCCCTTATTAAATGATAATTGTGGATACAGAACCTTTGTCCCTGCTTCGCTACAAGAGGGTGAAACGCAGTTATCTACATTAGATGCAAATAAAACCCGGGCAGTCACCATATGTAGGTGGGTTGTTGAAGTTGTGAACGGGAGGTTTAAAAGAGATTTTAAATTGTTTAGACAAGATTTTTTTAACAAAGCTTCGAAACATTTTATGAAGGATTTTGAGGTGGCTGCTGCATTAATTAACGCGTTTCACCCTCCAATTACAAACCGTGATGATGCTGATGTTATCTTAACAATTATAAATGAAAAAATGAGTGTTGATAATGAACTGGCTAATTATATTATAAGCAACAATTTTAATAGACGAATATCGAACTTCATAAGAATAGAAGTGACTGAAGCCACTTTAATTAATTTCCCACGTCTCACGGTTAGCGAAATGCAGTTGGTTTCCTTAGGTTCATATCAAATTAAGCAAGCAAGGTCCTATTATGGTGAGCACATAAGAAACGATGGCAAATATGTTATAGAAGTGTGCCGTGAATCAGACAGCGACCTACAGAGAGCACTGTCGACATCAAGTACTACATGGCTTTTAAGAGGTCGCATTCAATCCAGGCATAGAAGTAGTAAAACTTATTTTACATATATTTTAGTCGACAGTGCTCTCATAGGAAGGGAAGCAATAACAGTTTATTATTGTAATTGTTTAGTAGGAAGAAGAACTGTAGGTTGCTGCTGTCACGTTATGTCCATAATATGGTACCTTAGCTGGGCAAGGTATCAACCAGATTTAATGCCGCCAGCACAGTTTCTGGATGATGTGTTAATTGTTTATGATGATAATGATGAATAAACGATTTATGAAAAAACGTGTTTTATTTTATATATAAGTACCTACGATGTTTTAGTAGGTACTCTAAAAGAATAAAAGTTCGATTCAATATCTCTATTACCTAACTGTTCTTCTGTTACACTCTTTATCTAAATAATGTATATAAACTTACATCTACTTAGAAAGAAACAAAGCTATTCATTGAACTCGAGCAAACCTAACCTCAATTTTAGTGACGTTACATGCTCAATATCTCTCCTATCCCATAGAACAGATCTTTAATTGTTGTATTTATAGAATCTGTATATTTTTATCTATTTAACCCCACATAAATCATCAGTGTAACGATCAGGCCCAAAGTCCTATGGGAGTTCGCCATTCTCCTTTATTATTAGAAATTACTTTTCGGTAAACACCAGTTATATCCGGTTTAACTGAACTTTATGTTCATTATATTTTTAATTTTTGCTACTTTCAAATTATGTAGTTTTAAAAATTAATATAAATGAAAATTTAAAAACGTAATTGGTCATTCTAAATAAAAATAAAGAGTTAAAAATATTATGTAGCTACATCACATTGAACAAGAATATAAAGTAAAGATAAAATCATAAAATTATTGTATTGTCACCGATCCTTGATATATCTATACTTAATATTATAAAGCTGAAGAGTTTGTTTGTTTGAACGCGCTAATCTCAGGAACTGCTGGTCCAATTTGAAAAATTATTTCGGTGTTAGATAGCCCATTTATCTAGGAAGGCTATATCATAACGTTAAGACCAACAGGAGCGGAGCACTGCGGGTAAAACCGCGGGACACAGCTTCTTATATAATAGTATTACACTTATGTAGCTAAAAACTATATTTTTAATACTACTCCATATGAAAATCATTAAATTGTGTCGTTACTCTAATAAAATATATCGCAGCTTAACAACTATCTAATAGTTTTAAATTGTTAACTTATTAAGTATTGTATTTTTTAATAAATTATTAACTTTAGATTGTGTTTTATTTTATACTTAATGAACCTTTAGAGAATATTCAGCATTTATATTATGTTTTAGCCTTGTTTTAGAAAAATGGTATTATAAAATATGAAGAGATTTTATTATGTGCGTTCTCTGATTACTTATAAACTTCTGACTCGATTGAAAAAAGAAAGTAGGTTTGAACAATAAATACATTCACTGTTAGATAGTCTATTTATCGAGGAAGACTATATAATATTATATCATCAAGCGAATATAACAATATAAATAAAAATAATATAAATAATGCAGGTAAAACGACGGGGCACAGCTAGTATGTATCTATAATGTTAATTTATTATCTTAGTTTGATATATATTCATTGAAGAATACAATAGGATTGTCATGAAATAATTTAATGGCTATGTAAAATCTTTGGGTCAAAACCGAACCCCTTTAACAGGGCCGTACTCACGGCATTTAAGACTAACTTTGTAGCCCCAAAACTGACTAATGACATAAGGCTAAAAATGTCAAAATATAAACTCAAACTCAAACTTTTATTTATTCAATTAAACTTCTTATACAAGCACTTTTGAATCGTCATAAAATTTTTTATCATACACTTAACCGATATATAGAAATAGGTTCTATCTGAATATGCTCAAGGGATATTGGTTTCATTATGTTTTTATTTGTGAAGTTAACTGTGAAAGCATCGTGTTGTAAAATTAATAAAGAAAAACAAGAATTTGCCACGATTAAAGGTGCAACAAATATTGAAACCATAATTGTTTTACAAAGAAGATCTCTACGTTTTATAATAAACGCTCAAGGCTCCGAAATTCCTTTTACAATGCAAGATTCCTGATTGTATCGACACAGTAAGTAGATTATATTATGATATGAGTGCTTTGTAACACCAACTTACATACGAGAATAACGTGAAGAAAAAAATACAATTTAAATGCCTGTTTTCCGACATTCTAAAGTTAATAATTCTCCGAAAGGCTCCGAAATTTTTCAGATTAGTAAAGCTAAAGTAGGTGAGAATGAACTGTATACAAATTGAGTTTGATTTATTTATTGAAAATTACAAATGTTAAGATATAATTCTAATAAAATTTTATACTTTATGTGGCATTTTCTCGTCGTCGCAACGCGCTGTGACTTGTGAGGTAATTTTCGGTATTTGAGCCTTACGTTACACAGCACGGCTAGTTATAAAATTCAAGTTTTGAGTGTAATAAATATATTAGTTAAACATATAATAATTGAAGTGAAACTTCTTTATCGGGGTTGGAAAAAAATTTAGTGTAACATTTTTTCGTTACGCGTGACATTTTTCCGTTACGCGCCATCTTTTTTTTATCCCTACCACGCGTGATTCGACGTATTTCTGTAAAGTTGCATTTTTTGAAAAATAAGGTCATAAAGAAGTTTCACTTCTAACGTGTGTACACTAGTACACGCACACATTTTTTTTATATTATCTGTGTCTAAACTAATAGATTAGATCACTGCTAAATGATCGCCACCTAATCAACAATTATGTTTTGTTATGGTAAATAAATGGAACCAAATTTCCTTTATGTATGTTATATTGAAGAGTTAATTAAATAAATAGTTAAGAGATAGCCCTTAACACGGGGCCCCACATTCCCCTAGCCCTTACAATCCAGCCCTGTTTCAAAGGGCCCGTATATCAACGCTGTCACATACAGACCACACGATGGACATTATCTAAAGTTTTGTGTTATCTGTGAGAGGGTAAGATTGAAAAGTTTAGGTACTTTGAAATGTTTTGGTATACCTAATATTATAAATGTTTTATATGAATTGGAATGTGAGAATTTAATGTTTGAGATAAATTAATATCTACTAAAGTAATATAATATACCTACTTATTAATCAATTAGTAGATAGGTACAGCTACTACATAGTGAAATACTTAATTCACAGCGAAAACTTTTCAAAACAATATTGAAACAACTAATGAGTGACGATCTTATTCTGTTGTTTCAAATTCAATTATTTTTGTATTTCGCATAATGTATACATTCACAAGTATATTCACATGCATGATGCACAAGTAGGTATATTTCACAAAAAATAAAGAACAGTAAGCATATTATCCAATATGCGCAGAAATTATACATCCCTGGGTTTTGTTTAAATTAATTATTCAAATAACAACTCTTTATATTAAAATATATAGTGTTACCTTATTATAAATAGTTATCACGAATAATCCACGTACACACATACGTTATATATTGTGTACGTACCTACTACACATATTGTACCGTGTTCCCGCAGCACATTCCTATAGGTAGGTACGCGGAGCGCCGCGCCGGTGAGGCGGTAGAGACGGTCGAATTATGATCGTACTTGCTGCTGCTTTTACTTGTATCTACCTATCGTTGCAGTACATGAAATGAACACATTTTATTAAAAATACGCTATTGATATAGAGAACTCCCTTTTTGGCAAGATCGGTTAAAAATAGTTACAAGATACCTACTTACCCGTACTTTTTGGTTATTCGCTCTTGCTTTTAATACTGAATTTTTGAACTACTGAATCCTTAGAGCATGGTTTAATGCTCTAAGTTTGAATTAGGGATGTAACGATACCGATACCGATACCGATATATCGGTATCGCCGATTATAAAACAACCGATATCGAAATCAAACAATTCAAAAAACCGCGCCCAATGAACGATGCGGAAGGTCGCCCGCGCGCGGGCACTTTTTTTCTGAAAAATCTCTACCAATAGTAAACTTTGATTACTGATTGTAGGTATGTGTATTACTTAAAGTTTAACTGACTTTGTAAAATAATAATACTAAAATAAATGTTTTTCTTGTTTTTTGATTTGGCATTTTTATTTAAAAGAATACGATTTACAGTTGAGTCTCTGTTAAACGTTGGTAACTTTTATGCATAATTCACTATATGTTTTTCTACCAAGCCATCAATATCGGTATCGGTATCGTCGATTTTTTACTACAAATATCGGAATCGGTATCGTATCGGCAAGATCATGTATCGTTACATCACTAGTTTGAATCATTCCCATTTCCATTCCTTATCGACGCGAAAAAGACTCTTCAACCTACTTATGCCATTCTATAAAAAACTGATCCCCCTACAGGTCAAAACAACACAATAAGTTTGTATTACTACTCCAAAATTAACACTGTTAATCCAAAACCCTACTAATACTGTAGGTAATACAGTACATTAATTTGCAGTTTAATCTCTATTTAACCCTGCGATTCGGACGTGCCCTCTCGTAAAAGTAAATGACCGAGAGGGTTAAGATGTTAAGTTACCTGTATTCGTAATTTAGAATTTGTCTGACGCATTTGTATGTGTAAAGCGATTTAACAGCTTCCTGATATGTTGTTAGAAAATCTATCTATACTAATATCATAAAGAGGAAAAGTTTGTAATTATGTATGTATGTATGTATGGATTTCACGCATAAACCTCTCAACCGATTTTGATGAAATTTGGCACAAACAATCTTTAGACCCTGAGAAAGAACATAGGCTGCCTTTTATTGCGATATGTACTACCACGGGCGAAGCCGGGGCGGACCGCTAGTTATATATAAAAATGGATCGCAAAATGTGTTGGTATAAGCGCATAACTTGAGAACAGCTGAACTGATTTCGTACATTTTTTTTATATTAGTTGAATTACGAGGATGGTTCAGGAGAGAAAACTTAAACATGTAAGGAATAATATTATCTGAAAGTAAATGAGCAGGCAATTTTTATTCTTCTGTTACGATGTATCTCAAATACAGCGGGATCGATTTCAAATGAAAATTAAAATACCTTATTTTTTTAAACACAATTATACGTTTGAATTTTAAATGATTATAATATGTAAATCCTTGAGGCCGTAAGACGTTAGTTCAACAACGTTAAATAAAGAGCCTAGGCTTTTAATTAACAGGCAAATTAAATTTGCGACAAATACATAACGCTACGACACTATATTCAACAGACAATCCCACAATTATACAACGAAAAAGCTCCTACAAATTACATAAAAAATTAAAACAAAGAACCTATAATTTCCTTACAAATTGATAAGGAAAAATCCAAGAACTCGATTACTATTCAAGCGTGATACTGTAAAACCAACAGCGCTAACGAATTCATTGTTTTATTCGTCTCGGAGACATGCTTTGCGTGAACAGTTTGATTTATTAACCGACTTGTTTAAAAGGAGGTTCTGTAGGAAATAGAAATTGCTTTCGAACAAGTGGTAATTATTTTTCTCTATCATCATCATCGTTGTCAGCCTACACTTGTCCACTGCTGGACATAGGCCTCAGTCATGGCACGCCACTGAGCACGGTCGTTTGCTTGTTTTCGCCAGTTTTGACCAGCAACCCTGTGGATGTCGTCACTCTACCGTGTATATGTCGTGGCCATATCGTAGATTTGCTCATTTCATGATATGATCGATCATTTCGTGAAATGGTCGCATTTCATGAAATGGTTGAATGTCTATTGGCCACATCATGATGTGGTTTGAGCAGATCAATGATAAGAAATCGTTTCTCGATATGGCCAAATAAACGCGCGGTTTTTTCATGAAATGATCAAAATTATTTGATCATATCGTAAAATAGTTACATTAATTATTGGTAGAGGCGCTGCAAGCGCTGTATTTATGTGATAAGATGGCGGCCGCTGGCGAAAATTTAATTATTTGCAGCTTAATTTGCAGTTAAAAACTTCATAATTTGTTTAATTACAATAAGAAGAAATTTATAGCAAAGAATTTACGACGAAGAGGTTCGAGTACTATGGAAAATGCGGATATATTGAAGAAAAAGTGCGTCTAAAATCCTATACATAACTATATTTATATATCCTACTATATTATTATACTTAATAGTTTCTTTTTTAAAAAGCGATTCGCTTCTGGCACTCGCCGGCCGCTGCCGCGGCACGCTCGCTTTGCTCGCTCGGCTCGTGCGTTGATTATTAAAGTCTAACCTAACCTAACCTAACTGTTTTCTATTGCAAAAACCATTCGCCGGCCGCTACCGCGGCACTGACTTAAATGATAATAAACAAGTTCTTAAAATATTCTGATTTTTTTTAATATTTGATGGACTCTCTTTATTTTATACGATCTGGCCAAATGTCGATGACCAAATCGTGAAACATTAACGATTTAACGATCTGATCAATCTATGTTGGTCATTTCATGAAATGCGACCATTTCGTGAAATGATCAATCATTTCATGAAATGAGCAAATCTACGATATGGCCACGACATATTATATAGCAGGTCGTCCTACGCTACGTTTGCCGAGCCGAGGTCTCCACTCTAAGACATGTGTGTGTGTGTGTGTGTGTAAGCGGCTGTCCGTTCTGCGGCACATATGACCGGCCCACTTCAGCTTGCTTATTCGTTGAGCTATGTCTATATGATGACTCAAAAGCGGTGCAATTATAATTTTATAATTGAAATGAATGTTGACTAATTAAATGTTTTAGTTAAACCCTAGGTTACGAGTATATGATGACTCAAAAGCGATGCAATTATTATTCTCTGAGTGAATAAATAAATGTTTTAGTTTCGTTAGGTAACGAGAAATCAAAAGATGTTAGTTTGAGTTTGAAGGCAATGCTCAATCGTAATTTTTTTGTAGCTATCTTTCTGAGGTACCTACCTAAGTGTTTTTACGCATGTATGTATGCTTAAGATACTTCATATAGACTGTACTTTATTAGTATAAAGTTGAAGAGTGTTCTTTTTTTCAGATCGAGCTATAATATCATCGAGCTAATACTATTGGATAAAAACTGGTTCAAGTTAGTTTATAATATGCAACAAATCTGTAAGCTATACAATATTACGGTGCATTTAAACAAGCGAATGCTCATTCTAACCCCACTATGTCAAATTCTTTTAGTGTAAACAGGCGTAGAGCATTCTTTCGTTGTTCTTAGTGCGTTCGGAAAGATTCTATGCAATGTTGTAATACTGAACAACGCTGAATACAAGTTTTCGTTTACACTAAAATATCACGAAATAATGCTCTTGCTCTAGCTCTAGCTCTATGTCCGTTTGATGTAAATGCATCCTTACGGAGCAGCAATGAAGTATCGTGGTTTAGCTGCTTGTTACTTTATATCTTCCAAACTGCTGTACACATTTCTACAATAATGTACTTGTTAGATACGTTTGGATAACCCAAGTGTATAAAAACAATAAACGATTTAATAAAAAATCAGAATATAAAGAATATTGAGATTCGAAAAGTCCTTTTATTTCGTTTATTTTATACGCAAAAATAGTAAAGTTTAGGTTGAAAAGTTACATTTTGGATAGAAGATTGTAATTTTTTTTTACATTTACTGTCATTTAAGAAAAAAAGTAATTTTATATATATATAAAAATGAAACAAATTATTCAAGGTACTCTATGTAGAGAATAAAATTAAACTCTATTTTATTTTAAAATAATAACAATATACAACGTAAAGTTTTGAGATTGATAGAGTCAAGTTACAAACCTCTATTTTAATAAGGAAAGGTATACGATTTTATTCCTATATTATACACAATCACAATAACTACTTTTTTCTTCCACTTTCGCTTATAGACACCAAAATAATTAATTAATCCCAGGACCTAGGTTGATAAAATATGAGGATGATGATAGAGTTTAAAGAAATGTACTCATGCCTCTTAATATTTTGTTCTAATATAGATTGAATTTATTAAACAATACTTTTATTGTATTTTTATGTCTTCAAGAATGCTTAACTCAATTTTATTAAATTTTCATTACTTTCTCTAGCATTCAAGTTTGTTTGATAGAGATTGCTCACAGTAAAGCCCGACTTTTACACCCACCAAAGGAGAATGGCAAACTCCCATAGGACTCTGGGCCTGATCGTTACACTGATGATTTATGGGGGATTAAAAAGATAAAAATATATAGATTCTATGAATATAATAATTATAGATCTGTTTTATGGGATAGCAGAGATATTGGGGTGTAAAGTAACAAAAATAAAAGTTAGTTTGCTTGAATTAAATGAATAGCATTGCCTTTTTCTAGGTCCAGGTAAGTTTATTTTCTTATCTAAATTGTCTAGCTAATAATAGTGTAACAGAAGAACAGTCAGGTAATAGAAATTGGATCCAACACAATATATTATTCAACACACATTTTAACTTACCAAAACATCAACAATCACTAGGTAGGTACATTATAAATGGATGAATCAGGATTCGCTTTCATAATAAGACTAATCAATTCAAATAATATCTTTAGAGTAAAAATAGACGATTAAGATCAATTTTGAATATAACGTTACTAAGGCCCTTCTCCCATTACGATACTTCTAGAATACGATACTCGAGTAGAATACTAGTTAGATATTTGCTCGCTACCCGATGCTCGCATATTATGCGACTGTAAAATGACTAAATTCATCATTATTGTGCCTCGTTTTTGTGGACGGACGTTATAATAATAATAATATTTCATTTATTTATTGTAACAACAGTTATGTCGTTATGTCGAGCAATCAGCGATTCCAGTGAGAAAGAAGCTCTTGCAGTTTTTCTTTTTTATAGAAATAGAAGACGCCAACGTAAGAGTAGGAAGTACTGGATTCATCCATATATTGAAAGAAACATAAATTGTAGAGTTTTTGTAGCCGAACGAGAACTACAACATGATGATTAGAAATTTTTATCTTTCTAACAAAGAGATACGCGCGAGACGCGACGCAAAAGCGACCGACACGGTGAGTCGGGCGATACTAGTCGCGGACGTGTAGGATACCGGTAGCGTAGTGTGCGAGCCTACATAAAAATGTATGTGATATACTAGTCTCCGAGACTTGCAGGATATTTGAGTCGCCTGTGTGTATCGTAATGGGAGAAGGGCCTAAAACTTCACTCAAAAGTCAAACAACAAACATAACAAATCACTCATCACTGACACAATTATGATTTATTAATGGCCAGCTACCTAAATAAAAATGTTATAATTATTATTGATTAAGTAAAATATGTTTTTATTTTATAGAATGACCTAAATAAATTAAGATGTGTGTTAAAAAAAGTTAAGTTTTGCTTCTGATTTTTATAGCATTTGAATTCAATAAAACTAAAAATGAAAAATAAACATTCATTCGTATCAATCTATATAAGTATTTGACTATTTTACTCCTGACAACACTGACATCTCTGCTTGATAAGACCGGTAGTGAACGAATTATCTGTTTTTTTCAAAGATTTGTTTTCCCATAGAATCAGAAGTCAATATTTTACAAATAATTATTAAAATTAACATAATGAATTTTAAATATATTATGATTTCTGTAATAGTTAGGCCCAGTTTCGCCATTCTCCTTTCTTCCTTATACATACGATAAATACATTTTCAACGTATTTATTATTTAATTTGCTATGATAAGTAATTGTTAAGGCAATATAAACGTTATAGAGTAATTTTAAGGTCAGAAAATTGCTTACATAGTCTTGACGTGTTGAGAGTAGAGCACAATCTCAAACGCTTCACGTTATGAGGCCTGCAAAACACAACGTTTTAAGAGTCACACACACAAAGTTTTATACCTATTTAATTTTTGACACAGTCAGCCATCTTGGCAAGTCTAGACTAGATATTAGACGATCATTTATAATGCAGTGGGCGTATCCAACACTCCTTAAGCCACGCCTACCCTATCCCACTACGGTTTATTCAGTAGAGCTCTAGATCTCAAGGAGAGAGGACGTGCATCTGTTCCCGTAAAATAATAATAAAAAAAAATATTATTACTATTCTTCAAAAAATCAGCCAGTAAAACGATTTTTTCATTTGGAATACAGTGTTCGATTGTTTGACAGTGTAATACAAAGATGCTTAGGATTGTTTTCGCGTTGTTTACTTTGTTTGTTTGTCAACAATAACACGTGTGGGTGAAGGTCGTTTGATTTGTAACTTATTGACATAGTTTATAGTATTATTTATGTGAATAACTCAGTGTATTCAATCAGTCAATTTGTGAACGTTAATAGATTGTGTTTCTGAACTAAATGTTTTATGACATTTAATAAAACTAATAACAATTTTATTCTTAAGAAAGGTGGAATAAATCAATCAAATTGGATTCTAAAGCAATCCCTGACCCCCACGGGGGTCAAAAAACAGGCAAGCAAACAAAGACGCTACTAGTACATCCATTTGAGCCTAGAAATACAGAAAAACAGAATAAATACCTTTTAGAAACACCAATTGATTTAAAGAGAAAGACACCATTATTAGAATTGCCGAAAGATTTTAAGAAACCCAGGCTCTACAATAAGGAGGTTTCAAACGAAGTAAATGACGCTGAAATGAAAACAACGTCAATACAAACATCAGAATCTCAGAACTGTCAGAATCATGAGAATCGAAACTGTCAGAATATAAGTAAAGAGAGTTCTATTCAAAATTCGAATTGCGAAAACGTACAACACGGAATAGACGCGCAGAGTTCTAGTCACAGTCAGAATTCGAATTCTAGTCACTGTCAGAATCAGACCTGTCAGAGTTGTCAGCCAAAGTGTCACCACTGTTGCTGTCAAAGTGTGACTGAACATAAGTGCAACTGTCAGAATCAAGCTGTGAAAGTGATTTTTGCACCAGCTATGATGCCTTCGATTTTCAACCCGGTACCAGGGTTGCCGTATATTTTAAAACCACCTGTTAAGCAAGATAAGGTATGTGGTTTTATTTAGTAAGAATGCTTTTAAAACTTAAGTAAAAATAAAAATAAAATATTATACACATCTCTTATAACTTAAATAAAAATTTATTTCTCTACATAACAAACTCTACATAAAATAAATAATAGCATGATCGTTATTGTACAATAAATACCTAGAGACAAAATTACACTTATTATACATTTTCATTTTCACAATTGTAATAGTAGATATCCCGGTCTATTTTAATATTTTATCTATACTAATATAATAAAGCTGAAGAGTTTGTTTGTTTGAACGCGCTAATCTCAGGAACTACTTGTTCAATTTGAAAAATTCTTTCGGTGTTGGATAGCCCATTTATCGAGGAAGGCTATAGACTATATGTCATCACGCTACGTCCAACGGGAGTGGAGTCACGGGTGTGAAACCGCGCGGAGCAGCTAGTATATTATAAACGTGTCGAACAAGAATAGAATCAAAAACTCCAGCAAGTAGCTTAACACGTTCACTGCGGCATGTCCAGTATCGGGCCATCAGCGACTACACCACAGTGCGGCGCCCAAAATCGCAGTTTTCACCGTGGTGCGGCGAGGTTTTTTATATGTTAATCAATGACTAGAAAAGAGACAAATATATTTTTGTGATCACAGTTTGAAGTAGGACTCAATTTCGTTTAAAAATCGTATGGCAAAATATTGGACACACGCATAGAAAAGAAACCGTTTCTTTTGTGTGCGGCATGTCAAATATTTTGCCATGGACAAGCACCTCATGCCGCACTGTACTGCGAGCGCGCCGCGTGTCAATCTCGCATAGTGATGTACCAGGACCGCACGCGTCGTTATCAAATTTTTAAATGACAATGATACCTTAGAGGCTTTAGTTTTTTTACTTTCTTTTATTTCGTAGCATAAATGCAAAAATGTGATGACAGTTGTGAAAATAATATAAAACATTAAAACAAAAGTTACTGAACAAATTAAAACAAAAGTTACTGAACAAATTAAAACAAAAGTTACTGAACAATTTCCTGATCAAGTACCTTGTTTTATATGTGTTTTTTTTGTATCGACGATCTCGTTATCTGTTAACAAACAGACTGAAATATACAAAATTGATTTATATCGATATCGATGTTTTATTTTACAGTGTTTCCCATCGCTATTACTGTAAACATGCCGTATCAACGCAGTGCGGGATGGCAAATAATTTTTCACAAAATCAGGGGTTTACATTTTCCCTCATATCTTTTAAACTATTGAGTCAAACTAAAAGCTATTTATGCGGTATATACAAGACTATATATACTATTATCCGAAAAAAAAATTTTTGAAATATCTTGAAATATCATGAAATTATTAACCTTCAAAGTCAGTAGGTGCGATGTGATAAAAATGGCTCATGACGCACAATGGTGAACTTGCCGATGTGAAGTATTGAAGACATGCCGCAACAACGGTAAGTTTGGCATTTTAGGTGCCGCAGTGAACGTGTTAAATGCAAAAGTAATTCTATTTGTCTGTTATGCTCCGCGCGGTTTCACACCCGTGACTCCACTCCCGTTGGTCGTAGCGTGATGACATATAGTCTATAGCCTTCCTCTATAAATGAGCTATCTAACACCGAAAGAATTTTTCAAATCGGACCAGTAGTTCCCGAGATTAGCGCGTTCAAACAAACAAACAAACTCTTCAGCTTTATAATATTAGTATAGATTAAGTACACAAGTCTCTACTTCTATTATTAAATAAGAGATAGACAAGTCACAAGACTATTAGGATACCTATCCGATAGGCTATTTTATCCCAATCCGTTCAGTTTTTCCAGCGTAACAGGGTAACAAACATCCATGAAAACGATATAATACAAGTAGGATAAGCTTGCAATAAAATGAAATAGAAATGACCCGTTTTACAATTCAAACGGAATGTTTGAGAAATGTATTCATAGACGCACAATTGTTATTTTATTCATAGATTTCCGAGGGACTAGGTATATAAGGACTTATAGTGTTTTATTGTCTTTGATTTTAGAGTATTTTAATATGTATTGAATAGAATGGATTAAAAAAATGTGTGCGTGTACACACGTAAGAAGTGAAACTTCTTTATGACCTTATTTTTCAAAAAATAATTTACTATATGCAACTTTACAGAAATAAGTCGAATCACGCGTGGTAGGTATAAGAAAAAGATGGCGCGTAACGGAAAAATGTCACGCGTAACGAAAAAATGTTACACTAAATTTTTTTCCAATCCCGATAAAGAAGTTTCACTTCAATAGACTTGCTTTTAACATGTACTCTTTGGTATATGTTTCATCTATAATATAACAATGAAACGTTAAATTTGTTGCTGATTTCGTTAATTTTTTTTATAATATCCCTTGAAGTACGAGGGTGGTTCTTATGGAAAAAGTAAACATGAACGGGCGAAACAGGGATGGACCGCTAGTATTTTTATCATAATAAAGTGATGTTTTAAAAAGTCAGTTACACTACTTATAACTCAATTTCATTAGGAAAGCTAGGCGAAGAGAAAATACCCATTTAACAAAAACTACGAACATGGAAACAACAATTTAATAGTAGTTTCACAAATATATTATTATCTATTACTTGCTATGTCGTAGTAACTTACATTCTACGCCGTAGTACTACAATTACTTGTAGTACTCGCTACGGAAAAGTTGTTTATGAATAACTATGACGTCATACACTTAAATACAAATGCTTGTAGCTTTAGCTAAAGCGTAGTAATTTCGTGAATTAATAATCTAAAATTTGTTAACAGTGCTAATTAGAACGATTTATTGTTTCATGTGATAATTGGCCAATTTTATTTTATTATCACTTAGATATCACGTACCTTGATTAGATTATGATTAATAGTAAAATACGATGTAAACATTTAACACACATCAACAAGAGAGGAGAAACCAAAACAAACAAAATTTATAACACGATCAACATATTGCATCGCTTTTATATTATGTAGTTTTCTCTTTATAATATAACTTAAACAAACAACATATATATACATATTTTACACTTGTAAAATTTTTCTTGAGCGATATAAGCGACCGGAGGTTTAGTGTGACGAATTTACGGCGCGTCTTAAGCCTTCAGATAAACCGGATAAATTAAATAGTGCTATAAATAAGGGTGGGATAGGCTTCTTAGCTTTATAATACCATTTACTATATCATATTCATTTTTGAATTGAATCTTGCGTGTTAAATTTCAAGGTCGCGTCATGGCAATACCGTAACGTCATGGAGAAATGCGACGATTTTGGTATCTTTGAATCTTGCCAAAACGCTCTTTTTTATTTACCCGTACACGAAAGAAGGAGAGTTATATTTTACGAGTGTGTATATTGCATGTTTCTTTTTAAGTTATTTTACTGTGGTGCTACGAAGTGCTACGAGATTTGCTACGGACAGATTTATGGTACGAAAAACAAGATTTTTTTCCCTGAATCTCAAAAATAGGTTATATTTCGACGCATATTACATTCGACGAGAGTTTGTGTAATATTATTGGTGCGACGTGTTCGCATGATAACAAACTATAAGGGTTTTTAAAGGAACGTAGGTACAAAAGTTTATTTCTCACATCAGTTTGATTTTTAGATTTTAATACGGATTTACATAAAAAAAAACTTATAGCGACAGTGTTTTATTAAATTATCTATTTTTTTCATCATGATTAGGCAAGCAGGCAAGGCAGTCGTTTGAACAAGTAAAATTATTTACTGATCTAACTATTATAACCGTGGAAGTTTCCCTAATTGGATGCACATTATTTTGACTTTACTCTTTCTCGCAAAAATTCTCTGAACTGATTTTGATAATTCTTTGTACATAAACATAACTTTTGTTGTATACTTATCAAAATAAAACACAAGCTATGGAAGTACAGCTCTAACATAAAAAAAAATAAATACATAAATTTACACATACAAAAAAAACCCACAAATTTATGAACACCATATATACCTTTATTCATACAACAAACGTTTACATAAAACACGAAAAGAATAAAATAAACTCCGCAAATCTATACTTAATATTATAAAGCTGAAGAGTTTGTTTGTTTGAACGCGCTAATCTCGGGAACTACTGGTCCGATTTGATAAATTCTTTCGATGTTAGATAGCCCATTTATCAAATAAGGTTATAGGCTATATAATATATAGCCTATAACCTTATTTGATGATATTATCATCACGCTAAGATCAACAGGAGCGGAACAATGCGGGTGAAACCGCGGAGCACAGCCAGTAAAAAATAAATACATAAATTTACACACACATAAAACCCCCTAATTTATGAACACCATGTATATATTCATACCATTTTTTTACATAAAACACAAAAATAATAAAATATACTCCGCAAATCGTATAATAAATGTGTACAGCGTGAGAATCAAACCGGCTCACCTCACTTCCTCACGTAACGCCCATAAAAGTCCAAAGTCACTTTATTATGGAGGTATCGAGTTACAGGGTGTTCAGAAGCTAGTTTCTTCGAATTATTTTAGTAAAAACTGAGTTTTTATAAAAGAAGGTTAGTTTTATTTTGCCAAAGGGCAAAAACAATAAGGTATAAAGTATTATATTATTAGCTGAGGTGTAACATTTTTTTATTGCTCGCATGACCCGGCTTGTGTATAATAAAACCCTATATTATTATGTGAAATAATACACTGTATGTATAGAATATTATTAAATCTGAATTTATGCTTTATATTATTCGTTTAGAGTTTTTAATGAATTAGAATATAACATATTAATTAATGATGGTATTAAAATATGGTATTTTAGAATTTCGTAAACGAGCTGAAGCGACTGCAAATAACATCTACATACATAATACTTTATGTATGTAGATGTTATGATGTGTTTCACTAGCGACTTCGTTTAAGTAGGTACTACTTATATTGCGATAACAAGATTTATTTTATTATAAAAACTAGCTCTCCGCCGGCGGCTTCGCCCGCATTTTCGAAGAAAAATCCGCATAGTTTCCGTTCCCGTGAGATTTCTAGGATAACACCTTTTTTTTTTTATAGTGGGGAAATCTTCCAAAGATACCCACGGCCCCCGGGGAAGGAGCCAAGGGTTATGTCGGATTCTTACCGACTAAAACCCCACTGTGTTCCGTCGAGCCGCGCAGTTAGCCGGGGCCGCGGGTACTCTTAGAAATCGTCCACGACCCCGGCAGCGGACGCCCGGTTACGGGCCCACCTCCGTTACCACCTATGGCTGCGCGCGTGCGCGCCTCCTCCTTCCTCTGCGAGGTCTAGGATGAAACCTATCCTATGTGTTAATTCAAGTTACCGCGGTTTATATGTGTAAATTTCATTGTTATCGGTTCAGTAGTATTTGCGTGAAAGAGTAACAAACATACATACATACACATACATCCATCCTCAGAAACTTTCGCATTTATAATATTAGTAGGATAGGATAGGATTCACATTGTGGACACCCCGTATAACATAAAAGTGCACCCTTTACGCGTTAACTTCGTGCGATGAATATGATATTGTATATTACGATTTATTTCCAAAACTACCAGTGCAAAAGTAAGTTTTTCATATTCAGGTTAAGTTATTATGTAAAATGTAAGAAAAACTTAAAAATAACTTAGCATGCAATCTATCCTACTTCCTACTGAATAATATTAAATATAAATGCGAAAGTTTGTGAGGATGTGTGTGTGGATGTATGTGTATGTATGTTTGTTACACTTTCACGCAAATACTACTGAACCGATTACAATGAAATTTAGCACACATATAGAGGGTAACTTGAATTAACACATAGGATAGGTTTATCCCGGAATTCCTACGGGAACGGGTATTATTCGGGTGTTTCTTTGAAAATGCGAGTCAAGCCGCGGGCGGAAATTTAGACATTTATTCAAATACAAGCTGTGGCCGTGAAGCTGTTTCCTCGAAAAGATAAATATATAATTTACTAGCGACCCGCCCCGGCTTCGCACGGGTGCAATGCTGATACTAAATACACTACAGAAAAACTGTGAACGTTATATTATATAAAAACATAGCGGCCCGCTCCTGCTTCGCACGGCCACGTGCACGGGTATAAAATATATAGCCGAGCGGCCGGCCGCAACCGCCGCAAACGCTACGTCCCGCAATTTTTAAATCTGTAATATCTTCGAAAATATTCACTTAAATCATACGGTGTAAAGGGCCATATAGATCTATATTAAATGAACAATGTATTCAAGGTATTTAATTGGTTAAGGATTAATGCTGTATTGGTTAAAATCGCTTCGAAAATTAGCCATTATTTGTCGTAAAAAGTAAATGACAAAAAAAAGTTATTGTGGGTTATCCATAAGAGATAGACATATACCATCGCGGACTTATCTGTAGACCTTTTCAATGTGTATAATACTTAGTACATTATTTTGATAAAACTCGTAGGGTTCAGCCTGCGTTTGCAATGTAAGCGGAAAAAATGTAATTTTTTACGACATCACATTAGAAACCTCAAAAATAACAGTACTTCTCCACTATTTAATGGATGTTATTATACATATAAACCTTCCTCTTGAATCACTCTATCTATTAAAAAAACCGCATCAAAATCCGTTGCGTAGTTTCAAAGATTTAAGCGTACAAAGGGTCATAGGGACATAGGGACATAGGGACAGGGAAAGCGACTTTGTTTTATACTATGTAGTGAAGTAAATTAATTGTTTATTAAACTAATAATAATCTGAAATAAAAAAATGTAGTTGTCATGTAGAAATTGTATTCCTATTAAAAAAATAAACTACACGTGTCTTCGCCCGCTTTGTCTATAACCTAATCACTACATAGTATAAAACAAAGTCGCTTTCTCTGTCCCTATGTCCCTATTTCCCTATGTCCCTATGTCCCTTTGTACGCTTAAATCTTTGAAACTACGCAACGGATTTTGATGCGGTTTTTTTTAATAGATAGAATGATTCAAGAGGAAGGTTTATATGTATAATAACATCCATCAAATAGTGGAGAAGTACTGTTATTTTTGAGGTTTCCAATGTGATGTCGTAAAAAATTACATTTTTTCCGCTTACATTGCAAACGCAGGCTGAACCCTACGAGTTTTATCAAAATAATGTACTAAGTATTATACACATTGAAAAGGTCTACAGAAAAGTCCGCGGTGGTATATGTCTATCTCTTATGCATAGCCCACAATAACTTTTTTTTGTCATTTACTTTTTACGACAAATAATGGCTAATTTTCGAAGCGATTTTAACCAATACAGCATTAATCCTTAACCAATTAAATACCTTGAATACATTGTTCATTTAATATAGATCTATATGGCCCTTTACACCGTATGATTTAAGTGAATATTTTAGAAGATATTACAGATTTAAAAATTGCGGGACGTAGCGTTTGCGGCGGCACCGGCCGGCCGCCCGGGTATATATTTTATACCCGTGCGAAGCCGGAGCGGGCCGCTATGTTTTTATATAATACTAGCTGTGCCCGCGACTTCGTCCGCGTGGAATAGTGACTGTATAGTAGTTACTACTTAACTTTTATTGAGTAAACACGTACTACCATAAATAATTAAAAGAACTGTTAGTAAAATTTATGACTAAACTGAGCTACAAAATAAAAAAGAAATGCCTAATTAATTTTTTACGTAAAATTTCTTTTAAATTATGTCATATTATTTTTTAGGCACCAGGGTCGAGGGGAGCAAATTTATTTACCTTCCTTTCTTGTATGTGTGTTTTTAACAATGTATCGTGCAGCAACTGAGCGCCGAGACAAACGTCAAAACGCAAAGGAATAGAATCCGCTATCGATACTAATTGACATAAGCGTATGATGTTTTGCTAAGGATTTGTTCACCCTACCAACGACGACGACGACCACGAACAAAATTTTCATTCAGTCGCAATTTAACAAAATTGTGCAAAACACAATTAAAAATAAAATATTAAAATTTCCTGTCGTTCTGGTGCTTGGAATTTTTTTTGAGATCAATGAATGAAAAAATATATTTTTCGTAGAAACGGTGGCTCCTAGAAAAACATATATTTGAAGTTTTTTATAGATAATTTTATGATCTACAATTTTGGTAAAAGATGATTATATGATTAACTTACCGTCTATTTTTATATTAATTATCCTCGAATTTTTTTTTCTTTTCGAGTACCAGTATGACGGGAAATTTTAATATTTTTTTTAAACCAATTTTGTCTGGAGGACAATTTTGGTCGTAGTCGTCGTCGCCGTTGGTAGTGTGACCGAACCATTACTAAAATATCATGAGTTTATGTAAAAAATTAGCGATAGTAGTTTCTATTCTTTAGCGTTATTCTATTCTCTGACATTAGTCTTGGCCTGCTGATCAGCTTAATCGATACTCAGTTTTTATCAAATCCAGCACCAAATCCAAATCAGATCTTTCCTGTCTCACGCATGTAGTAATTAACTACCGTTTAGACCATGCAATAAAAATTAAAATAAAAAACACCCAACGCAACGAATAAAAGTGCATAGAAAAAGGAATAAATAATTTCACAAACTTCCCGACGATCTTTAAAAATAAATACCATCTATACTGATATTATAAAGAGGAAATGTTTGTAATTATACAGGGTGTCCCACTATTGGTATACTAAGCGCGAAGGGACTTGTAGTTTTGCATACACTGATCACGTAAAAAATACTTAAACAACAAAATTACCTACATCAAAAAATTTTTGCTAAATTTTTCCTGAAAATCCATGTTTTCTTCTCTAGCTTCGCGCAGCCGGCATATACTGCTTGGCTAATGTGAGCAATTTGTCTATGAAAACATAATCTTAAACGATAGGCCACGTGCTGGTAGCAAAGCTGGGTGGGTTGCTTGTTATGGGTGTTCACATAGAGGTTTAAGAATTCATCTATTTGAAAAAAAACTGCGTCTGGAATTTTATAAGTATTTTTTACGTACTCAGCGTATGCAAAACTATAACCTCCTTTGAGCTTAGTATACCAAAAGTGGGACACCCTGTATATGTATGTATGGTTTTCACGCATAAACTACTGGAACGATTTCAAAAATTCTTTCACCATCAGAAAGCTGCATCTTCACTGAGCAAAATAGGCTAGGTTTTATCCCGGAAACGGCCGCAGGCGGAAAGCTAGTTTTAAATATTTATAAAAATAAAAAACAAAGTCGTCGGGGCTGCCATGCCATCATTATCATAATATGTATATCATATTTTTTCTTTTATAATGGTACTTAATTTTAAAGATCGTCGGAAAGTTTGTAAAATTATTTATTCCTAAAATTTTTTCTTCATTGCGTTGGGTTTTTTTTATTAAATTTTCTTTTATAATTTAATTTTCTTATTTTCATGTAATATTTTCAAGTGAGCGAGACCGAGCTATCAATTCTACCTCCATATTACATTCCTACATCATATTGATATCTATAAGCTTTTTGCTCCTTGAAATCTTTTAAGTTGGGCCGTAACCGTGCACAAATTGCAATGGACCACAGTGGCAAAAGAAGTAGGAAGAAGGTATATTTAGGAAAAAAAATTGCCAAGGGCCAGGCCTATGTGGCTATGAGTAGAGTTCAAAATTTCCAGGGTGTGGCTATCCTCTCGCTCCCATGTCCCCTCTTCTTTCACAGACTTCCCTTTCCAACCCTAGTAAATGGCAGAACCGATTTTGATGTAAACCATATCTAATTGTATCTATATGTACACGTCATATCCTGTCGTTTGATGCTCCATTTGGTTTATTTATCCAACAACTGTCACCCCTAAAGTAGGACTGTTGATATTTTTTAAAATACCTATCGGATTTTCGATGTATCGATATTTTCAAATATATCAGTATCGGAGTTCGATATATCGAAAAAAATATCGATATTTCGATATATCGGCTTTATTTATAAAAAATCGTAAATCAGCTCAAAAATGATTACACAATTTATAGTCTAGTAGATTTATTAAACAAATTAAATTATGAATGTACATACGTAGTAGGATATAGTTCTTGGTAATTACTTTTTAAATTTAAATAAGACAATTATGTATACCAATACCAATATTTTTCTGTAAGAGTTTTTAAAAATACTCTTTGTTTTAAATATGTTCAGCTGTTTGGCTACTAAGATTGTTAGGCACTGAAAGATTGATTGAAGAAGCAACTCGTTCAGATGATAAAAAATTGTCAAGCGACTGCTAACATTAAGTTTACGACGATTTTTTAGATTAAATAAATTACGGAAAAAGAAATTATTAAAAAAAATATCGACCATCGATATCGAAATTTCAATACCGAACTATCGATATATCGTCCAAAAAATATTAGCAATAAATATCGATATTTCGATATTTTATCAACAGTCCTACCCTAAAGTGCCCTATCCATACTATATATATATATTATATATATATATATATATATATATATATATATATATATATATATATATATATATATAATATTATAAATGCGAAAGTAACTCTGTCTGTCTGTCTGTTACTCAATCACGCCTTAACTACTGAACCAATTTGCATGAAATTTGGTATAGAGATATTTTGATTCCCGAGAAAGGACATAGGATAGGTTTTATCCCGGAAATCCTACGGGAACGGGTTTTTCTTTGAAAACGCGGGCGAAGCCGCGGGCGGAAAGCTAGTATGTAATAAACGGATGAACCGGTTTCTATAAAACATTACTAACTAATTGTAATTCACACGTTGCCCTTTCATATTTTGATATGCCGCTTGTGTATATTATTTGACCACATTCGATTATTGTTCATTCCCACTTTTACCTCTGTAGTCTAACAAATGGATAAAAATATAACTAACTGTACTTCACCCGTTATGCACTTTCATTTGATATATGTCTCTTAGGTATATTTGACAACATTCGTTTTTTTCATTCCCCCTTTTATCTATATATAGGTATAGTAAATGGAAGAACCGATTTTGATTAAATACGTCTAATTAAACTTTACACGTCATGCCCTTTCATTTCATATGTCACTTGAGTATAATTGACAAAATTCATTTTTTTATTACCGCTTTTATATCGCTACCGCTTTATATCAAATACATGGATGAACCGATTTTGATAAAACGTTCACTTTCATTTAATATATATCACTTAGATTCGACAACTTTAATTTTTTTCATTCCCACTTTTACCCCTATAGGTAGGTATAATAAATGGAGGAACCGATTTTGATACACTTTATCTAAGAACCAGCGTCGGAAAATATGCTGCCTAACAAAAAAACGGCATCTAATTACCTGCTAGCGAGCTACGGTGGCACAAACAGATACACATAGCGGTCAAACACTTATCACCCATCTTTTTGCGTCGGGGGTTAAAAATATTATAATACGACATAATTTAAAGGACATTTTATGTATAAAATTTACCTAAAAATAAGCATAATTTTAATTTGACCCCTCACCCCCTACTACATCAGCTTACCCCTCCACCCCCACCCCACCCTTGGGGACTTTCGATATGATCACCTGGACATTTTATAGAAATAACTGTAGCGTATAACAGATAACTTACGTTTTATCGTACACTGTATAATAGTGTACCATAGAATGCCTTAGCAAATGTTCGCCGTGAATACTTAAATGGTCATAACTTTTTTATTTATAAACCGATTGACATGAAATAAACACTAAATGTTAAATGAAGATTACCACAATATATTAGTGAAAACCGCATTTAAATCGGATAAGCCGTTTCTGAGATTAGCGTGTTCAAACATACAGACAAACAGACAAACGGACAAACGGACAAACGGACAAACAGACAAACAGACAAAAAAAATTTTAACGACAGTTTTGGGTTTGGGATCGATTTAGTAATAACCCCTGCTAATTTTTTTTTACATATTTTCATTGTACAGACACCACTTTTCTAGAATTTTATTATATGTATTGATAACGTTCACAGTTTTTCTGTAGTGTATTTAGTATCAGCATTGCACCCGTGCGAAGCCGGGGCGGGGCGCTAGTAAATTATATACTAAAACCTTCCTCGAGAATCACTCTATCTTTTAAAAAAAACTGCATCAAAATTGCGTAGTTTTAAAGATTTAAGCATACCTACATAGGTATGTAGGGACAGAAAAAGTGACTTTATTTCAAAATCCGTTGCGTAGTTTTAAAGATACAGAGAAAGCAACATTGTTCTATACTATGTAGTGATAAGTACCATAAAAACAAATAAAGAAGTACTGTGCCTAAATATAAATCTTGTTTATCCTACGACTGACCAAATGTACCGGTAAGTGAAAGTTAAGTAGGTACAGTGGAGAGGAAAAGCCGGTAAGTGCTTATCACCGGTCAAGGGGACGGATGGGTACAGTCGCGTACAAACAACCTTTGAAGTTTATGATACTTTTTTTTTTGATAAACGAAAAATAATCCGGTTTATATTTTTTATTTGAAGAAATTAGATTACATAGATCTATTAATGTTAGTAAATATTATAATTGTCGTGCATAATGATCTCTAATACAGCTAAGAAGCTATCTGCCTTAAAAAAAAACGCAATATGAAATAGTACATTGACTAACATGGCATAGCTTATGTTAAGGATAACTATTAACTATCCATATCAGTACGCTATTCCCAACCTTATACGTGTATATGTTTCCACAACGATATATATTTATTAGCCGATATTTCTTATTAAATCATTCGTCAATCTTATTATTGCTTTTAAAATCGACTTCACAACATTCTGTGAACGAATATTATTTTCCTATTAATTCAATTTACGCTTCCATTCACGACTGTACACAAACACTAGGTAGCTATCGGTCAGCCGCAGGGCAGAGATAACGGACATCGTCCGCTAATCCCCTCGGATGTTATTTTTAGCTAGTGTTTCTTTTTCGTGAATTACTTGGGTAGAGTGCGGTACCCAAATGTGTATTATGTTATGGTCAAAACTATGTGCCGATCAAACCTACTTTTGACTGAGAAAATCAGTCAAAAACTTTAGACTGACCGGTTTTCTTGGTTGGTAGTGGCCCTGCCTTCCAAGCCAGAGGTCATGGGTTCCATTCCCACCCGGGGCAAATATTTGTGTGATGAACATAGATGTTTGCTCTGTGTGTGGGTGTTATTTATCTATATTAGTATAGTATATTTAAAATTATATATGTATGTTTATCAGCCATCTGGTTTCCATAACACAAGCGAAAGCTTAGTATGGGATCAGATCGTGCCGTGTGTGAAAATTGTATAAAAAAAAGGCTAAGGGTCTTGGTGAATAACGTTGTTTCTGACTGTAACATATGTTAACACGTTAGTAGATTATAAGATGTTTAAGCATATTTTTTACTGATCTCGTTATGTTGTGCTCAATCCATACTTAATATTATAAATGCAAAAGTATCTCTGTCTGTCTGTCTGTTACTCAATCACGCGTTAACTACTGAACCCATTTGCATGAAATTTGGTATAGAGATATTTTGATACCCAAGAAAGGACATAGGATAGGTTTTATCCCGGAAATCCCATTAAAACGGGAACTATGCGGGCTTTTCTTTGAGTGCGCGATGCCGCGGGTGGAAAGCTAGTAAATAATAAGGTAATTTTGACCAATAAATGCTGTTTCGTTTATATAAACTGCTGTAAGTAATATACAAATGGAAGCTATATAAAGTGCATTAGTTATTATTAGTCGTACATTGATAAAAGCAGCTTTGATTTAAAATAGCTGTGCGCATACATATATTATACCTAGTTTATTTGGCAATATTTGTGCACTTAGTAATTTTTACACGCATATTCTACTGAAATACAGATTTTTATACGAACACAAATGTAAGCAAAACATTTGTCTAAGTAACACACGTTTATAGCCATTTTTATAATACAAAGCAAAAAACTTCTTAATATTTCCATAACTTCCGTACTCGACTGTACAAACACGGGCTATCGGTCAGCCGCAGAACGATAATATTAGTTCTACACCCGTAATTCCTTCGGGTTTCTTCATTCTTGTTTGAGTTTAGAAGATAGTTTGAAAAAGGGTAAGGTATACTTGGAAGGGTAACTTTTTAAACGTGTACATATTGTATTCTTTTAGTATACGGTGCATTTACATCAAACGAGCTAATGTTCATTCTAACACCACTATCAAATTATTTTAGTGTAAACACGCTTATAGCATTCTTTCGTTGTTCTTAGTGCGTTCGAAAAGGTTCTATGCAATGTTCCAATACTGAACAACACTGAATACGAGTTTTCGTTTACACTAAAAGATCACGAAAGAATGCTCTTGCTCTAGCAACTAGCTCTATGTCCGTTTAATGTAAATGCACCGTTGATGAATGGTAAAGTGGATATCTAGTAGTAGTTTTTTGTGAAGTCCCGTGTCCCCAAGTGGGGTAAGAGGCAGATGCATTATCCATACATCTGTTTCACTGATCGATTTTCTTTAGGGACAAGTAGGTGATCAGCCTTCTGTGCCCTGCCAGACCAAGACATTTTTTTTTCTTCGTCTCCACCGGGAATCGAACCCAACCACTGTACCAAGGAGGCGGTCATCTAGTAGTATAATAAGGGTGTAATTTTTAAATATGTGTGTAAAGGCAGTATAGAAGATACATTTTAGAGTGGATTCCTAATTGGATATAACATGAAATGTATTATATTAAATTAATCTATAATTTTACATTAAATAATTCTAATAATTAATAGGTAATTAAAAAATGTAATGGATATAATATGTATGTACGCTTTCACGCAAAACTACTGACCGGATTTTGATGATACTTGGCAGTTATGGAGCTTAAGTACTCTAGTACTTAAGCTAAACAAGATATTAATACATAAGCAATAGAAATTTTAATTTGTTCTTCAGCTAATTAAAACAACATACATATTTAATAAAATTTAAATTTTGACTTTATGACCTACTGCCTATTTTTAAATGTTATCATGAATTAAAGTAATAACAATAGACCGTAAAACATACATGAATTCAGTTTGTGATATTTTTTTAATTGTACTTGTAATTCCTATACATTACAAGAAAAGTTTTGTAAAACCAATTCCGCATATATTTTATGATAACTTAATATTAAGTAATGTGTTTTTTATCCTCTTTTAAAGGCATAAAATAATCACTATAAAAAGCTGTAAGTCCCCTATAATGGTTAAGCTCATAACCTAACTTTTTTCAAGTCGGGAGAGCCCCTAATCGTTGTAGCTATAAAATTTTTCTTATAATTAGAGTTCCTTTAAAGTTTTTTTTCATGTTACAACCGAATTTGGTCGCAAGTTATAGGTAAAAGCGATTTTTAAGCATTTTTTTAAATGTTTACTGTAGTTATGTAAGGTAACCTGCTTCTTCAAGTTTAAAATTTAGCTTTCTCTAAGAGCTGTATTACCTTTAAAGTAATTAGTTTTCATTAGCGATTACGTCCGCATAATAAAGTAAATGCCCAAGGAAATGAGAAGTTTCATCTCAGTAAGAGTTCTTACAGACGAATGGCAAGTTGTGAACGGTAGTGGCTACTTCAGCCGTCGCCACCTGTCGACGGCAGTCGTTGACGCGTCAGCGGCAGCAGTAAATACGTCGACGGCTGCCGTCATCAGGCAACAACGGCTGCCGTTGACAGGCAAAACGCTCATAGCTTGCCGTTCGTCTGTAAGAACACTAAAAAGGAGCGTATTTCACTTCTATAGCCTCCTATCTATCTTCAGAACAAAAATCATGTTATAAAAGTACTTCGTTAGGATTCGAAAGAAAGAAACAGACATTTTCTTCTTTCTACATTTACTTTTGCATTTTAACTTATCTTATAAGCTAAGTTTATATAAGTAACTATCTTACCGCCCGCGGATTCGCCTGCTTTGTCTAAAACCTAATAAATGATATACTAAAATGTTCCTCTTGAATCACGCTATTTATTTAAAAAACTCGCATCAAAATCCGTTGCGTAGTTTTAAAGGTATTAAGCATACAAAGGAACCTATGTCCCTTTGTATGGACAGAGAAAGCGACTTTGTTTTATGCTATGTAGTGATAATGGATGGTCTTATCCATATATTGTAAGTCTTCAGTTGCCTCAATAAATAAATGAATAAGGAAATAACGATATTATTAAGTACCTATAACCCGCTATCTCTCATGACGTGTACCAATTTCAGGGCAAACTTTTGTCAAGTGTCCATGCTAATAAGCATACAAATGGTTCTTCTGCTAATCACTGTTTTATCAAGCGAGGGAGAGAGAGGTGAGATTAGAGAGGGAGGGAATGATATCGAAGTGTTGTCGAAGTGATACGATTTGTGGGGGATGGTTAATTAACGTGTGTTATTAACGTAATTAAGGTGTTTTAACTATTTTGAAGGCGATCAAATTTATGTACCGAAATAAGCGTTTATTGAGATCAAAGTTTAATAAAATTAGATAAGATAACTGATTAACTAAACTGAGTTTAAATATATTTAAATCATTCATAATTTATTACGTTTATGTTTAAAAAATAAATCTACTCGAATGAGTTAAAATAGTATTAGCCACTGCGAATCATCATCATCAGCCCAAATTTGTCTTATTGTATGCTTTTCAAGTGTGGGTTTAAGCTTATCATATACTAGCTGTGCTCCGCGGTTTTACCCGTAGTGCTCCGCTCCTGTTGGTCTTAGCGTGATGATAATATATAGCCTATAGCCTTCCTCGATAAATGGGCTATCTAACACCAAAAGAATGTTTCAAATCTGACAAATAGTTCCTGAGATTAGCGCGTTCAAACAAAGAACTCTTCAGCTTTATAATATTAGTATAGTTACATGAAATGCTCTACAGTTCAAAATGCCTCACACCGGAAAAAGGAATTCCAGCAGAAATATAATATGTTAATCGGAAATGAAAAAATATATATTACACACGGACAGATGTGAATGTTAATATCAAATGTGTGATATATCGATGGGGGAGGCGTTATGAAGAGAGAACGGTTAAGCTACGTTCGGCACGGTTGGGTTTTGGATGGGTCATATCTTTGGTTTTAGTTCGTGTGAATTAAGAAATAAAATTAAATATTGGTAGATATATTTAAAGATTACATTAAATGCGTTTAAATTAAATTTAAATAAAACAGGTTAGTTTGTAATTTCGTAGTTTATGTAAAGCTTTCTTAAAATAAATAAATAAAATAAATTCTTTGGCATATTATTATAATATATGATGTTAATATGTATGTTGTAAAATAAAATTGTAAAACTGACATGATTTAAAAGAGCAACTATGGAGTTTCTTGCCGGTTCTTCCGGAATCGGTGGTAAATGTTAAAAATATGTAATGACGTTTCAAAAGTGCTTCTAGAAGAAGACTTATTGAATAAATAAATGTTTTAGTTTGAGTAAAGCTACACTAATTTTTAAAACCGATCGTTTTGTTTTTGAGTTTAGTAAAGTTAGTATGTACCTAAGTAACGTAAAAAATCGAATCATTCCACTTTATTACGGAATATATAATATAAGTTTGCATCTGCATACCTACGTACCTACCTCCAGTTTTCTACAATAAAATTTACTAGTACTCCACCAGATGGCGTTGCCAAAAACGTCAGGAAATATCTATATTTACTAATTGATTCGATTATAAAAACATGGAAAAATTCGATAAAACATACATTGAAGATGAAAGAATTGTAATTCCTTTCTCCCTTCGGTTTATTTAAGTTCACAATTTGCATCGAAAACGGTTCCGCACAAGATTGAAACATTTTTTAGGGTTCCGATACAGTGAGCATTATGTGGACATGCGTTTGTGAATTACATTTTTAAATTAATGTGTTATTCCAATTGTATAGAAAAAGTATTGAAAAATCATGTTATGTTTAGTTAAAATGTATATGTACATGTATCCTGACTCCCGGATACTTTTGAATTTTGAATTTTTACTTGTGTGGTAACTTGAGTGAAAAGTAACACGATTTTTATATTTATTTATTTATTTATTTAACATAATATTTCTTACATGATATAGGTAATTTACATTGATGCAATCATAAACTCATTCAAGTTTTTCATATAATATATAAAGTTGTGTAAAAAGTTGTTACCTTTTACTGTACCGGAATAACACAAGCTATAGACATATTATTTTGCTTTTTCCCGCGGTTTTGTCTGTGTGTGAAATCAATCGCCACAGCCTGTATAATTTTTATCCAAAAGTGACATCCTTATTCTTAGTAAGTAATAAATTTGCCTGCTGATTTCCAATAATGGCTAAATATGTTGTTATACTGTAGATAAGAAGCATCTAATATCTCTATACTTACCTTGTTTACGAGTAAATAAAGATTTATGAATTATCATATGGGTATCCTTGCAATATAATGCAGCAACTAGTAATCATAAAGTAGTACAATAAAATGAATTGAATGCAATGAAATGAAATGAAAGAATGAAATGAATAAAATGAAATGCAATGAATGAAATGATATACGTTTATATGGGCATATCCACCATCACCTAACGTCACCAACACCCGTGAAACAGAGACCACTGTAGCGCGTCTGTTTAACGACTCGACTGATTCAATGAATACGTTATAAAAGCTAAGAATGGGACATATTTCTTTCTTTCTTTTGTAAGAATGGTGTCTAATGTTTGTAGGATAATGTTAAAGGAGGACGCGTCAAATTGGGCCTGAAACTTGGGTTAAGACCAATACACACGAAATATTGTTTTTGTGATAGATCATTACACATACCTAACGAAAAAAATAAAATAAAAAAATAAATCAACCGGGTTCTTGTACAGTCAAGGCAAAAAGTTTTATTTATTTGGCTATTATTTGGCGCACAATTACGGTGTTTTTAATTCGAGTGAAGTAAATATAAACCTAAATGTCACTGGAGTGACTGAGTTTAATCACAAAGAACGTCTAACTACGTTGAATTATAATAAACACGGTATAGGTACCTGTTACAAAACATAATATTAGTGTATTTCGGTTATTAGAAGGCTTAAGATTAGTACGTCTTTGTAAGTGAAAGTGAATTGGAGTAACATAAAGATATTGTCATTGTCTTATAACAGTTATTAATTGCAAAAAATATTATACACAAAGAAATAAAACTTGATGTGACTGTACAAAAACCCGGTTGATTTTTTTTTTATATATATTTTTCGCGTTATGTATGTGTTATGATCTATTATAAAAACAATACCTCATGTGTATTGGTCCAACTCAAGTGTTCAGGCCCAACTTCCATAGTAAAATGCCCATTCTCCTTTAACATCTTAATAATGTTAAAATATCTATATGCAATACCTAATATAAAGAAATAATACCCTGTTAGCTACTGTATACACCTCTTAGGTATACCTCAAGAACGTAGGTGCCCAAGTTTGTAGGATCTGTTTCCGCTTGCATTAAGATAATAACTTTTAAAAACTTCAAAACCTTACACTATACATGGTGTTCCACTGTTGGTATACTAAGCTCAAAGGAGGTTATAGTTTTATTATGTAGTCATTTAAGATTATGTTTTCATAGACAAAATGCTCACATTAGAGAAGCGGTATATGCCGGTTGCGCGAAGCTAGAGAAGAAAACATGGATTTTCAGGAAAAATTTAGCAAAAAATTTTTGACGTAATTTTGTTAAGTATTTTTTACGTGATCAGTGTATGCAAGGCTACAAGTTCCTTCGCGCTTAGTATACCGATAGTGGGACACCCTGTATACTAATATATACCTACGAACGGAGGAGGAATAATTGCTACGAACATACATAATAATATGACACCGACAAGACAGGTAAGTACATTTATTAAACCTCATAAAATCAATATTTCTTAAAAAAACACATAACATTAAGTGCAATATAAGAGTATAAAATATATTTTATTCCAATCAAAATATGCATTGTTATGATTGAAAATCAGTCCTCAAAGGGTCTTTTTGAAAAAGTTTGAGCCAATTTTATTACAATTCACTATATTATCCACATGACACGCTTCACGGATTGCCAGTACGAAAAAAGGCATAAAAATCTCCCTACACTAGCCATCTGGTGTCAAACGAGGGAAAAATTATTCAGGGGTCTGGCAAACGTCAATTAGTCTGAATGTCCTGTGTTATTACTAGCTTATTCTCTTTGTAATTGTTTATGTGTATAGTATAATATTAATATTATATACCTAAGCTTTATATGTATGTATAAATTATTATAAATACATACACACTTAAATTGCAAGTTATATACAAGCTTGTAATAAACAGAGTCTTCCGTATCTTAATATTATAAAGGTGAAGAGTTTGTCTGTTTGATTGAACACGCTAATCTCAGGAACCACGGGTCGTATTCGAAAAATTACTTCACTGTTAGATAGTCCATTTATCGAGGAAGGCTATATGCAACATTTCATCACTTGTAGACCGATAGGCAATGCGGGTAAAACCGCGAATCACAGCTAGTTTAGAATATTAATATCGTATTCTACTGCTTGTAGAGTCTAATTAGGATAAAAAAACAATATAACTAATTTAATACTTACTGAAATAACATAATATATAGATAGTCCAAAAAAGTTGCACTTTTTTCCTTTCACAGCATTTGTATATTATTTTATCGTATTTTTATCAAAAAACATGGGAAATAAAACAATAATTGCTGACGAAAGCGCGAGGGTGGCAATTCTGACCCCATATCCTTTATCCGACCTAGAGATATTTCAATTAACAGACCAACGGTATGTGATCGATTTTTTATATATGGACGGTATTGGGTTCCGTGTTATAATAATTTTTTGATTTTTTTATTTTTTATATTATATTATTACAATGGTTACTTCAATAATATTATATTAAACTTGGATCCTACTAATATTATCATTGCGAAAGTTTGTGAGGATGGATGGATATTTGTTACTCTTTCACGCAAATACTACTAAACCGATAACAATGAAATTTGGTATATAGGAAGCTGAAGACACAGAATAAGACATAGGCTACTTTTTATCCCGGAAATCCCGCAAGAACGGGTACTATGCTGGTTTTTCTTTGAAAACACGGGCGAAGCCGTGGGCGGAAATATTTTATTTTTTATAAATATGATTTGTACGTAAATTAATATCAAATTTCATGTAAAAATGTAGTTTTCTAAAGGCTCTACAAAATACTTATAAGAAAAATTGTATAACAATAATTCATTACCTTAATCAACAATGTTTTATTTTTCAGTTTCGACTTCACAGAAGCACAGATTAGAGAATAGTTACTTCGTAACAGATACATCACTCCCATACAAAAGCTAAAATACCTACGCTATATTTACCTACAAAATGCGCCGCAACTCGGCTGCAGTAAGAAATGTACTCTACGAACACGCACCGAGAAGCGAGTTTCCCGCGCACGCCGCGTGATTGCGTCATCAAACGAAAACTTTAGGGTTGTACCGAGCGCGTAAATTAAACACAGAGTTGCTGAAACACTTAATTTTTTATTGTTAATTATATTTGTTACATTATACAATAAAAAAAATGAAATCTTATTGATAGTAGTTGTTTCCTTCGGTTTCACCCGCGTGGACCCGCTATATGTGTCTCCTGGATAAAAAGTAGCCTGGTAGGTTATTCACTCTTGAACTCCGACACCCGACCACATCGCAATAACCGGGCATCTTGGTAGCGAGCGCGGGAAACGTGACGCGGGTGCGCAGTCTCGCGTGTGCCAACCAACTGCCGCTTGGGTCGGTAGTTCGGTACCGACCTACTGTGCGGTAGGCACTTATAGCGCGACCTTGAGCGAGTGACGGAGGCCTGACAGAAGCTTCATAAATTCTTAACTAGCCATTAAAGTCACTTGCATAACTTGTAGAAAACAAATATCCACAAATATCTACAAATATTTAATCAGCTGGGCCTCACGGTTTCACCCGCAGTGCTGCGCTCCTGTTGGTTTTAGCGTGATGATATTATAATATAGCCTATAGCCTTCCTCGATAAATGGGCTATCTAACACCGAAAGAATTTTTCAAATCGGACCAGTAGTTCCCGAGATGAACGCATTCAAACAAACAAACAAACTTTTCAGCTTTATAATATTAATATAGTTTAGATGATATTGTAGTTTCGATTCAAAATTTATTAAATTTTATCCTACGGAACCCCAATAGAAATCTTAATTAACGGCGCGCGGACTGTGGTATTTTTGGCACGTACGGTGATTTTTAGCCCTTTCAAAGGGTTAATTTTAATTTACCTTAATCTAGAACGTTCAAGGGGCAAGGGGCAAAGGGGCATTTGTCAAATTGCCTATCGATTGTATAAAATAATGGTGACAACGTCTCACTTAGTACAAAGCAAAATCGCTTCCCGTGTCTGTTCTAATGTGTGTATGCTTAGATCTTTAAAACTAAGCAATGGATATTGATGTAGTTTTTTTTAATAGATAGAGGGATTCAAGAGGAAGGTAAGTATATAATTTATTACACTTTAGACAAAGCAGGTGAAGACTCGGATGGAAAGCTAGTATGTACCTAGTATATCACTACATAGTATAAAACAAAGTCGCTTTCGCTGACCCTATGTCCCTTTGTACGCTTAAATCTTTGAAACTACGCAACGGGTTTTGATGCGGTTTTTTTTAATAGATAGAGTGATTCAAGAGGAAGGTTTATATGTATAATGACATCCATTAAATAGTGGAGAAGTACTGTTATTTTTGAGGTTTCTAATGTGATGTCGTAAATAATTACATTTTTTCCGCTTACATTGCAAACGCAGGCTGAACCCTACGAGTTTTATCAAAATAATGTACTAAGTATTGTACACATTGAAAAGGTCTACAGAAAAGTACGCGATGGTATATGTCTATCTCTTAAGGATAACCCACAATAACTTTTTTTTGTCATTTTACTTTTTACGACAAATAATGGTTAATTTTCGAAGCGATTTTAACCAATACAGCATTAATCCTTAACCAATTAAATACCTTGAATACATTTTTCATTGAATATAGATCTATATGGCCCTTTACACCGTATGATTTAAGTGAATATTTTCGAAGATATTACAGATTTAAAAATTGCAGGACGTAGTGTTTGCGGCGGTACCGGCCGCGGCCGGCCGCCATTGCACCCGTGCGAAGCCGGGGCGGGTCGCTAGTATAGTATAAAGAGCAAAGATTATATTGTTTGTTTGTAACGACTTAACTATCTCAAAAACTACTGAACCGATTTCAAAAAATTGTTTAATAACAGAAAGGAAGATAATACTTAATTGTGATATTATCAAATTCGGTTAAATAATTTCGGACAACTAAAAAAATGTACCTAATATGATTTTATTCTGTACTTACATACCTACAAGAAAACCCGCAGAGCACAGCTAGTAATTTTCTATCTTATGAAAAGATAATGATATTCTTTTAAGTTTTCAAAGGAAAAGTTTAGAATGAGTATTTATATAATGTTGCGGCTAAACTCAAAACTTTAATTTCCTGGACATAATAGTTAGTGACAGAAACCTATAAATTTCGTATCTATTGAAATATAGTTTTTTCATAAATAAATCATAAAGCGTTTTCTGACATTAATAAATATGTCCGGATGATTTAAGTTTTGGGTTACTTATTATTTATTACTAACTACTTAATTGTGATCTATCTTTACTCTCAACTTCATTCAAATCGGATCAGCCGTTTTAGCTTGCAAGAGTATGAAATAAATAACAACAGAAGAACTACTAAAGTTTATTATCATTCTACTACTATTATTAAAAACCGTTTCAAGTTTTTTTTTCACCAAAAATTTCAAGATATTTGCAGTTTTATCTTTTTTTTACGCTCAAACGACTTTTTTTTATTTTTTTCCAGTCGCTTCACAAACTGACCTATCTCCAAGGTTGTGCTGCATCCAAAACGCCCCATCCCTTCCGGCTTTGTTTGATTTTAATTTGAAACTCATTAATTATACATCGCTTACTTGTTGAGTGGCCTTTGTGATTTAAGAAAAAACATTTTTTTTCAGAAATTTTCTCTTGATATCTTTGTGACTTTAACGGAGGGAAAAGTATTTTTAAAAGTGTAAGAGAATAATATTTATCAGAAACTACCGGTCCGCCCCGGCTTCGCCCGTGGTACATGTTTACGTTATCTCTCCATAAGAACCATCCTCGTACTTCAAGGAATGTTATAAAAAAAGAATAAACGAAATCGGTTCAGCTGCCACACATTTTGCCTTTCATTTTTATTTTATAGACAAATCCCACCAAAACGTTTTCTTGTAAAATGTTGCCAAGACTCTTGCACTCTGAAGAAGTTATTAGATCGCCAAGCCAAGCGCCATAAAGGGCCCTTAGTAGGTGAAAACGGCAAAATGGACTGTTTTCTATGAGCTATAATTGAAAATATTGAAGTTTTTTCGCACTGAAATTTCTAATATTTATTACAGAACGTATGTGTAATGGGATGACTGTTTCCAAAACACGATTGGAAAAATTTTGCTCGATAAAAAAAATTCAGAAGTTACCTCTAAAATATCATATAAATGCTCATTACAACCGTATTTTACGATAATAATTCGTATAAAATCACAAATACATAGGTATTTACCTTACCTTCTCGATTTCGTGACTGTTTTAGATTTAGATAATACTAAATATTTTCATTCGCTTTTTGATAAAAATGTGAATGGCGCTTACGATTTTTAGTTTCGAGCACGTTGATTCCATACTAAACGCGGACCCCCTCACCCCTCACCTCAGGCCCGAATAGCTGAATTTTCGCTGACCGCCTAACACCCCTTAACTCCAGAAGCTTAATCTTAACAAACTCTGTACAGTACATTGTTAAAATAATATGTGCCTTTGCCGTTTGGAACAGACAGACAGACTAAAAAATTATGTTTCGGTAAATTAGCGTAAATGTATGTATTTATTAAAAAACGTTAATTGAAGTGAAACTTCTGTTGCGTGGAGAGTAAAATTTCAATTCATGGAGTAAAGCGGCGATTTTGGTATATTTGAATCTTGCCCAAAGAAGTTTCACTTGTGTTTGTTGTGACACGTGTGTTTTAAAACTCAGATCCACTTTATTATTGGTATAGATAGATATATACTAGAACTAGGTTGATCCAAAAGCAATGATTGGGTATTTCCTGTGCACATAAAAATAAAAAAATAACTGCGTTAAAAACAACCGACTTCAAAAACGGAGAAGTATAAAATAAAAAAGATTTGATATTATTAATTAGTACATATTATTTAGATGTGCTATTTACTAAAAAGGTTTGATGTCGGTGCACGGACTTAATACTAAGTGCTTAGTGTTTGGCACCGACTTCAAACCTATTTAATAAATAGCACATCTAAATAATATGTACTTATTAATAATATCAAATCTTTTTTATTTTATACTTTTCCGTTTTTGAAGTCGGTTGTTTTTAACGCAGTTATTTTTATTTAATAATTTTTAGTGTATTTTTCAACACGAATCAAACGAGCCCAAACTCGATAAAGTTGAGTCAATATTATTACTGTGTTCCTATGGCCACCTTCCGATTCCATCATCAAATCAGCTCTATGTCATGATAATGTTTAATCGCTATCCAATTTACAAACGTATACAAAATTTCAGCTCAATCGGTTACCGGGAAGTGAATCAAAGTTACTTGCTACATTCCAATTAAGTCATCGAGTACAGACAAAAATGCTCATAAAATAAAAACTACTGGGCCTATCCGAATAAAATTTTTATGGGACCAATTCGACACCATCCCACATCGAACAAAAAAATAATCACGTAAATCAGTTCAGAAACCTCGGAGTAATCGGTGTACATACATAAAAAAAAATATATATACCGGCCGAATTGATAACCTCCTCCTTTTTTTTTGAAGTCGGTTAAAAATAATGAAGTATATTTTCTAGTTAGAAGACTATCTAGATGTTGTGGCTATATTGTTTGACTATCTAGATATTATTTTAACTACATATAATGACCTCGTTTAATATTGATTAGGGAGACAATTTTCACGTTTTGTAACTCATACTATTATCAGAAATCTTATGGTACTGGTACCAATCGATAGGTTATTCTATACACTTGCGAATGGTTAGCATAAATAAACGGTAAGCGTTATAAATGGTGGTGAAAAATTGACTTAATCGTAACAAGTCAACTTGTTTCAATTCCCCTCATACCGAGGTAAGATGAAACAGAGGTCGAGGAGAGTTGAAACATTATGATTCTGGGGAGTAATAGGAGCTGCAAAATAAAAATGATGATTTGATTCAAAGGTTTTAATTAAATCTTATATTTTCAAGTAATCAACGACCTTTATAAGCAATATTTTAATGACATATCAGTCAAGTACGTCTAATACAAATAATAAACACCAAAATTAATAAAATTTGACATGCGTAACATCAATTATAATCAGTCGAATCAACAAAATGTTTTACATTTTTATAAAACTAAATCTTTGACATAAAATAGTTAATAATCAGTCGTTTTTTAAGTATTACAATCAGTACCTACTATAAACTATTTAAGGTACAATAATCTAAAAAATGTCAAAGACAAAGTTCTCCACCAGCACAAGCTTGATGAGCCCACAATTGGCATTTCAGACATTGAGCCCATTTTTAAAGTGAAACTTTTATTACATCGTCTCAAACTTTTTGGTCTGTGTAGCGCATGTCGCGTGACGGTCGGCTGCCGAGTAGGTATAAAGCAGTGTTCGGAAAGTTTCACTTTTACCGTGGTTTCATAAAACCACACAACATTTTTCTTTGGATCTGTTATTTGAATATGATTCCATACAGCAAATGCAGCAGGATTCCTCTTCGTCTTCATCACTATCTTCTTTTCTTGACAACCTTACCTTTTTTAGTTTTACAGCCTGGTTTTGATCTTTTTCTTGCTTTAATTCCTCTAGTAGGCATGCTTAAACAAATAAACACATTAAATTAACAATAAAATCCTATAATCTTCGTACTTTTTAGCTATAGTCAGATATTAAATTGAAAACAAGGAGAGTTGAAATAGTCTGTTTCAAATCACCTCGGTGAGAAAAATCCTCCCAATTTTTATTCAAATCACGATCAAGCAGTAAATACACAGAAATCAAATTTACCAAGTATATTTCAAGAATCTATAGATAATAAGTTATTAAAACGTATATAACTCAACCCATAAAACAAAACCAATATTAAAGTACAAGCATCGTAAAAAATCATGAAATACTTACTTTTTGCGATTTTCGGCACATGTCATTAAGAACTACACAACTGCACAAATGACGCCACCGACGTGAACTGACGCGATAGCTGGTGGCGGGAGGTGGTTAAAAAAGACGTTGCCAGATCGCTAAAAGTTTTAAGTTCCGAGAAATCGGGACTGTTTCAACTCACCTCTGTTTCAAAACCCCTCGGTCTCCCCCATTAGAAAGAAGAAAGAAAAGAAAGAAAGAAACATTTATTTATCAACACACACGCACACACATAAAACATAAAGAACCGTAACTGATAAATAAGAAAGCACCACAACAAGAAAATAGCAACAATAACACTTAAATTAATAACATAAAAAAGCACATAGAGAAAATAAAATTACCCATGTATATTAACATAACGTTAAGATAAATATAAATTGAGAGTTATAAATATAAATTCAGGTATATAGGAATTAGGTGGCTCGCCGCAAACGGCGAGGAACGGTTGCGTCTGTGCCCACTGTTTGTCCTGGCTAATTGGACGCCTGCGGATACACTAGTACATGTGGAATGTCGATAGATTTGTATTGATATCGATGTTTTTTGAAAATTCGTAGGTATTATTCACCTACACTGTATGACATGATTATAAAAAGACAGGAAAAAATAATTTATTACGCACCAATAGGTAAATATTAGGTACTTCTGTAAAGTGAATATACATAATATACTGTATAGATACATAAGATCGGAATGAGGTAAGTTACTAGATAAAGAACTATATGGTTATATACGTAAAATGCATAAACTTTTCTAATTTTCATAAATAAATTATTGATGAGAACGGGATAAAGCTGCTTCTTCGACTATTTATTTATTCTACTTAAAGATTCTGTGTACGTACGTGTCGTAATAAAAGTGTGTATTTTTGTTCTTGTCAACTTTATTTGCCCCAGTTAAATCTATATATAGTCAACCGGGGCAAATGCAACTAAAAAATAACAAGTTTCAAGTTTGATCGGTTGCAGTTATCTCCTTTTATATTTGGTCATTTATTTGACCCATTTATTGTTTTTTGTATTTATTCAAGATTATTTTAAACCAATCAAGCAATACAGTAGTCTTATAAATAACTGGTAGTGAGAATATTTCCTAAAATTGGTAGAAAAAGTTACATTAACCCCTAGTCGGGGGTAAATGCAACTAACTGCCATAGCTCTTCTTCTATTTCATATAAAACAACGAATATAGAATATATTTATGAGATTTCATGTTATTCATAGGATTTTGAACTGTATTACCGCGTAGCAAGGACTAGTTTTCAGAAAAAAACTTATTTTTCTGATTGTGGGGTAAATGTAACTATTTGTTAGAGAATTAGTGTGGGGAATGCAAAAAACTTATTCATCGATATTTTTTTATTATTCTGCGTGTGATTTGTATCGTACTATTGTGTATTAGATACGTAGTATATTATTATTAGTCTGTGGTATTAGGGAACTATTGCTACAATAACGTTGCGATCGTAGATGGCGCCGCATTATTTAGAGGAAAAACTCATGTACTTTGATTTACCACTTTAAATCGCAACAAAAAAAAATTACAGTGCCCCTACCTACTAAGTCAATTTTAGTTTTTGGTCAGAACAAATAATATTCTTTGTGTTAAATATTGTTAAAAACGTAAACCAAACAAAATACGTTTATTAGTTAACTAATCAACCGTTTACTAAAAATTACTTGAACAATCACAGAACTATCCTACCTATCGTTTTTAGTTACTTATATTCTTTAACCACGCTTTTTTTATCTAATTTGAATTTTACTTATGAACCCGTCTCTGGGTATAATATCGAAGAAATAATCGATGGTTCTTCTTTAATTAATCATAAAGAAAGTATATTTTGACTACCAAGAAGGATACATAATAAAAATATCGACACTGTCACATCACTAGTGTTTTTAGTTTCATACAAAAATATAAGGGGCTATTGTAACTAACCTCACAGTTGCAATAACCCCACAGTGAAATTTTCATGAGGCAAATGTAACTGCATCAATAACATAAAATAGAGTCAACTAACGCACTAAAAATACAAATGAAATAAGCTTAACGGCTTGTGATAATCGTGTTCAATCAAAAACACCTGCAAAAAATCACTCCTAAACAATTTTTTTGTCTGCAAAACTCGACACCTGTTTTTACGCACACCAACTTCAAAATAGCGGTTTGACACAATGGCCTATCAATCAAATAGTTTTCATCGTAGGGGCACCATCTATTACTTGTAAGATTTATTAGTCGTTGAGTTATTGAATCATAGGTGGCGATTTATTACAACAACTCTAATAAATTAGTTATGATAACTAGTTGCCATAGCCCCATAGTTGCATTTGCCCCGGTTGACTATACCTATATATATAAAACTCAAAGGTGACTGATATAGTGATCTATCAACGCACAGCCCAAACCACTGGACGTATCGGGCTGAAATTTGGCATGCAGGTAGATGTTAGGACGTAGGCATCCGCTAAGAAAGGATTTCCCGAAATTCTTGCGGGAACGGGGAAAAACGGGGATGCACGTACAAAGTCGTGGGCGGAAGCTAATTAACTATAAAATAAATCATTGCCCACAAAGTTTTGTACTTTCAAAACCAGCCTTCAGTTCGACTTTTAACTTAAAATTACATCAAAATAAACTTATTCGATCATCGATACGTTCCCATCACTAGCACTTGTTTAAATATTAATTCATACGACAAGGGGTTACCTTCGCTCCAGGCGGGGGTCGGGGAGTGTTCAGGACTCAGGTATTGTACTCTGTTTGATTTCGGTTTCGTTTGTGAGTTACCGAAATATAAGAGTTGTGTGAATATGGATATAGCAATGAATTGTGGTGTGTACAGGTGTATGATGTTGTAGGTAAATAAATCAATACTAATATTATAAAGCTGAAGAGTTTGTTTGTTTGTTTGAACGCGCTAATCTTAGGAACTACTGGTCCGATTTGAAAAATTCTTTCGGTGTTAGATAGCCCATTTATCGAGGAGGGCTATAGTATATAATATCATCACACTTAGACCAACAAGAGCGGAGCAACGCGGGTAAAACCGCGGGGCACAGCTAGTTCTAAATATAGGGAATATTAAATTGATTTTAATTAATATTTTGTACTAGATTGCTAGTGACTCGTACGTGTAAAGTTTAGTATATTTTAATTAAGTAAGTCGTTAAAGTACTTATAGTTTATTTTATGAGCCTAGGCACATTATAATACGACTGATAAGCTGGTTGATTGCTACAGCTATATGACGGTGCATTTATATCAAACGAGCGAATGCTCATTCTTACCACAATATGACAAATTCTTTTAGTGTAAATAGGCGTAGAGCATTCTTTCGTTGTTCTTAGTGCGTTCGAAAAGATTCTATGCAATATTCTAATACTGAACAATACTGAATACGAGTTTTCGTTCACACAAAAAGACCACGAAAGAATGCTCTTGCTCCAGCTCTATGTTCGTTTGATGTAAATGCAACGTCACAAAAAAAGAAATTTAGCTAAAGTTTATACTTACGTAAGTTTATGGACAAAAAAACAGACAAAGAAGTAATATGTTGAAATAGCATAAATAGCTTTCGTGTTTGTATACTATGGAGATTAGTGGATCTCATCAAAATCGATCCAATAGTTTAGGACATAGTTAAGATGTTAGTTTAATAATACCTACATATTAACTTAAGCGCTGAGTAAGTTTATCCTCACCTAAGCACTTAACTTGAGATATTTACTTACATAACTTACTTACTTCATACTGAGAAATTTAAATAAATGCGTTTAATATATTATGTACATTTGAATTATAAGTTACCTGTGGTTTTACCTAGGACAAAAATATTCAAGGATTAATTTTTGAAAATTGAAGAAGCTTCTTCCTTCAACTAGTTATCGGAACATCGGAATCTGTGCAGTAGTTTTCCCCGTAAAGAGTAATGGATAATATAGAATAGATAAGCAGGCTTTCGCAGTTATAATATTACTAGGTTTCCGCCCGCGGCTTCGCCCGCGCAGTCAAAGAAAAGCCCGCATAGTTCCTGTTCCCGTGGGATTTCCGGGATTGCGTCATTTTCCCGGGATAAGAAGTAGCCTATGTCCTTTCTCGGGTATCAAAATATCTCCATACCAAATTTCATGAAAATTGGTTCAGTAGTTTAGGCGTGATTGAGTAACAGACAGACAGACAGACAGTAATATAGTATAATATTAGTATGGATTTAATTGTAACTTAAATTTAGCATTTGAATGCTATAAAAATAAATATAAACAAAGATGTGTTTTGGTAAAATAATAGAGTTATATGAAGTTCATTAAAGTTGGTAAAACTTTAATTTCAATATCTTTTATACTAAAAACACAGAAATAATATAAATATAGAATACCATGTCGCACCATTCGCGACGGAAACGCTCCGCTTCAACTGTTAACAGCGTGTTAGGGAATGGATAGTCTTGATACTTTAACATATTTAAATGTCAACGTAACATTTGTTAAGTAAAGTTGATTAAAGTATTGTTGAGTTGCTGTCGATGTATGCGTGTTGCATCTTTCTGTTATCTAAAAAAAATAGTTCTACCACATAAGTAACTACTTATGTAACACATAAGTAACTACTTATGTGGTTCCTAACAACATTCTCGCCTATCGATAATTTGCCCGCCAGCTTAGTGCTTATTCTATACGTGGTTTAGGATTAAAATCACGTATATAAAATTAGAAAAAATTACGTCGACAAAGCAAAGATAGACATTGAATTATATTAGTCAGACTTATTTTTGTATACTGCATTATTCTTTATTGTAAGTATTGGTATTTCTTTGCACGAATGTCATAGCTGAACTCGTTAATAATAATATGTTCATTGACACATTTTGTATTATCATATTTTAAGCAAGAAAAATTATATATTTATACAAATTGAATATTTTATTTCAAGTATCAACACGATTCCGTCCCTTACAGTGAGGGCGCGCTATCGCGGCTTCTGCGATGAATTTAAATATTTAATTAAAACTTACTGGTTGTGCTAAAGATTACAGAGGCAACCCTGAAAATTTGAAAAACAATGACATTCAGTTTTAGCAGGATGATAGGACATTTCCATGGATTTTATATTGTTAAATGACTTAGTTATTACTAGCTTCCCGCACGCACGCACGTTTAAAAATAACAATTTTACAGTTACATATTTTGTAAAATTAAATTGTAATAGGACAATACATATTAAAAAGAGCAACTATGGAGTTTCTTGCCGGTTCTTCTCCATAGATACTGCTTTCCGAATCGGTGGTAAATGTTAAAAATATGTAAAAAATATGACGATTCAAAAGTGCTTCTCGAAGAAGTCTAATTTAAATAAATAAATATTTGAGTTTGAGTTTTAATCCTTATTAAGAAACTACCTAACTATTATATTAGGTTCTAAAACCATAGATAGCTTTTTTGCTTACGTTAAAAAGGAAAGTCGAGCTTAATATGTGTGTTTGTAGGTTTGGTCTACATATACGTCGTTTATTATTTCAAAAATAATTCAGGGATGACATGATTATAAACATTTAAAACATCGCTGTGACAGCCCTGTAATTAAACATCTTAATTAAAAATAAAGTCAAATTTGTCGAGCGATTGAAGCCGCGGGGAATAGCGGGTAATTTTGTGGAGGAACGTGATTTGTTGGGGCATTATTGTGCCCCAGGGTGGGGCAAGGGGTAAATTACATGAAAATATAAAATATAGAGTATCATCAGAAAACATGAAAATATTATATAATCATCGTCTATGTTTGTCGCCATTATCGCGATTATGAAAAAACTTTCCTCTCGATTCACTCTATCTATTAAAAAAACGCATCAAAATCCGTTGCGTAGTTTTAAAGATTTAAGCCAGAGGGACATATGGACAGAGAAAGCGACTTTGTTTTATACTATGTAGAGATACAGGCATATGGTTTCTAAAAATATTACTCCTTCAGTCTTCCATGTAAAAATTGCAATAAACCGGGTTTAAAACCGTCATAAATTATTTAAGTGACTCCACAGTAATCCTGTATTCGACATTAATGCACCATTTGAAATACCGCGGGGAAGTCCATTAATTTATGACTAGCAGAACCCATTCACGAAGTTTATGATCATACTCTTTGCGTTTATAATATTAACTTACTAGGTGTCCCGACTTCGCCCGTGGTACATACGTTTTCTCTCCATAAGAACCATCCTCGTACTTCAAGGAATACATATTATTTATAGATACAGTGTGTTTTAGTAGGTATATAATATAGTATATAACATTCAGTACCAATATACTTTGGAATATAACAATAGGAACAAGCTTTTCGCCCGCAGCTTTGCCCGTGTTTTCGAAGAAAAACCCGCATAGTTCCCGTTCCTCAGGGATTTCCGGGACGAAAAGTAGCCTTAGTCTTATTCTGAGTTTGCAGCTATATGCTTATCCAATTTCATTGTAATCGGTTGAGTAGTTTTTACGTGAAGAATAACAAACATCCATCCATCTTTATACACTTTCGCAATTATAATATGAATGGGATGAACAAATAGAATACACAATATGTATATTGTATAGTATAAACTATTACTAGCTTTCCGCCTGTGGCTTCACTCCCTATCTCTTCAAGCATGATAGTCATAAATAATAAATATTTTCATCCCCTGTTTCACTCACATCCCGCATCGTATCCTGTTAAAAATCCTACTACTTTCCCAAGACCTAGTCTTTGTCTATTTTAAATTTCATAAATATCGGTTCAGTGATTTAGGCGTGACATGTAGACAATAGTTTATAGTTAGGTGACATCACATTTAAAATTCTATTTTTAATAGCATAATTGGATTAAAATACACTAACACTTGTATACGTAGTATATTATTATTAGTCTGTGCTAACACAAACAGTAATTAATATTTGTCTTCACCTAATTATTTCAAAGGTCAGCCATGTTTCATTTGTAATGATAGAGTAGTAATTAATTTATTAAGATGTCGGAACGAAAGGTTAAATACGTCTTGGCAGTCTTCAAACCTATTTAATTGATGACAGATTGAAGAACTTAAGATGTAGAAACGTAGAGTGTAAGATGAAGATGTAGAAAAGATTCTTAGCGGATTTTAAACGCGATTTATTCATTACTAGCTTACTGTCCGCGGCTTCACCCACTTTGTCTATAACCTAATCTATACTAATATTATAAAGAGGAAAGGTTTGTAATTATGTATGTATGTATGTATGGTTTTCACGCATAAACTACTGGACCGATTTCAAAAATTATTTCATCATTAGAAAGCTGCATCTTCACTGAGCAACATAGGCTAGGTTTTATCTCGGAAATCCCACGGGAACGGGAACTATGCGGGTTTTTCTTTGAAAACGCGGGCGAGGCCGCAGGCGGAAAGCTAGTAAATAATATACTAAAACGTTCCTTGAATCACTCTATCTATTTAAAAAAAAACGCATCAAAATCCGTTGCGTAGTTTTAAAGAGACATAGGGACAGAGAAAGCGACTTTGTTTTATACTGTGTAGTGATATTATATTCCCGACTTTTCGCACTTTTAATTTATAAATGTAAAATCAAACATTAGTTTTAGAAGATCTTTAGATGTGTTGAGAGGTATCTACGATTAAAAAAAAAATACATATACTTGCTTATAACTTACAAGTCACGTTGTTTGTCCGCTATAAACTATTAAACTACTGAATCGATTTTAATAAAATTTTGCACACTGTGTGTAGTTTTATCCAACCTAAAATATAGGATAGTTTATATCTCAATTACGATAAATATTTAGGTAACTAATCATTAATATGACTATCCGGTTGGAGTCATTTTTACAATTTTATTATATTTTTTCACCAATTTCAATGACTAGGAAATACTTATTGAAGTGAAACTTCTTTATCGGGGTAGGAAAAAAATTTAGTGTAACTTTTTTTCGTTACGCGTGACATTTTTCCGCTACGCGCCATCTTTTTCTTATCCCCACCACACGTGATTCGACGTATTTCTGTAAAGTTGCATATAGAAAATAATTTTTTGAAAAATAAGGTCATAAAGAAGTTTCACTTCTTACGTGTGTACACTAGTACACGCACACGTTTTTATTTCTATAGTTATTGTGTGCATTCGGAAATAAATATATTTTTATTTTTCAATATTTTCTAGCTTATAACTACTTATAATAAATGATTATTAGCATAAGTTCTTTATCCAAAGTATAATAACTTTCAAACTATCCAAAGTATAATTCATTCCTAAACTCTAGTAACGTAATAAAAAAAAGTTACAAAACCTTTCTCGCTTTGAAACAAGCCGTAAAAAGTGGAATAAATATTAATGAATTAATGAATATTCATGGGATTAAACGTCTGTTATCTTGTCGGTGAAAAAGTAAGACATTCTCATGCATAAATACATTTTTTATTACGTTGCATTGTGTGGAAAGAGGGGGAAAGCTTTTTGTGATTAGGATTACTTTAATTTGAAGTGATAAATATGTTTAAAATTCTACAGTTTTATGTTAAGGTTAAGATTGTTCGTAAAAAAATATCTGTCTGTGAATATTATATGAAACAATGACGAGACTGATTATATAAATGGTAGGTAGTTGACTAGCGGTTCGCCCCGGCTTCGCCCGTGGTACATTTTTACGTTTTCTCTACATAAGAACCATCCTCGTACTTCAAGGAATATAATAAAAAAAGAATTATAGAAATCGGTCCACCCGTTCACGCGTGATGTCGTGACAACGGAAAACGGGTTTCATTTTTATATATATACATATACTTAGATAATCAGTTCATAGATAATGTTTATTATTTAACACTAGCACTCACGCGGCTTCGCCTGCTTTGTAGAAAACTTAACAAATTTTAGGTACTAAAACCTTCCTCAACAACCTCTTTATTTGTTAAAAACCTCATCAAAATCCGTCGCGTAGTTTTGAAGATTTCAGCATACACATGAACGGACGGACAGCGACATTGTTTTAAACTATATTTAAGTAGATAGTGTTTAGATAAGTTTTAGTTTAATTATCAGTAGGTATCAGTGAATTTTTGAAAGAACGTTAAAATACAGTTAGGTAATACAATAAAAACTGCAGATATACCTATTAGTGTTTAAAAGCACAGGTCAAAATTCGTTAAAACCTGCAGACGATAATTCAATATCTATTGCCTAGGCTTTCTTACTAAAAGCACATATAATAATATTATAATTCTATACTAGTACTAAAAGCTTTTGTCTAGCCAGCGTAGGTGCATTAGCGAATATCCTAAAATAGTGTGTCATAAATTTGATGTCTATTTTTTACAGTAAAAGATAGTACGGCATCTATAAAAATTATCTTTATGATTTACTTGCATTCACAATTAAAATATTTTAAGAAAGAAAGAAAGAAATAAACATTTATTTGACTCCATAAAACATACATATTCCAAAATTATGAAAACTAGGATTTCAAAAGAAAGTACCTATTCAATAACATACAAACCGCAAGCATGTCACATTACTTTGTAAATTAAAATATGAACTAACGGCCATCTATTGTAAATTTTCCAATTTCTGAATAATTTTAAAATCGAGGTATCACGATTTTACTTTTTTGTTACAGCGCCATCTATGCAATACTCATCGTACTACGATCACATTTGAAAACCATGTTTCTATTAGAATATTTTAGTTCTAGTAGTTCCAAAATTCAAACAGAGATGGCGCACAAATCAATACTATATTATATATAGTTCTAAAATTCAAACAGAGAGGGCGCACAAATTAATATGATATTATATATAGTTCCAAAATTAAACAGAGAGGGCGCAGAAATCAATTTAGATAAACTTTACTCGACTACAAATTTTTACCAACCGAATTCAAAAAAGAGGCAGTTCTCAATTCAACTGTATTTTTTTGAGCTTGTTACATCGGACCTTTCAAGTTTGTGAACCAATTTTGATATTTTTTTTGTATATTAAAGCTCATGCCTTCCGTTCTTTTGAAGGAGATTTAGGTAGTAGGTATATTGTTAAAATTAATAATTATTTAAGAGTTATCTGGAGTAAAAGGAAAATAAAAGTACATGAACTTTTCATAATAATTTTATTATATTTATGATAAAACAAGTCGACCACGTTTATCGACGATTCCGACGCGTTGTAACCAACCAATGAAGCCTCTATTTTGACGCATATCAGCTTTTTTGCCACCAACACACTCGGAGAGGGGACGGCGATGCCATACTGAAAGAAATTGATCCATTTTTAATTTATACGTTTAATAGTTATAGTATTATGTATGTTTTGAAATAAATACAATTCATTCTATGCAAAACTATTTAAATCACTTCGGGCTTTATAGTACACTAACGGTGGTACACTCTGTTAGCTACTAGTTATTTATCTGTGACGCTGTACCTATAAATTATAATATCATAAAACGGTAGCTTTCCCTGTCTTTCTGTGATTCTGTCTAGAGATTCGCAACATAAAATAAGCTATTGTGAATGATTAACTACCTACTATTGGAACATGATTTGACCCTATGCAAGCGCGAAAAGCTAGAAGTTAAATAGTAGATATTATTAAGTACTCATATACCTAGTAAAATAGATAGAGAAATAGATAAAGAATCTTCCCAGGAATCGACTCTCCTAAAATAATTTTTATAAAACCTATTAGTGCAGATAACTTTTTTTATTAGTACTTAATAGTGTAATACTAACCAGCATTATAAAAACACGACTCATAGTCCAGTTTACAATGGTTCAAGAACACTCGTCTCTCACCCGTCGCGGACATAGCACATTGTGGGTCGTAATCTTCTGTGCAATGGAGAGGACAGGAGTGGGAGCAGAATGTACCGTCTATAGCCATATTTAGTGATCTATTTAGCGGAGAAAATATAATATGTTTATTATGAGATATAATATAATTCCAAAAAAAACTTGAGCGATGTCAAGAGACATCCGGATGGAACGAAGTGTTAAGTTAGAGAGAGACAGACAGAGAACCACGCGCACGCCGCACGGCTTACAACTCTAGCAAAAAGTGTCGTGACAACTTTTCGTAAGAATTTTTTGCGTCTAGCCCCCTTTCACAACGCGCGATAAGGAACTTCGTTCCAAAAACATAATACAAAGATATAAAAACGTAACTTTAAGTAATAACGATTGGTTTCATATACTCTAAAAACGTAACTGTAAATATTAAAGATTGGTAACTGTAACAGGACAAGATGAGTTTTTTTTAACTGACGTTCTCAAAGATGAAAGTATAAAAAATACGACAAATCATTTGAAAATTATGTTAAAAATTAAACTAGGAAATAGGAATACATGGGGTTATGTGTAGTCTATTAATTATTGTACTACAACTAGTAGATATTATTAAGTACTCATATACCCAGTAAAATAATTACGGTACGGTTTACCTTCTAGATGAGAAACTTCTCCGCGTTTCATTAATTCTACTGGCCACAGGTTGAGGAGCATACACAAATGGTCTACTTGAATACCGTCCACCAATGTTCTTACAACTCTCCATTGGCATTATTTTGTATCCTGGTATGTGTATAAAATACAATAATGTCATTAGTTTAAGTCTGTATTTAGTTTTTTTAACTGTATTAATTATTTCCCGATTTGAAACTTATCGTAGCACAATCGTAGCGTCGCGTCGTAGCTACAACATAGCCCACGATAAATCTATACCAATATTTAAAAACTGAAGAGTTTGTTTGTTTGAACGCGCTAATCTCAGGAACTACTGGTCCGATTTGAAAATTCTTTCGGTGTTAGATAGCCCTTTTATCGAGCTATCATCATCACGCTAAGAACAACAGGAGCGGAGCAATGCGGGTGAAACCGCGGAGCACAGCTAGTTACGTATATGTTAATTTAACACAAAAATAATTTCTACTAGCATCAGTAGTTCCTAAGATTAGCACGTATAACCAAACAAACAAAAAAAATACAGCTTAATAATATTAGTGTAGACGACCTATAAAAGTTTCCAATTTAATTTAATTTAAAATTTATCGAACTAGGAATCTTAAATCAACCGCATCGCTCCTTTACTATTAGTATTGGCGTGATGATATTATAGCATATAGCTTTTCTTGATAAATGGGCTATTTAACACTGAAAGAATATTTCAAATCGGAGCAGACATTCCTGACATTATCGCGTTCAAACAAACTCTTCAGATTCATAATATAAGTATAGATGTGCACGACTATTCGTAAAATGTGGCAAACACTACATTCTGGTAAATGTTTAAAAGTGAAGTGAAGAAAGAACTAAAAAATCCTGTAATTATATTTTCAGGACAATTATATTTATATTTCAGGACAATTTTCACACACGGCACGATCTGATCCCATACTAAGCTTTCGCTTCTGTTATCCAGGAAACTAGATGGCTGATAAACATATATACTTTTAAATAAATATATTATATTATAGATAATTAACACACAGACACAGAGCAAACATCAATGTTCATCACACAAATATTTGCCCCGGGTGGGAATCGAACCCACGACCTCTGGCTTGGAAGGCAGGGCCACTACCAACCAAGCCAACCGGTCAGTCCCTCGAATTTGCATCCAATGGACCTTATAATGAAGTACTTACTATTACTAGCGTGTTTAAAACCGCAATTAACTTTCCTAAAGTAACATTCGTTCATGAATAAACGATATTTCCACTTTCTCTCCTCTTCTTTCCTCCCACAAATAGTGTCCACTGTATTATTACAATCCAAGTTTTTACAATTCAATTTTACTTTCTTGCCCGTTTTCTGTTGTGTGTTCGGTTTTTCTTTAGATTTTTCTATGTTTTCATCGTTTTTACCAGATATGAATATTATGTCGTGGTTTGGTGATTCTGGAATATTTAAAAGTTCTTAAATAAATGCAGTTTCAGAGTTTAATTGTACTTGAAACTATTTGATAATATTGATAATATAAATATTATATTATGAACTAGCTTTCCGCCCGCGGCTTCGCCCGCTTTGTCTAAAAGATAATAAATTATATACTAAAACCTTCCTCTTGAATCACTCTATTTAATAAAAAAAACCACAAAATCCGTTGCGTAGTTTTAAAGATTTAAGCATACATAGGGACATAGGGACAGAGAAAGCGACTTTGTTTTATACTATGTAGTGATTATTATATTTGTTAAAATTGTAAGTCTTGTTATATATATCTTGATGACTTGCTAGTCATTTTACCGCAAATTTTGAATGTGATACGGTCATATAATAGGTAGAAAGGTGTAGATAGTTTACTAACACACCATTCGATCTCCAAAAACTGCAAAATAACGCACACACGATTAGACGTCAAAGTGAGATGGCATGATTCAACTATCGTGAGCGAAAACGAGACAACTGAAGTAAATTCTGACTAATTAGCCACATTTCAACGTGCCACTCCCAAATCTCTAATAAAATCTATCTACCTACCTTTTTACTAATACTTCATAAATTGCGATCATAGATATATCGTTTGATTTAATATCTCAAAGTTGAAGAGACACATAAATGCGTAAAATAAGGCGAATGCGTATTGCAAAGATATCAAGATTTTAAATTCAATTGCTTCATCTAATAAGTACCTACTATTAATACAATACATACCAGTTTCAACTTTCACATGCCGCATAAATCCATCAATATTGGTTTCACTAATCACATCCTTTACTCCAACATTCTTGTAATCTTCATTCCTTAAAACCTCCTTATCATTTGGTATGAAAACTACATCACTGTTTTCAGTTTGATCACTGTGTTTATCTCTTTCTCTCTCATTTATATCTGTATCTCTGTCCTCTTCGTTTTGTTTTTGTTTTTCTAAATCTGAATGCATATTTTCCTCGTTTTTATGTATAGCCTGTGGTATAGGATCCTTAACTTCGCTATGACCAGTATAAGTGACTATAACATCTGAATTGTTTTTATCTATGTGTGAGGAGAGTGTGTATATTGCCCAAAATGGTATTAAATATATTTGGTACTGCATATTGTTGTTGAAGAAAATTATCAGTAGACACTCTTACGTTACCTATAGGTATGTTTTACAAGGATTGATTTCACTGAAGCAATTGTTGTATTTAACACATTCATTAGATATTATTAATGTTGTTTTAAATAGTCATCATGAACAGCCCATTATGTTCCCACTACAGGGACACGGGCCTCGTATGAGGGTAATAAAAAACATAATATTATTATCAATCTAATGTGTTAATTTATGGTTAAATATTGGTAAATGTACACGAAAAATCACAGTGAAATTTCTCACAAGCGTTTTGAATTTGATAAGCATGAACAATGAGTTTTGTTGGCAGAAACAATGAATTGAGATGAATTATATAGCAAGGTAGGTGTATTGTTTTTGTTGTATAAGTTCATTACTATGTATGTAAAATCTAGGACCTAAGTAGGTATGTAGTTTTCATAATAGCAAAACTTAAATATAAAGATATTTTTCATTAATAAATTAATTAAAAAGAAAAATCCCTTCCGTATTTATAGTAAAATTGAAAGTTCAACAGGTAAGTATCTTGAAGTATGTACATGTCGTGGCCATATCGTAGATTTGCTCATTTCATGATATGATTGATCATTTCACGAAATGGGCGCATTTCATGAAATGGCCAACATAGTTTGATCAGATCGTTAAATCGTCAACGTTTCACGATTTGGTCATCCACATTTGGCCAGATCGTATAGAGAGTCCATAAAATATTAAAAAAATTCAGAATATTTTGAGAACTTTTTTATTGTCAAATAAGTTAGTGCCGCGGCAGCGGCCGGCTAATGCCAGAAGCGAATGGTTTTTGCAACAGAAAACAGTTAGGTTAGGTTAGGTTAGACTTTGATAAACAAAGCACGAGCCGAGCAAGCAAAGCGAGCGTGCCGCGGCAGCGGCCACGAGTGCCAGAAGCGAATCGCTTTTTAAAAAACAAACAATTATAGTAACATTGTAGGATATATAAATATATATATCCTAAAAGAAAAAATGCGTCTTAAATCCTTTTATTTAAGACGCATATTTTCTTCAATATGAGATATCCACATTTTCCATAGTACTCGAACCTCTTCGTCGTAAATTCTTTGCTATGACTTTCTTCATATTGTTATTAAACGAATTATGAAGTTTTTAACTGCGAATAATTAAATTTTCGCCAGCGGCCGCCATCTTATCACATAAACACAGAGCTTGCAGCGCCTCTACCAATAATTAATGTAACTATTTTACGATATGATCAAATAATTTTGATCATTTCATGAAAAAACCGCGCGTTTAGTTGGCCATATCGAGAAACGATTTCTTATCATTGATCTGCTCAAACCACATCATGATGTGGCCAATAGACATTCGATCATTTCATGAAATGCGACTATTTCACGAAATGATCGATCATATCATGAAATGAGCAAATCTACGATATGGCCACGACATACATAGTACTACCTAGATACTTATCTACGTTAATAGAAATTAATAGGTAAATAAGTAAAGAATTCCGAGATACAACCGTCTCGAAATATTGCTTATTAATTGAACAGTTAATACTGTGATAAAAACAACTGAATAAAAATATCCAAAGTTCTATAGTTTTGTTTCATTTTTATTAAGTATACAAATTTAGTTAACCTGCCATCTATCGATATAGCTTTGTACTATTAGTAATACTAACAAACTTTAGTCTAGCAAATGTTTTGGACCTAAATACACAGATGGCGCTTTTCTCAATTAAATAAATAAAATAAATAAATATTTCAGGACAATTTTCACACACGGCACGATCTGATCCCATACTAAGCTTTCGCTTGTGTTATGGAAACCAGATGGCTGATAAACATACATATATAATTTTAAATAAATACTTATAAAGTTATATAGATAATTAACACCCAGACGCAGAGCAAACATCTATGTTCATCACACAAATATTTGCCCTGGGTGGGAATCGAACCCACGACCAGTGGCTTGAAAGGCAGGGTCACCACCAACCAAGCCAACCGGCCAGTCAATTGGTAAAAGATTGACATTTTTATTAGTTTAATAATGTCTTAAAGTGGTCACAATTTTTGTAATATTAAACACTATTTAAATACAAAAAGTTAACAATAAAAGTTCATAGTATTATTATCGTAATAACGCAACAATTATTCGTCTATTTTTAACGTTTATGTTAAGCCACAAGGAATGTTCCTATGGGGAAAAACACAAAAAAGGGGCAATAGAGCTGAACAAGGGCACGGTCAGATAGTTATTATAAAATTTAAAAACACACAATAGGGTTCACTGTCCGATAAGGGATATAGGACAATTTAGGGTTGCTAGTTGAAGGGGGAAAAGAAAACACTTAAAAAATGCAAACCATTTTTATTTGAATTTTAAAAACAAAATAATATAGAATAATAAATAGGTAGTAATATGAGTATATCAAACAACCAGCATTCCGCCCGCGTCAAAGGACAAGCCGCATAGTTCTCGTTCCCGTGAGATTAGCAAATTTCATCCAAATCGGTTCAGTGGTTGAAGCGTGAAGAAGAGACAGACAGACAGACAGAGTTTCTTTTGCATTTATAGTGTACCTATAAATTTAGGTAATACATATTATTACATAAATATCAGTTAGGATTTTCCAACCACACTTCCTTGAAGCACTTGACCGATTTTTATGGGTTTTTCCTGCATGGGTAGATGGGTATGTGTCGTAAACTATTTTTATAGTGATTAGGGTGTCCTGGCATAACACTGTTTGCCGGGTCAACTAGTTATTTAATATTATGTAGGAATTATACTTACGTAGTAACTAACTAAAGTAGAGCCATTTTAATAGGCAACATTTGACAGTTCATCAAAATTCAACAACGTAACCTAGTAACGACGACATAGAATAATATTATATTATTTCGTTTTGTTAAAACTGCACATTTGCTTAACTTTTTTCAATTACGATTACATATTTATAATAATAATGACCGATACAAGTAATTTTAAGATATGATTTTACTGATAAACCATTCTAAACATAATAAATAATTTCGTCGCTACAATTTTGTGTCAATAAACCTTTTTTCTTTTTAAATACCAGAGACGTTACCTACTCTAAAAATCGAAATCTGACTTATATAGAATCGAATGCATTGATTACTTGTGAATAAAAATCATCATAAATTAATAAATGCGTTGTGTTTTTTAATTATGTAGATACTTGTCTTATTTTGCTCCTTAAATTTACGAAAGAAAGTAAGTATAGTAGTACTGGGATAGGGATTCGCATGATGAATTTTAAAATTGACATGTGTTTCAAGTTCGATTGACAAATGTTTCAAGTCCGTATCGATTAATTCACTTTAATCGATGTTTTTAAGCCTGTAGGCGTAGTTTCGACACATTAGTCGGTAATTATCGACAATTAATTTATAGTCCCGTCTTCAGCAATGAAAATGATGTCGCTTAATACCTCTCCCTAATTTGATGGAAGTATACAATAGATACATATTTGTTTATAATTTTTATTCTTCACAAAACTTTCCGTAATGCGTCAAAATATTTATATAATAATAGCCTTGTAGTAATGCATTTTTATCTAAATTAATAACATCATTATTTCAATTCCGTAGATATATGAAAAATAAATAAAATATAGATTTCATGGATTTGGAAAATCATTTCTTTGCAACACATTCGAATATTGTCAAAACAAATTATTCTTTGACATTGTCAATCGTTATGATACCGACGTTTGATCTCGACAAGATTTCGAAGGCCCTTCTCCCATTAGGCTACCGGTATCCTACACGTCCGCGACTATTGGTCGCTTTTGCGTCGCGTTTCGCGCGTATCTCTTCGGTAGAAAGATAAAAAATTCTTATCATCATGTTGTAGTTCTCGTGCGGCTATAAAAACTCTACAATTTATGTTTCTTTCAATATATGGATGAATCCAGTACCTACTTCCTACTTTTACGTCGTCACTGGAATCGCTCGACATAGCGTCCGTCTACAAAAACGAGGCACAATAATGATGAATTTAGTCATTTTTCAGTCGCATAATATGTGAGCATCGGGTAGCGAGCAAATATCTAACTAGTATTCTACTCGAGTATCGTATTCTAGAAGTATCGTAATGGGAGAAGGGCCTTACGGTTTGTGTGGGTTTGTAGATACGGTTGATAATGTCGGAAAAATTATAGATTATTATAATTTTATAATAAAAAGATATTTCACACTTCCGACACATGACGCTACATGATTTAACGCAATATTGTTTTCTCTTATTTAATGTCATTGCAATTAAAATAAAATAAACAAATAATGTTTTATTTTTAAGATGGTTTCAAAATTTTATTGAAAATGTTAAGAAGCCTCTTATATTATATTAAATAAATATTAAAATATTATGTAGTGTACCGCTGTCTGTATTTATTCAGCCTAAATTATTGCATTCATATTCGATTAATTTCTTTCTCAACTTCTAGGAAAATAAAATTATACAGATGAATACAAATAAAAAACGATCGAATTAAGAAAAAAATTTATTAGAAAAATTTAATTTAACAGTTTATAATAGCGTAGTTGAAAATTTGGCTCAAAACCATCATCTCTCATCAACATAATTCTAGTAACTTGTTCATCTGTAAATTATAAAATTTATAGATAAATATTTATATTTAACACATAAATAATTACCCGTGAACCGCTAAATCAATTGCATATATTCATCCTTTGCTTATTAACTGTAATAAAATATACAATGATGCACATAATATAATATATGTAATAATACAAGCTAAAAATACAAGTGATACAAATTATCCGTTCCGTCCTTAGTTTTAGTTCCGTCCGTTTCTATAAGGTCTTAAAGATTTCTCGAAAGGCTTCGAATTGAGCAGAATTATCTTGTAGAGCTTTTAGAGTCTTTTGATTAGAATTTTATTGTACTTCACAAATAACAAAATATTACTAAACTAAAACTAATAGCTTTAACTATATAAAAACATAACGCAGATTGATATTTTCTTAGGATATTTGTTATCCCATAGATTTATAGGATTTTTAAGAACATAATTAAAAATTATCCTCTTGAAAACACAAAATTTATATTTATTTTGATAGAAATATTATTTCGATTGATTGATGTCAAATGTCAAAAAAGTAAATAAGGAGATTGCCATACATGGAATTTTGGATTCCATGAATATGTAATAAATAGAACATTAATTAAACGATTGATATAAAAAAATATCGAATTTGATTAAAATTAAATTAACTGCCATGTTTTTTGTGCATAACATGTGCTTTTTTCATATGCAATTGTATTTGTAATAATGCGAAAAATTTATGTAACTAATTTTAATTTACTATATATTCCCTAATATCAAGGTAAATTTCTTGGAAAAACAACACTAAATTTTTAGGTCCATACTATAGTTACTGAAAATCGTTAGTTACCGACCGATTTCGGTCGAGATCGATGTCGATTAATGTGTCGAGACCTACAGGTTACCTCTCTTCGAAAATAAAATTTATAGACGTCAAATGTTGCCTATTAAATTGGCTCGACTATAGTTCGTTATCCTACTAATATTATAAACGTGAAAGTTTGTAAGCATAGATGGATGGATGGATGAATGTATGTTTGTTATTCTTTCACGTAAAAACTACTGAACCGATTACAATTTGGTATGTAGGAAGCTGCAGACCCAGAATAAGACATGGCTACTTTTTATGGACCCACAGGAACGGGAACTATGCGGGGTTTTCCTTGAAAACGAGGGCGAAGCCGCGGGCGGAAATCTAGTTCAAAATATAAACACAAAAAATATAAAAACTTCCTTTTTAAATTAAATTCTCGTTATAATATAAGTTTAAAGCTCTAAAACCACTTGACCTATTTCCATGAAATTTGGCAGAGAAGTAGCTTTAAGGTGAAGGCAAAAGGATTATGTGACAGGGCCGTATCAAAAGGTTGACTCGGCATTAGAATATCTTAGAAATTAGAATTTTAAATTAAATATATTTTTAATGGATTTAAAACGAAATTATAATATTTAACTAGCCTTTTCTAATATTTTAGAACGATTGGGGTTAATAGCAAAATTGACTGTGAATTTGAGTTAAAAATATACGAATAAATCGTGTTTAAAATCCGTTAAAGTGACTGCCTACGAAACTATGAAGTAAAATATAACAAGAAATGAATATCTAAGGAAATATAAATTATGAATTTGTATGTAAATACTTAATAATATAAATAAGTAATCATACAATACTGCTGAACCGATTTTGATGTTATTTTGTAAACAGATAGTATAGATATAAGGATTGGTTTTATCCGTTGATCATAAGAGTGTGAAGTGAAGTCCCATGTCTCCTAGTGGGGTAAGGGACAAATGCATCGATTTTATTTAGAGACAAGTAGGTCCATGTAGGTGATCAGCCTTCTGTGTCCTACCAGACCGAGATATTTTTTTGTCTCCACCGGGAATCGAACCCAGGTTCCTCTTTCAATCATAGGTAAGTAGATACTTAGTAATATTACATATTATTTTATCCACGCATAAATTGGTAAAACCTACGTTATAATTACGTATTAACGTGAGCAAAGACAGATAACTTTACTAGTCTTAACATAACAATAGTAAGACGGCTCATAGCTAGAAGGCAACATCTAAGCTAATTACAGTCCCTCTTATACTACGGCCACACTACCGTGATATGCCAATAATTATTGCCACAACTTTAACAACACCTAGGTGTAACCACGACTTATGGCCATAATTCTACAATGCCAATCAATATGACAAATGGCGGTAGGCAATAGCTCCAGCGGCGGTATTCTTTCGCACATCAAAGAAGATTACCGCGGTAATTATTGCGTATGCGGCCACACTACCGTTTGTCCAGTGTGCAATATGAGCTCACCGGCGACGCACGTATCGACATGGAGTGGTCAAATGAAAAAGCGCTCGATGGCGCTCGAATTTTTGGAATTATATTCTATTCCGAACCGTCTCTTTGGGATACCCGACAGAAGAACTATAAAAATCGCAGTGTACCTACTACACATCGATTTTTATGTCGGATCAAACAAAATTTATCATTTCCAAGTTTAATAGATGATTTGAAAAAGAAAAAAGAATCCTTGATGAATTATTACAGAAACCATATTATATATTAATTAACTAATATTTTTTGCTGCGGTAAATGCCAATAATTACCGGCATATCTAGGTAAACTCTAGTGCAGGGGTTCCCAACCTTTTTTTGTCTACTGCCCACTTTAAGAATAAATTATTTTTTAACGCCCCCCTTTTTAAACATACTTAAAAAACGCTAAGTACTTATAACTGATTATTGAAACGCAACTTTATAGTAGAGTATCTTTTATTGAAAATAAAACAAACATAATCAATTCTTATATAAAAACTAATGTGAAGGTTGAATCTGATGCTGTTCAATAAGTTTGTTGATATCAGGTTCCAATTTACTCAAAAACAGCCGCAAGTCGCCACGTTCGGTAACACGCAAACGATTTCTCTTTTTAGTAAGCAGCGTTGCCACAGCACTAAATCCACGTTCACACAAATATGACGATGGGAATGCTATCAAGAATCGTTGAACAATTGACCACAATCCAGGGTACAATTGTGGGATCGGTTTTTGTAGCCAAAATTCTTGATATCCATTTTTAAACTTGATTTTTGTTTCTTCGTTTGTTGTCAATTCTATAAGTTCTTCTTCCAGCTGAGGTGACATTGCTGTGTTGACATTTGAAAACGGATCCAACACCCAGTCTGGTATTTCCAAGTTTAAAATGTCCTGGTATCGTTCGGTGAAGTCAATGTGGAGGTTTTCCAAATGTTGGCAGTAGGCAAACAAGTCGTCGTTACTGCAAAATACTGATAAATTCGGAAAATTGTGAAACTCACGTCTGCCCATATTCTTTTTGTGCAGAAGCAGTTTGGCTGCGAAAGCAGCAACGACATTTTTTGTTTTAATTAAATTTAGTTCATCGCCTTGCAGTTGGAGGTTCATGTCGTTGAACAGTTTATACAGGTCTGTCATGTAAGCTATATCATTCTTTGATGTTATGAGATTGTTGCGCAGTTCTGTATCTTTAGTTTCCAAGAACTCTATCACAGAGTCAAACAGGTTGTAAAATCGAATCAGACAATTGCCTCTTGACAGCCAACGAACTTCAGTATGAAGCAACAAACGGTTGAAATCTTCGTCATTAGTAGCACAAAGCTGATGAAATAATCTATCATTCAAAGAGCTGCTACGGATTTTATTGACTGCTTTGATGACATATTGCAGTGATTGAAATAGTCGTTCACTTAAGTTTCTAGCAACCAAATGTTGTCTATGAATAACGCAATGTATAGCAAGGACATCTGGAATTTTATTCTTTAAGTACGCTATGAAGCCTTTATGGCGCCCTGTCATAGCCGGAGCGCCATCCGTAGCAACTGATATAATATTTTTCAAAGGAATCTCTTTCTCTTCACAAAACTTTTCCAATGTATTGAATATGGTTTCGCCTTTTGTATCTGTCTCCAAATTTCTGGCAAACAATAGTTCTTCACGTATTTTCTCATCTTTAATAAACCTCCCGTAAGATAGCAACAACGCTTCATTAGTTGGTAAAGTGGACTCATCGAGCTGAATTGAGAATTGACTAGTCCTCAGATGATTGCACAATGATTCTTCAATGTTTTCAGCCATTTCATCAATTAGTCTTTGCACAGAATTATTACTCAAAGGAATTTTTCGGATAATATCTGCGGCCGGTTTATGAAGCACAGTAGTTATTACTTCCTTTATTGCTGGCAAAATTAACTCTTCTCCGATGTTGTGTGGTTTGCCTTTTTGAGCAATTAACAAAGAGATATTGTACGAAGCTCGAAGTCCGTCGTCATCTTGCTTAGCAGCCGCCGAAAATAGTTTTGATACACTTGGCTGAGTATTATGCTTCTTCTCTAGGTCTTGAAAATATGCTACATTCTTGTCTTTCTTATCTGGATGCATTTTATTCAAATGATCTTGCAGTCTTGAAGGCTTCATTGCTTCGTTCGAAAATGTTTTTAGACATAGAAGACACAAAGGCGACGACGGGTTTGTGGGATTTTCAATAAATCCGAATTTAATATATTCCGCAGAGTATTGCCGTCTCTTCTTTTTTACTTCCGACATTGTTTTGTTTTGAGAAATACGTAAGTGTTGAAATCAAGTACTGCTTATCTATTATGCGCGAAACCGCAAATGAAAATAAAATAAATTTACGTCGTTTATATAGGATTGCATAAGCAGCACGCACCAACAGGAATAAGACATCAAACGTGCATAAACTCGTTTATCTCATTCGACGCCCAATCGTACTCGACAAGCAAGAACAAGTATTATAGAACCAGCCGATTGATACAGGAATGTATAAATCGGATTATTTAACAAAAACTTGTTAAAACATGATTGCCCGCGGTCTATTATATCAAACCGATTTTGAGCTATATCTTAATTAATATTAGTTGATGTTCACAAGATGTCGACTCTCGAAGTCGAGAGATCAGTCGGTTTCTAAGAGTCTTCCTAGCTAGGTAGATGAAATTATAAATCGACCCCAAAGCCCTACACAACGCCCCCTTTTTTTTCTGGGTCTCTTACCGCCCCCCTTTAGGCCTGCAGCGCCCACAAGGGGGCGTTATCGCCCACGTTGGGAAAGACTGCTCTAGTGTAACCACACCAGTTCATGCAGTAATTTAGACGGTAATTTAATGCCATAATTATTGCGGTAACAGCCCGGTATACGGTAAGGTAGTGTGGCCGTAGCATTATACAAACTTAGGTCGAGGGCACGTTTCCACTGTTGCACGGCACGATACGATATTATAATTATAAGCCAGATTAGTGGCTTGAAGAATTATAAATCTGGAGGTACCGAAAGTCTCAAAGAAACTCCACTAAATACGACTGTTTGTTATTCTTTCACGCTGCGCCATAACAACTGAATAGATTATGATGATATCCGTGAAACTGCGCAGCAAAGCCACTGTTACAAAATACTAGATATCGTATACCTACTTATATTTAGGTACCTATACGCGCGAAATACATGCTTATACATTTACAAGGAAAAGCTGGTTCCAATTACATATACAGAATACACTGTACCAATGCAAATGTAGTCCGTTTCAATAAAATATCTAATTATACACCTGAAAATCAAGAAAAGCCGTAGTCCAGCTAAAAAAAAAATACGTGTGTCACTCGAGGACTGCCGCGGTTGCGCTATTGCATAGCATCGCATCGCTGTGCCGGTTGGAGTGGGGGTGTTAGATTTTTTAGTTACGGAATTTTTACATTCGGTCGCCGCGCTCAAAGTCTGAGATAAAAGCTATGCAATAGCTTAACTTACTTTCTCGTGCCGTCTCATACAATGGACACAAACCGCCGCAGGCTAACATATCCATCTATTGTTTGATTAAATTTAACGTCAGTTAATTTTCAAATAATGACCTAACGTGGACGTCACAGAACAGTAAAAACATATAGAAGTGCTATAATGTCATAATTAGTATGAAAACCAGTGTCGCCAAACCCACACATTTAAACCGATAGTTATACAGTACACTACAAGTAAACTATGCCTTTAATTGGACAGCTTAATTTGAGTAAAAACTGACTTAGGTTATAAATTCAGCATTTCAATATGTACCCTAACGCACCATGTTACGGTTTATTTTAGTATAACATCCCTAGGTATATTAGCTGTTTTGTTTCTCATTGCACAGAAATTCCAAATTCGAAAACATTCAGCTACTCCACAACAGAGGGCGTTAGTTTTCGATAGATATAAATTTGAACCTCAACACATAGAGATAAGGTTGAAATTTGTGTCACTCAACATTAATGACATTAACTTGATATTTATCTGATGCTATGCCCTGAGGGATGTCAGCCTTGTTATCGATAATTCACAAATAAATATTTTTTGTGTATTTTTTTTTCTTTCTATTATATGAGTATAGTATAATGTGTCACATTTTGGAGTATGTTTATTACTACTAAGTACGTCTTTTTATACAGTGCAACCTTAATATAACGTACATCAATGTAACGATTTCCTCGATTTAACAAATTTTTCGTAATCCCCTTGAATTGTCCATAAGATTCAATATAAAATATCCCTTTACATTACGAACATTTTTTGCGAACAACCCCTTTATAACGAATTTTTAACTATCAAGAAAAGTATAAATACCTCTAATTAACGAATTTCGTCAACCCAAAACCTTTATATAAAGTTCCAACCAATGTAATGATTCTTAATCTCATAGTATGTGATTCATGTCGCGACAGGTTTCGACATGCTTTTGTTCGTAAAACGATCATTTTTGTTTAATTTAAATTGGAAAGTAATGTGAACACTGCTGCTCGTCACTAATGTTAAAGATTCAAGCATGGATTCAAGTTGAAATGGATCAGAAATGTAAAAGACCTCTTTATAACGAATTTTAGACCAACCTAACCTCAACATAACGAACCTCAGTTCAACGAATTACTTGATATAACGAATATTTATTTGTTCCCTTCAGATTTGTTATATCGAAGTTGCACTGTATTATTATTATTAAATAAAAAACGGAATAGTATACTAGTATTAATCTATATTTACAAAATACAAACAGAAAATATGCATTATTTTAAATCTTGGAACTGCCGTATGTTTGCTGTATCGGTAGCCTTTGTTAGACTGCTTAGTGCTGTTCGGCATCCAGTTAACTCGTCACGTTGCATTTATCCATTTCTCTTTTAAATTAGCCTCTTTGGGAAATCTATAAATAAATTGGACAAATGAAAGCTAAGGAAAAATAAAATAAAATTTAATATTTATAATGTTTGTCTTTTCTAAAGTATCGATACTGTCGATATGCGCCACAAGCATCACTAAAGCGACATTCGTTTGTTTATTGCAATTATATTCCAGAAAGTCTTGTTTGCTGTTCAATCTATAATAGTACTAATTTCTTACGCATTAAGGTTCATTTTGACTAGATATTTGTATACAATTTTGACAAATTACGACAAGCGAAGTTATAACATAAAATATATGTAAAATAAATAAAAATAAGACTTACCGATGGTATGAAATGCCTCCATTGCTGATATTATTTCGTCTGCTATCATTTTTGCACTCTAATACCGAACAACACGTCCTAATTAATGAATAAATATGGAAAAAAGGTTTGACAGCTGACAACCGACTCAAATATTTTTCTGCGCACAACTGAGAGCAAGTTAGGTGATCTAAACTTATTATTGACACGTGGGCCACGCCCACATCACACTTCTATATGTTTTTACTGTTCTGTGGTGGACGTTGCCTTGTTAAATGTTAGTTTGGTTAATAATAAATCTATATTTGATTTTATAAAGGATAAACATTTTTTGTTTAACTCAAAAACTACCTGACCAATGTTAATTTATTTTCAATAATTAGAAAACTACATCTTTACCAGAAACAAAGGCTATATTATATTAATTTCTGCCGTTTGTACAATGATTTATCCACAAGATTTCCCGATTTTGATATATTTGATCATCGAATAAACATATTCAAAGAACATGTTTGCCAAATGTCCTAGTTGTTGATGTCCTAGTTTTGTTGCTATTGTTTAAGAAACCATTGTTCTAATTGTCTTTCTTTTATATCTAATATTAAATTATCGAATTTTAAATATTAATTTATTGTAATACGCTTTAGATAACTGTAAGCTGTATCCCATTGTAGTATTAATTGTATACATTTTGTTGGCTGCTCGTGAAATTGATGTAGATAGTGACTAGATCGTGACCTGTCATGTGTATTTAATCCATACTAATATTATAAATGCGAAAGTAACTCTGTCTGTCTGTCTGTTACTCAATCACGCCTTAACTACTGAACCAATTTGCATGAAATTTGGCATAGAGATATTTTGATACCCGAGAAAGGACATAGGCTACTTTTTACCCCGGGAAATAGGATAGGTTTTATCCCGGAAATCCCGCGGGAACGGGAACTATGCGGGTTTTTCATTGACTGCGCGGGCGAAGCTGCGGTTGGAAAGCTAGTTTTAAATAAATAAATTAAACAGATATTTAACCAGTTAATCAAATTGTTATTATTTCTTCCAGTTGTCATCATCAGCAGCTGCGATGGCTTCATCACCACCCTGCATCACCAAGGGTAAGCTTCATCATCTATAAATATCCATACTGATAGATATTATTAATATATTATATCTACATGTTGCGGAGACGCTTTCAACATGTTGCTGGCAACTGTATGTTGAAGAGTAGATAACGAATGTTGAAATCTCGTCCAAGGAGCGACAACTTTTAAACAAAGTTTCCAGCAACATTGTTGATCAACTGTTGCTCAACAAATGTTTATGTATACGAGGCTACGCTTTTATGGATAAACTACAGCACCGATTTAGATGAGCAATGTAAGTAGGTAGTTGAAGTCCCATGGTCAAGCAAACATACATTTTCCTTCCTAAATAAATTATTCTGTACTATGGTTTGAAATAGGTAGGTATGTAGGTATGTAGGATCGGGGCCAAATGAAAAACACTTTGAACTTTTTGAGATTTATTTTCAGACCACAATCTTAATTTTTAGAAATTTCTTTAACAGAGAAACAGCCGTCTTCACCCACGATCCCAATGAAAGAGAGAGATCATTCCTCATTCGCTCTCTACTTCACCTTCACTCATTGCTTCACTCATAGTCTATCGTTCTTCCATTCTAATCATCGTTCAGAAACTAATCTTACACACGTTTAGAAACATCAATAATTAATCATACATCTCACCTTATCATCCCACACTCGGCCATCAGTCATTCATCATCATCATCATCTTCCATCATCAGTCATCATCACACCGTATTAACATTAACAATTATAGAGTTGTACAAACAATCTTATAAGTATCTTTAATTTTTTTTTTTAATTTTACATTTAAACAAAAACAAAATCTTACATGTATCTTTAAATGTTTAGACTTCAAAACAAAATCTTACAAGTTTCTTTACACTTTAAACTTTCAACTTAAACAAAAACAATAGTATTGTTCTACTTTAAACACTCATTACAAAATAAACCATTAAGAAAACATTACATTTTCAAATCAAATCAAAACTTACAAAACATTTCAGAAAACCTTTCCATAATTAGGTTCAATTGTTTATCTATTTTTGTGGTGCTTAAAATGGCTTAAAACCAGTTACCTTGGGTGAAATCCTGTGGCACAGGCAGTCATCTATATTTTTTTGAAGTGAAAACTTCTTTAGCGGCGTTGAGCACTTTTTCTGTAATGGGTATAAAATCTTAAACTCGCGTCAGGACACGTGACCTGATCGAAAAAGCGTAAGACGGGTAGTACATATATCTCGATGAAGACGGATGGATATCAAACATGCTCAACGTTAATAATCAAGTTTTCACTTCTGCCGGCACTCCCGGAGTGCAACCCGTCTTTTTTTTTATTTTTCATAAGGTAAAGTAAGTAGTAATGTATATAATTTGGATTTTACCCATTCAGCACGGAACCCTAAACGTCGAGCGAGGCACTGATTAAAAAATAACATTTTTATTACATTCGGTTGAAATAACGGCGTTAAAATTGCGTTAATTGGTTTCTGAAGAAATTAATTATTAGTGTATTATGTTTTTAATTTAATTTAGCATATGTTATGTACTAGATGACCCGGCAAATAGTTTTCTGCCATATCCTAATCATCGAGTAATATAAAAAAACTTTAAACTGTAGGTTATAATATTATATCTTTCCTGATATTTTTAAAAACAAGTAAAATACATTGTTTGTTGGTGGTAATCTGCGGAAGTACCTACATATCACAGATCATCGAAATTCTTTCTTAATAGAAAACTGCACAGTTCAATGCAATGAAAATTTTCACAGCTAATATATCGAATCCCTACTAAAAATATTACATACTATCACTATTAAAATATACGGGAACGGGAACTTTGCGGATCTTCCAATAACAACACGGGTGGAAAGCTATTTAATTTTAAATTTCATTTTTTATTTTATATTATGTAGTTTATTTTTAATAATATGTATGACAATGGCTCGCAATCTATGCATAGGTGAATGCTATATAATATATCACTACGACCAATAGGAGCGAGCAGAAATGGTAGATGTAGCGTTCGTTATATTATCTGATTACGCGAACAAAATATCAGAGGTCTATGAAATGTCATTTTATCCTTTGCCATATGCATAAAAGCTGAAGAAACGAAAGACACTTACTTAACATACACAGTACACTGTGGTATAATACTAATTTTACAGACGCTTCACGTCAAAAATCAGATGTACATCATCTGCCCCACCCCATGCCCCTATTCATTTGCCCCTTGCCCCATTAGCGGCTCAGACTTGAGATACAGATATACAAGGATAATATAAATAGCAGAGGCCAGTGAAATGGAGTGTGAATATCTAATAGGGTGGGTTACACTATCTTGTTAAACGCCGTTTTAACTGATGGTTTAATAATATTTTCTAGTTTTTAATTATATGCGAGTATTAAGCGCGTCACACACGGTGAAGATACTATAATATTTTATGTTAAGATTCTCTAATATAAAATATTACAGTATCTTAAGGTGTCCGGTATCAGCGTTCTGACCATCATTTTTCTTTTTGTCATTGCGTACTAAGACACCTGTAGAACCGCCATCCTGTTACAAATGACCCGAAACACTGACACAAATCTTCACCGTGTGTGACGCGCTTTATACATTTAGAAATTAAATATTTTTTAACAGATTTTAAACGCGATTTATTCATTATATTATTATTTTACCGACATCGTCGGGAAAATAATATAATGAATAAATCGCGTTTAAAATCCGTTTAAAAAATCTTTTATTTCTAACTAGCTTCCGCCCGCGGCTTCGCCCACGTGGAGTTTTGATAAAAGATAGCCTATGTTCTTTCTTAGGGTCTAAAGATTGTCTGTGCCAAATTTCATCAAAATCGGTTGAGAGGTTTAAGCGGAAAAGCGTAACAGACAGACAGAGTTATTTTCGCATTTATAATATTACTAGTAGGGACTAGTAGGGATGGTTTAATATTAAACCGTCGCATGAGTAAATGTTAGTAAGATGAAAGTGAAGAAAATGTGTCATCTAAAAGTCGATTAATAAATTATACGTATATTTTATTTTATATCTCGTTGAGAAGGACGATAGTTTTAAGTTGTATGTATTGTTTTTCATTCCAGTCTATAGGTATTTTAAAAAAGGTAAGTACATTAAAATACATATTATTTACACCTGCGCAATGATGAACAGTACATCTATATATATAAAACTCAAAGGTGACTGATGTAGTGATCTATCAACGCACAGCCCAAACCACTGGACGTATCGGGCTGAAATTTGGCATGCAGGTAGATGTTATTAGGACGTAGGCATCCGCTAAGAAAGGATTTCCCGAAATTCTTGCGGGAACGGGGAAAAACGGAGATGCACGTACAAAGTCGTGGGCGGAAGCTAGTTAATTACATATCCAAATATGTAATAATTGTAAATACATAGTTACATACATATATAATAAATCGTTAACAAGATTTCCCAATAAATAAATTTATTTTCTATTTATAAACATTCTTTTGAATGAGCTAGCTTTTTGCCCTCCGGAAAAATGTTTACAAAATAATTTGGATAACATTCAACAAACAATGTTCGTTTTTTGGCGGCTTATTATGAAATAAATTTTCTATTTCATCCTTCTTTGTTATCATGATGAAATTGTGTCTTGCCCATTGATCTTGTCAGTACCATTATTACGTATCAACTTATTAATCAAAATACCATCGATTAAGTTGTAGTTAAGTATTGCTCCAATTATAATTACCTAGTTGTGCTACTAATAACTTAGCCATCATACATAACACTTATTCACTTATCTCTATCACTGACTATATGCTTGAATTGCTCAAGTTAACCGTCGCTTAAGCTACATTTAAGGGGATTACTATGGTCAAAACCGAAAAACACCTTATACATATTGAATTTTGTTGAGGAAACTGTTGGTACGATTGTGTTAAAAAAAATATATGTGATACTCAAGGATATAATTAACAAAGTGTATTGTTTACTTTTCATTTTAGAACGGCCTAAACATAAAAAAAATGCATACAAATCAACCCCTTTTTGAACATAAAACGCATTTTGTTAGGAAAACGGCTACATATTTATACATGAAATTTATACCAAAAAATATGTTATGATATTTGTAATAACTTGTATTCTTTATTTTTTCAATTTTCATTATTATCGTTAAATTATCAAGAAAAAACTCGAAATTATAATAAAACCCACATAAAACCTCACCTCTTTTGCATATTTTCGACGAAAGTTGACGGTGTCAGTTCGACTCGGACGGGGGACTGTACGTGCGGTTTTTTTTGCAAAATAACGCTAAAAATGTCCGAATTGAATGTTTTGTTAAATTAAACCAGATTGTAATAGGTATTTACATGAGCAGTTCATGAAATGAAGGTTTAAAATAGGTATGTAAAGATATAAAAATCGGTTTGTAAATTAGTTTTGTTTTTGAAAGGCGTCATTGAATTATATCCAGTGTCGATAATTTTTGACAGTAAAATATTATCAGAAAACACATACCTATAATAAAACAGTAACCAGACTTTCCCTGTGCCTTGAATATTTTTTAAAAAAGATTAATTGCTGTTCTATCGTATATTTTGCGTCCAAAACAATCCATATACTATATAGGCCGGGAGATACTGACACAAAATTTTGGGTCATTTGTAACAGGATGGCGGTTCTACAGGGGTCTTAGTACGCAATGACAAAAAGAAAAATGATGGTCAGAACAGTGGTACCGGCAGACTAGTCGCGTGGGCTTAAGTCGAACTCATCGGATAAATTAAGGAAGTCAAACGATTTGTAACACATTAGTTTTAGGATTTACCGATAGCCCTTAAAAAAGAAGTAGGCGGTAGTGTCATGCCATACTTTTCCGGTGTGATTTAGAGCCCACAATACCGACGTGAATGCGTTGATTAAAAAAAAAATTAACCATTTGTACCAGGCTAATTTTTGCACAGGTAATCATCGTCCAGTAGCCATGTACGAAAATCGCCATGCCATACTTTTCAGACAGTTCCAAATGGTCGCCATACCGCCGAAAATCAGAAATTTTTTTTTTCGCTAAACGATTTATACCAGTATTGCATTTGGATTTTTGGAAAGTATTAGATAAAATGTGTCCATTATTATATTTGCCATACTTCTAGTAGGGGGAAAAGTGCTTAAAAAACTTATTTATTCGACACGTTTCAAAAATACGACTGTACAATACGTAAAATACTTTTTATAGTATGGGATCATTATATTTTGTTTGTTTCTATACAATTCTACCTACAAAAAGTTATCCCAGATTACAAAAATGGGGCGGACGATTGTGAGATTTAAGCCAAGACGTAAAAAAAAATTGACGATTCGTACCAGTATGGCATTTAGATATTTGGAAAGTATATGACGCAATGTGACCATTACTATATTTGCCTTACTTTTAATAGAGGAAAAAATAACTACGTTAAAAATAAAAAATAAAAGAGATTTGATATTATTAATTACTACATATTATTTATATGTGCTATTTATTAAATAGGTTTGATGTGGGTGCACGGGCTTAATACTAAGTGCTTAGTGCTTGGCACTTTGTTGGCACCGACTTATTTTTTAACGTAGTTATTTTTATTTAATACTTTAATAAAGTATTAGTCGGTTAAAAATTTGTGCCATACTGCTACAAACCGTTCAAAATCCGAATAAAATCTTACAATGAAAAACTTTATTATACACATTCGCCTCCTCCCATAGGTATGGCATTATCACACTTCTGTTTATGATCATTCAGGAGCTGTTGAAAATAAAATTTAAGGTGGTACAAATCGTTTAGCAAAAAAAATTGCTGATTTTTGGCGGTATGGCGACCATTTGGAACTGTCTGAAAAGTATGGCATGGCGATTTTCGTACATGGCTACTGGACGATGATTACCTGTGCAAAAATTAGCCTGGTACAAATGGTTGAATTGTTTATTTTTTAAATCAACGCATTAACGTCGGTATGGCGGGCGGTCACACCGGAAAAGTATGGTATGACACTACCCTACTTCTTTTTTATGGGCTATCGGTAAATCCTAAAATTTTTGTGTTTCAGATCGTTTGACTTCCGTAATTTATCCGACGAGTTCGACTAACGCCCACGCGACTAGTCCACCGGTACCAGCGTTCTGACCATCATTTTTCTTTTTTCCATTGCGTACTAAGACCCCTGTAGAACCGCCATCCTGTTACAAATGACCCAAAATTTTGTGTCTGTATCTTCCGGCCTACTATACATATACTATAATAAAATCGTAGGAAAGTCAAAACTGACATAAACCTATAGCAACATTTTTAACCGACGGACGCCATTATAGGACGAAATTCTCAATTCAACTGAATTTTTTGTTGGTTCCGTTATCTCCGCACTTTTAACAGGGTAAACCGATGATTTCATGATTCATAAAAATATAAATTATATAAAAATTATTCCTTTGCAGTGACTCTCCGAGGAAAAAGAAATAGATTCGTGTTACAAATTTTAAAATCATACATAGTACATTTCCATCGACAAGGTTTTCTGGTATTTATAGTCTACCGCCTGACAACTTAACCTCCCCACCAGTCGGTTAGTTGTCAGTCGATCGCTTACATTTTTTGAAGTGACGATCAGCGAGCCAATTTATCTTAAACAGCCGACCAGTGCGGTCTATAAGTGCCATAGCCGTGCCTTGTGATTTATTTAAGATTTAAGAAAACTATCAAGTGAATGTACCAAGTGAAGGAATAATAAAATATTAATTGTGACGAAGGCGTTTTTATTCTACAACCCAACATTCGCGATAATATAATAAACAAATAAGGCGTCATTATAAATATCTTTATAAGAAAAACGAAAGTTTTTTTAATGTAATTTTTTTGTTAAATTTATACTTCACGAAATATACTCTTCTGAAGACGTCACCTCTCTGGAAAATCTGTTTAATCGGAGGATTTTAATAAGATACTATATGTCGCAGTCATGTGGAGGACGGATCGGTTTTATTTCCTTCTCGAATACCTTTAATCTTCAACTGTACTATATTTTTCATGTTGCCATAACGTGGTGGTACTAATCTACACACGCCACATGCATTTTTTCCAAAGCCACAACAAAATAAATTATCCAAGTTTGCGCCCTTATAAAACCAATTCCAAGTTGCCCAATTTCTTCCTTGCCCGTGCCAACATATGTAAGACTGTTTAACTATACGATTACCAAAGATACCGACACAACTAACACTGTATTCTTTGAACGGAAGGTATGACCCATATCAGTCATAGCTATGGCTCTGGTAACTTCAGTCGCAGGAAAATCACTCATTTTGTAATGTGTTCAAAGATAAACAGTAGAAATAAATAAACTCAGTTTAAAACACGTTACAATATTTTTGTTTTGAAGCTGCTATAAATAGTCGATAAATAGGCACCAAACTCTTAAATGGTTACTACTCTTAAATATTTTAATGTTTAAAAATCGAAACACATTTTTTTTCTCGTCAACATTTCAAAGACGTAAGGGATTTAAAAAATTAACCTCTAACTAACTACAAAATACATAACAAGTCGAAAAAGACATGATTTCTTGTTCGTTCCCCTATTTTTTTCGGTGTGTGTAGGTTGCATGCATATATTCCTACTAGGTATGAAGAGATATACCTACAGAGAACGCTAAATGCATTTGCCTGGTCACAATTACCATTAGATACACCATGACATGGTAGAGGCCGTTCTATAGAATTACGTCAAATAATGTACTCCATATTTTATATCTTTGAAGGTGAGATGTTCACCACTCTAGTCATCATCAGGTCTCCAGAATATAGTAGAGTCCGTGTTGAATAAAATTAATTTCTAAATCGGTGTTTTCTTAACTGTTCCCCACTCTAGAACTTATAATTACTTGCTTAGTCATCTTAAGGTCTCCAGAATGGGTCATGTAGTAGAGACTTTGCTTAATACGGTAAATGTTGAAAGATGAGTCTTCCTACATTATATTTACAACATACATAGTACACAATATGTACTATTCATAAATGTTATATGTTACTGCCTCTCAGAGAAAGCATAAATTAGGTAGAAACCACTAACACATTACGATACAATACGATACATTTTACAATTCCATAATCTTTGGTCACTTTTACTTCAATAATGATGTATAATATAGAGGGCGGTTAAAAAAACAAATTCAAATATAGTGACAGAATCATTAAGGTCGTTGAACCATGTAATTGCCTTAAGTAACGATTAAGGTATTGTCCTGCCACCAATAACTCAAATAGTCAATCGCCAGTCGCTAACAACACAGTCACACTCAATACTTAAGTCAACCTTCGTTTAAGTTGCATTTAAGTAACTATTATTTTCTTACCACCTCTCACTCAGATACAAAACATATCGCCTGCTGCTAACAACACACTCACTACAATACTTTACTTAACCATGGTTTAAGTTGCAGTTAAGCATCGATTAAGTCACATTCGTGCCACCGATCCTATCATTAATTACAGTGCGCCGGTCCTGAATATTGTATTTAGCAATTAGTTAGCTAGAGACCTTGTAGCATTAAATATATATAGCATTTGCACGTGGCGTTGCTTGTACTAGCCTTTATTCAAATTCAAATTATCTTTATTTCTGGAACGCAGTTTAAAAGATATTAGGAAGATAGAAATTATCTAGATTCTTCTATATTCTGCTCGTAGTTGAGCGTGCAAAACATTTTTTTTGTTATGCTTTATATATGTATAGAGGTAGTATAGATTCATTTATCCATTTACTGGCTAGCGTTATTCAATGAAGGCGCTAGCCTTTCAATCAAATAGCAGATTCAACCAGATGACTGCCACTGTTTTGCATAAAAGTCCCCTTCAGTAGTTTGAAATTTCGTAACAATTATTTATAAACTAACTAGCTTTCCACCCGCGGCTTCGTCCGCGCAGTCAAAGAAAAACCCGCATACCTAGTTTCTGTTCCCGTGGGATTTCCGGGATAAAACCTATCCTATGTCCCGGGGTAAAAAGTAGCCTATGTCCTTTCTCGGGTATCAAAATATCTCTATACCAAATTTCATGCAAATTGGTTCAGTAGTTAAGGCGTGATTGAGTAACAAACAGACAGACAGAGTTACTTTCGCATTTATAATATTAGTATGGATTTTAAACAAAAATTACTTAAATAATATAAGTACTAAATTCAAAAATAATTTTAGTTTTGCTGATAAGTAGGAAAGGATTTTTAAACCATGTCTTAAATCAGTACTTTCTTTGTTTAGATAACAATTTGAGGACAGGATTAGTTTATATAATCTGTTTTTATATAGACCACCTTGCGTAGTTCAGTTCAATTCCTATTTAATTCACTATTTTCTGCCCTTGCGACTGCAAGGCAATGTAATCAGATCAATGATCAATGTGGAATCTATTAAAATTATCCTTATAACAAGAAAATGCAATAAACGACGTTTCGAAGAATGTCGAACGTTAAAAAAGTAAAATGCAATAAACGACGTTTCGAAGAATGTCGAACGTTAAAAAAGTAAAATGCAATAAACGACGTTTCGAAGAATGTCGAACGTTAAAAAAGTAAAATACAATAAACGACGTTTCGAAGAATGTCGAACGTTAAAAAAGTAAAATGCAATAAACGACGTTTCGAAGAATGTCGAACGTTAAAAAAGTAAAATGCAATAAACGACGTTTCGAAGAATGTCGAACGTTAAAAAAGTAAAATGCAATAAACGACGTTTCGAAGAATGTCGAACGTTAAAAAAGTAAAATGCAATAAACGACGTTTCGAAGAATGTCGAACGTTAAAAAAGTAATCTCTAGATTAGACGAGCTTAATTTTATCTTTAACTGGTAACCTATTAAAAACTCGAATTTCTATTACCCGAATCTTAAAACCCCGAAAACGGTTGTTAGAACTTTTAAAAGACAGATGTAATGAATGACAAATTTTTAAAATTCCTTTTTTAATTTCCCAGATGAATCAATTTCCAGATGCACCAAAACCAGATTTTTAAAAAGTATTTTTTTGTTTCCCGTATTCTCATAATACAGATCTCATTATACCAGATTCTCAGAATACTTTTTTTGTTTCCCATCGTACCATTTTCCAAATAAACTATTGCCAAATTTTCATAATCTTTTTATTTGGTTCCCATATAATCGTATAACAGATAAACTATTGCCAGATTTTCATAATCTTTTTATTTGATTTCCATACAATCGTGATTATACCTTTACTATCGACTGAAAATAAACATTGTCAGTAAGTAAATTTATTGTTTTACTTGTCCATTACAGACCGGTTTTAGTGTCAAAGTCGACTCAGTAGGTTAGGTTTGAACTACGACCCCCACGCTAGAACTGACTCGCTATTGTTTTACTTGCCCATTACAGAAAGGTTTAAGTGTCAAATTCGACTCAGTAGGTTAGGTTAGGTTTGAAGTGTGACCCCCCATGCACGAGCCGAGCGAGCGAAGCAAGCGTGCCGCGGCAGCGGCCGGCGAGTGCCAGAACCGACTCGCTATTGTTTTACTTGCCCATTACAGAAAGGTTTAAGTGTCAAATTCGACTCAGTAGGTTAGGTTAGGTTTGAAGTGTGACCCCCCATGCACGAACCGAGCGAGCGAAGCGAGCGTGCCGCGGCAGCGGCCGGCGAGTGCCAGAACCGACTCGCTATTGTTTTACTTGCCCATTACAGAAAGGTTTAAGTGTCAAATTCGACTCAGTAGGTTAGGTTAGGTTCGAAGTGTGACCCCCCATGCACGAGCCGAGCGAGCGAAGCGAGCGTGCCGCGGCAGCGGCCGGCGAGTGCCAGAACCGACTCGCTGTTGTTTTACTTGCCCATTACAGAAAGGTTAAAGTGTTAAAATCTATTCAGTAGGTTAGGTTAGGTTCGTGCTGCGACCCCCTGGAAGGATTTCGTTTTGCTGGATATCGTTTATTTGAATTTCAAAAATCTGGACATTGTTTGTCTGGATATCAATTAACTGTATTTCAAAAATTTGTGTTTTAAAAATCTGGCTTTCGTGCATATGGATTACGGTCATCTGGATTTTGTGCATTTAGATTTCGTATGTCTGGAACTCATTCGTCTGGATTGTAAAACGTCGTACAAATAAAGAAATGGGCAAATGAAATTCGGAGTTGCGATTATATGGCAAACAAAACTTCGAAATTTTAAAATTCGGGGTTATGAAAAAATGTCCAAACGTTTTCTGGATTATGATATTCGGAATATTAAAATTCGAGATTAAGATAGGTAACCCTTTAACTAGCTTTCTGCCCGCGGCTTCGCCCGCTTTGTCTAAAACCTAATAAATTATATACTAAAACCTTCCTCTTGAATCACTTTATCTATTAAAAAAAACCGCATCAAAATTCGTTGCGTAGTTTTAAAGATTTAAGCATACAAAGGGACATAGGGACAGAGAAAGCGACTTTGTTTTAGACTATGTAGTGATGATATAGACAAGCGACCCGCCCGCGGCTTCACCGGCTTTGACTAAACCCAATAAATGCATCCGTATCAAAATCCGTTGCGTAGTTTTAAAGATTTAAGCATACATAGGGTCATAGGGATATAGGGGCTTTGTTTTATACTAACTAGTATGCAGATAAATATACGATTGAAATAAAATAAAAGAGAAATTAAATATGACATTACGGAGGGATAAAATGTCAGAGAGTAGAGTACTTATAGGTTGAAATTACCGTTGTAGTGTGTGGTAAAATATATTGGAATGTAGAATTGTAGTAATGTAGTGTAGGATATTAATCCTACTAAAATTATAAATGCGAAAGTTTGTGATGACGCATGTATATGTGTATGTATGTATGTTTGTTACTCGTGTATGTACGTTACAATGAAATTTAGTGGATAATAACTTGGATTAACACATAGGATAGGTTTTATCCCGAAATTCATACGGGAACGGGAACTATGCGTGTTTTTCTTTGAAAACGCGGGCGAAGCCGCGGGCGGAAAGCTAATGGAATTCTATAAATCATATTATTTCTTTTTATAAGCACGAATTGAGAATGGATGTTTGTTACTCTTTCATGCAAAAATAGCTGATCGGAACTCGATGATATTTTGTATAGAGATAGATTATTGTCAGAACAGACTACCTACTTTGTACTTACATAGATACTACGGAAGCGAAGCCGCGACCGCCGAATAGTATTTAAAATGGGAAAGTTTTTGAGTATATTTGTCTGTTAATCTTTCACGCAAAAATTGCTGATCTTAACTTAATGAATTTTTGAATAGAGATAGAATATAGTCAGTATTACGACAGGACTCGTTTTACCTATTCAGATACTACAAAAGCGAAGCTCATAATAAATTATAAGAGAAAGTTTGTCTGGATGTATGTCTGTTAATCTTTCATTCAAAAATAGCTGATTGGATATTGAAATAGATGATAAATACCTACTTCTATTTTAGCTTTTAGAACAGAAACTAATATAATAAATATTAATAAAAAAAAAATCAATTACGTAAAACTCATTCCAAATATTAAAAAATCAGAAAAATGAAATACGTTAATTCCTTCTTAAGTTCATAACTTGAGTATAACTTAAACCACGCTTAGTACACCGTTCAGCAAACATGCTTGATTTCCCAGCAGGCAGGGGTCCGCGTTATGCAACTTAGTCCAACCAATAAGTTAGCTATAACTTAGTTGTAACTTAGGTTGTAACTTACGTACTATTGTCTTGTATTGGAAGTTATAATTATGACGATGTTTTGTTAGTGTAGTGAATCTAAGTTAGGAATATTAAACTGGTGGTGCGCTTGACTTTGCTCGTATTTAGTTAATAAAATTATTTTTATGAATTAAATAACTCAAGACAAGTCATTATACTCTACTAATATACAATGTCACGACAATATAACAAACATGTTTTGTTTATTTCTCAAAAGATAAAACTGCTGAATAGATTAGAATGAACATTAGTAAACAGATAGGTCAACGAATACATGTATATGTTTGTATGCATTTCTTCTCAACAAATGATCTGATTTTGAGGGTTTTTTACTTAATTACATTAACGTTAACTTATGATACAGTATAAAGCGCGTCACACACGGTGAAGATACTATAATATTTTATGTTAAGATTCTCTAATATAAAATAACCCGAAACACTGACACAAAATTTCGGGTCATTTGTAACAGGATGGCGGTTCTACAGGGGTCTTAGTACGCAATGACAAAAAGAAAAATGATGGTCAGAACGCTGATACCGGATACCTTAAGATACTGTAATATTTTATATTAGAGAATCTTAACATAAAATATTATAGTATCTTCACCGTGTGTGACGCGCTTAAGTATTGTCAAAATTTGCAGTTTGCAGTAGTTTAAAGCATTAATAGTACATATTTTCGTACTTCAACATATGTAACTATAAATTTAGAAAATGTATACTAATACGGTTTGTTTAGATTTATCAAAACCGTTACTTTTAAACCAAACGATCAATAGAATACATCTAACCGTCGTTTAAACTTAACCATCGTTTACCATTTATTGTTTGGCACACTCTCGCATAACGCTTGTCTACAATATAATAACATGTAACAATAGTATAATGGCGTTATATGTTAGGTTTAATATTTAAACAATTGATTTATTCTAGGGCAGTGGGGTATGGGGCAATGGGGCAGATAATGAATAAATAAATAACTAAATTTTGTATGTATGAATCGCTTTGACGGTAATACGACTGTACCGATTTTGATGGTTTGTTTTCTTGTAGCTTTTTGAAGTGAAACTTCTTTATCGGGGTTTGAAAAAAATTTAGTGTAACATCTATTCGTTACGCGTGACATATTTCCGTTACGCGCCATCTTTTTCTTATCCCTACCTCGCGTGATTCGACGTATACTTTCTCCAGCGGAGTAGGGATAGCATATCGTTTAAACAAGATATAAAATAAGGTCATAAAGAAGTTTCACTTCTTACGTGTGTACACTAGTACACGCACAATTTTTAGGGACGCTTGGCTACGATCTCGCCTGATGGCACACCCCGGACACTCCATACAAAATTATCGTTTTGACAGTCACACTGTAGAGACTGCAAATGTGTGTGTTGACGCTTTATGGTTGGCACATTTGTGACTAGCGTAAAAAAAAATTCGCGTTTTTCTGATGAAATACATCCGTAAACAGCACAATATCTAACAATTTTCTACGAAAAACGATAATCACAAATCCAAAATAATAAAATTACTTTAAGTCAATTTGATTAATGTTGTCAATCTTCGTTGCGTATCGTCCTTGCAGAAAAATATGGCCTATTTTAATCACGATCGCGCGGGGTGAGGTAAGTTTAATTTTGGCGGGAGGCGGAGAGTGTCCGTTCTGTAGCGTTTAGCTAATATTATGTATTCTGTGCTGATGGTAAGCTGAGATGTGGCCTATGATGGAGCGCGATTCTCTAGAATGTACCTGTTCACTCTTTTGAAGACCATGGAGGTCAATATTAAGCAATCATTGACTATAGATATGTTGATAAATGTCATGAGTTTTTCATTAAATGAAGATAGATCAAACAATATGATACAATATCTCATACCATACTATACAATAAAATATGAAAAGATACAATACGACACGACACGATACGAGATACGATACAATATGAAAAAGACGTTAAATAAAAAATAAATTGAATCAAACCAAAATATTTTGGAAAATTCCTAAGAGCTTATTCAAAAATCAAACGATTTACATTATAATATTACATTCTTAACTTCACACCGGTCTTTAATTAAGACAAAAACCAAGGCAAATCCATATTAAAAGCTTGTATTATAATTGGAAATACAGCGGACACAAAGATAAACAAATTACCGGGACTCGAACCCACGGTACTCATAAATAAGGCGAATAATACAACCTCCGTGGACTTTTATGGAGGGTCAGCAAAAAAATGTGTATTTTCTTTTTATTTTCAAACTTAAACTAAAACTCAAACATTTATTTCAATTAGACTTCTTCTAGAAGCACTTTTGAATCGTCATTACATATTTTTAACATTTACCACCGATTCGGAAAGTAGTATCTACGGAGAAGAACCGGCAAGAAACTCTATAGTTGCTCTTTTAAATCATGTCAGTTTTACAATTCTCTTATTTCCAATATTCTCTTGTATTAGTAGGGGAGCCCAGGATGCTAAATGTGGATTTACTCGAGCGTCACGGGAACCTATTAGAATTGGTAGATTAGACCATAGCGAGAAAAAAAGGTCCTATAATGTTTTCACTTTTAGCGGTGGGGAAGGGTTTTTTGATTTTTTTTAATTTAAAAAAGAAAATAATTGGCTTGGAAATACTCAAGCGCGTTAGATATTGATATTTTGCATGCTCCAGGACGTCACTGAAAAAAAGTATACGTTAATCTGACGATCGTGGCGATTTAATCGCTATGAAGAAAGGGTAAAAAATTAAAGTAATATTATTCGAGCGCGTCAGATTAATATATGGGGGGGGTTAATTACAATATAAGAAGTCCCCATTTCGCTAATCTGACGATTCGAGCTCAACCTTAGGGAATTATGGATTATTCAAATTTTCCAGCGGGGCCCCTGAGCGCACCCACCAACCATAACTGCTCATATTGACTAGAGGTACTAATGAATAGCTAAGGTACCGTCCCTTATAGTAATCTGACGCGCTCGAGTAAATCCCAAAATCCCCTCTTGGGCTCCCCTACTATATAGCAGTCGATATTGGTATGCTATATGAGGTAAATTGTCACCAATCCATACTAATATTATAAATGCGAAAGTAACTCTGTCTGTCTGTTACTCAATCACGCCTAAACTACTGAACCAATTTTCATGAAATTTGGTATGGAGATACTTTGATACCCGAGAAAGGACATAGGCTACTTTTTATCCCGGTAAAATGACGCAATCCCGGAAATCCCACGGGAACGGGAACTATGCGGGTTTTTCTTTGACTGCGCGGGCGAAGCCGCGGGCGGAAAACTAGTGTTGCTATAAATATGTAAACTATGGTATGAAAAATCATATAATATCGTAATCGTAGAAATTAAGACAAATTAATGTTCTTCATAGTTTTGAACAAGACTTGTTTTCCCAAATTTAAAGTGTAAGTATGTGTTAAAATATTCCTTACGAAGGGCTGACTTCGAAAGTTCCTTCAAAATTTGCTACGCAGTTTTGAAGTACAACCGAAACAAGTACATTAATATAAATGGTAAATACTATAGTTACATAAGTATAAAATATAATTTCACAAAATAATGTAGTATTTTAATGCACCCTCTTCACATTGGACAGCGTTGGGGGAGTAGAGGCAATCACGATAGTGTAGAGAGCTTAAATAATCGGCCGATATATATATTTATTCATAATTGCCGTAATAGGGACAAACATCGACGATCATTTGTTGGGCCAACGCTGCCCATTGTGAAGAGCCCATAATAATTATGACTTATAGTATTGTAACAAAGAGAATCACTACATAGTATAAAACAAAGTCGCTTTCTCTGTCCCTATTTCCTTTGTATGCTTAAATCTTTAAAACTACGCAACGGATTTTGACGCGGTTTTTTTAATAGATAGAGTAATTCAAGAGAAAGGTTTTAGTATATAATTTATTAGGTTTTAGACAAAGCGGGCGAAGCCGCGGGCGGTAAGCTAGTATAAAATAAATGAAAATCTAATTTGCTGACGCTACCATCACGTGCGGAGCTGGCAATCTGTTTGTTTGTCCATTATTAAATACGTCCCATTCTCAGCTATATACACACTTGATTATATATAACAATGGGGAAAAATAATGTGAATATCTTCGTAATTTCTATCATCTATCGCTATGTATTGGACGATTATACTGAACTAGCTGTGCTCCACGGTTTCACGGGCTATATCTCTGGCAAAAATTTTCAAGTTTGTGAGTTTGTTATTACAGATTTTAGTCTATTTAAGTCCCAAATTTCATGGAAATACAGTAGATTAGGCATGGGAACCGTCCACTCGCAACCGTTTTCTTATCCAGGACGTTTTGAAAAAAGTAAAATCTGTCGTCATTCAATGAACGTGCTAGTCATTCAACAATATGGCGAGCGTTATATCCGCTCTCTTCAAAGGGCTATGTTACAATCCGCTAACTAGTTGGACGTTGAGATAAACGAGTAACTATTTATTTTCTAATCTGTGGTTCGGCCTAGTCACTCAAATGAATGTAGTCATTCAATCAACGCGCTAGTCAATAGCAGATTCAACCAGATGACGGTGACATATACCTACTAATATTATAAAGCTGTAGAGTTTGTTTGTTTGAACGCGCTAATCTCAGGAACTACTGCTCCGATTTGAAATATTCTTTCATTGTTAGATAGGCCATTTATCGAGGAAGGCTATAAGATATATCTTCACGCTAAGGCCAACAGGAACGGAGCAATGCGGGTGAAACCGCGGAGCACAGCTTGTAAGTAATAAGAACGTCTCAAATCTTTATTAAATCGATTCCAATTCAGAAACCTGCCTATAGTTTTCTTCTATGATAGGTAATTTTAAAACTAGTTTCAAAGGCTTTTAAGTTTATGCTTAAATATTTCCTCTGTGTATTTCTGTTGAAATAATTAATATGGATATAAACTATATATTAGTGTAGAGTGTGGGATAGAGATAAATTATATAGTAAAATTAATCCCACTACTTTATAGTTAATCTAACTGTTGTGGGTATAGTATAAAATTGAGTAGGATTTTAAGGATTTCTGACGTTTTGATGTTACTTATACATAATATATCTTGGAGTAAATAAATAATATTGTAGTTTATTTTTATAACATTAGTAACTAAGTATGTTAAATAACTAGCTGTTACTCTCGGCTTTACTCGTGTTCGTAGAATTCCAGTGTGTGTTATGTTATATCGTGTATTGTGTGTATTATGTTATGTTTTATTGTGGGAAAATAAGCCAATAAATACTATTCTATCTAGACACAAAAATCATATCATAAATTCCATACGCGGTCCGTCGTATCATAAAAGAAATACATACAAACAGCAGTTCATTATTACCTCTAGAGATCCTGTGTAATTTTATAAAACAACTACATGTGTCGATTTACCCGCATTGCTCCGCTCCTGTTGGTCTTAGCGTGATGATATATAGCCTATAGCCTTCGTAGATAAATGGGTTATCTAACACCGAATGAATTTTTCAAATCGGACAAGCAGTTCCCGAGATAAGCGCGTTCCAATAAACAAACAAACAAACTCTTCGGCTTTATAATATTAGTATAGATAAGCATTAAACTTCGATTAACGTTTCTTAAAAACCACTGTCATACTTGAATAATAACCCTTTCCCCTTTTACCTAGCCTTCTTCGATAACTGGACTATCTAACAGTAAATTAATTTCTCAAATCAGTGCCGTGATTACAAAGTTCAAAGTTAAACAGTGAAATAATTTTTCAAATCGGATCCGTGGTTCCTGATATTAGCGTGTTCAAGCAAGCAAACAAACAAACTCTTCGGCTTTATAATAATTTTAGTATAGATTGAGCTTTAGATTGAGGAAATATAAAAAAATACGAATAACTTGATTTTAGCCTTGGCTCTGTGTAGCTGTACCATAATTCCGGCTCAGTGTGGCCGACCCATTACCGAGAGGGCGGTATGCCCAAAGGATTTCCTCCTTATAATATAATCTACAGAGGTCTTGCGGGTGTAATTTTTCAATAAACAAAGTACTGTTGACATTGAATTATAAATGATTTTGTATTAAAGCTGAGTTATTTGTTTATATTGTAAGTGTAAATAAGAATTAAATTTATGGGTGTTATTAAAAGGTGAAAATATATATACATTTTAATATTATAAAGCTGAAGAGTTTGTTTGTTTGAACGCGCTAATCTCAGTCTGGTCAGATTTGAAAAATTATTTCGGTGTGAGATAGCCCATTTATCGAGGAAGGCTTATGGGCTATATATCATCACGCTAAGACCAACAGAAGCTGAGCAATGCGTGTAAACCGTGGGGCACAGGTAGTGTAGTATAAAAGGTGGTTGTAAAACCTTTCCACAAAACCTGAAAAATAACGTCTCTCATCTATATTATGACTAGCTTTCCGCCCGCGGCTTCGCCCGCGTTTTCAAAGAAAAACCTGCATAGTTAGTATATTTTAAAGGTAAAAGATTTAAGAAGTAGATACTTACCTTATCTATTTTGATACTTTCACTAGTTTCATTTAAATTAATCTTGAGTGACGTGGGCTTTATTTTCATTTTTCTTTATTTATTTATCTCAGAGAGAACTGCAACAAACAAATAATTGTTTAAATTTGGAACCACTGCCGCTAGTTTTTTTTTTTTATTTAAGCCAATGTTGCTAGCGTAATTCAGACGACAATTAATTGAAAATTAAATATCCAATTCACAGACATACATTAAGACTATTGTCTGTGATCCAATTATTTTTCTTCAAGCCGTTAACGTGACAAAGCGTGGAAATATACAATTATACATAAGTATACTAATTAGTTATTAATTATTATTATACTTTTATGATGTTAATAACATAACACATATTTTTTGTATAGGCATAAAAAAATTTACACATGCATTAAAACATAAAATAGGTAGCCCTTTTAGCGCATTCAGCTAAAAGCAATATAAAGGCTAATTCAGCGAATCTATAAACTTTAAAAAAAACTACCACACTAAATAATAATTATTAACATAATACATACTACATAGAAACCAATTTCAGAAAATTTAAATTACTTATCTATATTATGATCATGAAATAAAATATTCCACTAAAATCACGCTCCTTTTTTTTTATTTACTGGGACGAAATAATCTTCCTTCAATAAAAAAAAGCGCGCTATAAACCGCGCTGTCGTTCTAGAAAGTTCTAGAACAGCTGAAATGACGTCATCGCAAATTCAAAATGGCGCATTTAACGCGTATAAGTACATCCTAAATGTTGGGGGCTTTGACGAAATTTGCTTTCGCGGTTTATGGGTAAAGTTAGGTAGTTAAGTTTTGGGCTACTTTTAAAGTAAGAGACATTGTTTATGGAAGAATTGAAATATTGTCTTTAGTGTAATATGTGTGATATAGAATGCGTAGTGATGTGAAATATAAAAAATTTCAAAGAATTTACCTATGTTACGAAAATTTAAATAGTGAAAGAGATTCAAATTCAGATAAATTGATTTATTTAGTTTAAATAACTTTGTTTGAAATTAAATAATAATGAAAAATCAGTTGAAAATGAAACAGTAAACAGAAAAATGCTACAAATGAAAAAGTGCCGTCGCGTCGAAGAGTAGAAAAAATAGGCAAGTAGTTTATCAGGCAATATACTGATTTTGATATATTTTACTATTTCATTATAATAAGGTGTAAAACTAGAAAAAAAAAATTACTAGAGTGATTAGAGTTTTCGCGTGAAAAATCTTCTACATCTTGATGTTACTACCATTCATTGAAATTCTATCAAAAACGGTTCAGCCGTTCCATAGATATTACCGGACAGACCTACTAATATAATCAAGGACAAGATAGTAACCACATTACATCACTCAAGCTTAAATTCATAATGCTGTTTATGTGTATGCGTGCCAAAAAATATACATACACTAGCTTTCCGCCCGCGGCTTCGTCCGCTTTGTCTAAAACCTAATAAATTATATATATATATATATATATATATATATCTTTTGACGTTGTCGGTTAAAATCCACTGCACTTCTATATTCAGAATTAAACCTCGTAATTAATATTTAGGTGAGTAATTTAATATTAAAATATAATTTTACATACACATTCAAAGCATATTATACTTTGTAGTTATCATCTTTCATGTTATGTAGTTATCATATTTATGCATTATATCAAAAATGTTACTAAAATGCTTATGCTTTATCCTATCCTACTTCCTACTAATATTATAAATGCGAAAGTTTGTGAGGATGTGTGTGTTTGTTACTCTTTCACGCAAATTCTACTGAACCGATTACAATGAAATTTAGCACACATGTAGAGGGTAACTTGGATTAACACATAGGATAGGTTTTATCCCGGAAATCCCACGGGAACGGGAACTATGCGGGTTTTCCTTTGAAAACGCGGGTGAAGCCGCGGGCGGAAATCTAGTTAAAATATACTTTTACAAACACATGCAAAGGATGTAGTAATTTGTATCATGTTTTATATTTATGCATTATATTAAAAATGTTATGAAAAAACCTTTTGCTTTTTACTATAGTAAATGTAGCCCGCGGCTTTGCTCGCAAACTCACGTAAAAACGTGAAACCCACGTAAAAAAAACTAACACACTAACGACTATCTATGTATCAAATTTCATCCCTATCTGGTTAGCCGTTTTCTTTATATCAGAAAAATTAAAACTGCAACTTTATCCGTATTCAAAAATGGAGAAAGTTCCTAATTATGCTTAAAATCTATATTTGAGCTAGTATTTCTATCTGTTTGTGTGTATTTCATAAAAAAAGCTACATCTATCCAGCAGTCACATCATAATTAGCCCAGACCGTCTGTAGGGATCAGGGTGCCCATTAAAATGTGTAACAGTCAGCCTACATACGGTTCTCAAAGTTTTTTTTTTCTATTTGATACAAATGTCATAATTTTCTTTTGAAAAGAAACGAATTGAAACCCGTTTTTTGTGAAATAATTCAATTCAAAATTTTCAGTATATAACATACGACTTCACTACATAGTATAAAACAAAGTCGCTTTCTCTGTCCCTATATCCCTATGTATGCTTAAATCTTTAAAACTACGCAACGGATTTAGATGCGGTTTTTTTAATAGATAGAGTGATTCAATAGGAAGGTTTTAGTATATAATTTATTAGGTTTTAGACAAAGCGGGCGAAGCCGCGGGCGGTAAGCTAGTTATTGTATAATAAAAAGGTTCATTTTCATCGTCGATTCTTAAAAACCGCGGAAAAGAAACTGTTTTATTAAAAGTCAATAACCATTTTTCTTTATGAAAATTATAAAAACCAGAAAAATAATACTCAACTTCTTGAACAAGAAAATACACATTTATAGCAAGATACACGAAAAATCCCAAATAAAATAATTGTTTAAATAATTTATTTTTTTTAATAATTTAATAATATAATTATAATGATAGATAACTAAGTACAATAAAATTGATCAAGCTTAGTACAACATACGAGTATCTAGTAATTAAATAAAAATATATAATAAATAATAAATAAATATTTCAGGACAATTTTCACATGCGGCTCAATCGGATTCCATACTAAGCTTTCGCTTGTGTTATGGAAACCAGATGGCTGATAAACATACATATTATATAATTTAAATAAATACTTATATAGATAACTAGCGGTCCGCCCCGGCTTCGCCCGTGGTACATATTTACGTTTTCTCTACATAAGAACCATCCTCGTACTTCAAGGAATATAATAAAAAAAGAATTAACGAAATCGGTTCAGCCGTTCTCAAGTTATGCGCTTACCAACACATTTTGGGATTCATTTTTATATATAAGAAGATTAACACCCAGACACAGAGCAAACATCTAGGTATGTTCATCACACAAATATTTGCCCCGGGTGGGAATCGAACCCACGACTTCTGGCTTGGAAGGCAGGGCCACTACCAACCAAGCCAACCGGTCAGTCAAATCACACAAAAACTACTAAGTTCATGCAATTTTCATCTGTGTATTGCTGCATATCTTATAATTTAGAGGACTAATAAGCAAATGTTTTCGCGAGTAGAATATCATTTTATTAAACTACCAAATAAGTTAATTTATTTTCAAAGAACTATATCAGCAATTAGCGCTTAGTTTTTAAACTAACATAGTTTTATAACTCACCAATAATCCCCTTCTATAGTAGGTACTCACACTATAAAAGAACGTATGTTATAAATATCAATTTTCCAAGCCTACCAGTTAAAACTGTGCCTATCAATCTTTCTAATCTACTAAATTTGAAAAGTACAAATCATACTCTATACGTATGTCAATCTTTAGTAAAATCGTATTCATATTTCTGTATTAAAATAACTAAAAAAAACTTTGAGAAGCAAGCCAAAATTCGTTGCTTTAGCGACTACACAACCGTGCGACAGAGACAGAGCACACGCGTTAGAACGAGACAACCGTACATGTTCAGTTGCTATTAATCAATGCAACCTTCCTGAAACCTGCAGAGCCCTAGTGTGTCGCGGGCGCTCGTACGGGGTGGTACGTTATGTTGCGGGGATAAAATAAAAAATTAAATACAATAAAAATTCTGTGGCTGTACGGTGGTTTATTAGGCAGTGTTTAAAAGTGTAGATAGGGATATTTTAGACTTTTTTTTTTCGTAATAATTCTTCCTGGATACGGGGTGGGGGGCGTCCTTTGTTCGAATCTGCACCGCCCGCGGCTAGGCAAAACAGTAAGTACTATCGCCATTTTGTGTGATGTTTCTGCTTTTAAATACATATTTAAATGCCGACTGTTTGTTTTTTTATACGTTAAACGAAGCATTTTGCTTTGGTATACTACAATTGTTGTTTCAAAGGTTGCTTCGTATTGAATTTATATATCTTTTTGTGGCTGCGTAGTGAGCCTGCGTAGATTCACAAAGGAGTCGCGTTTATATGAAGCCTTTAAACTATTCATTTAGCCTGTGTGTTTGTTCGACTGGTTGGGACGAACTGCTGTGCCGGTTTTGGTGAAACTTTTAAAACGTGTAGCTGATTTTTTTTTATTATTGTTGATATGAATTAATTATGATGAGATAATGCGACTGTAATTTGCGTAATTTTTGATTGTGTAATTTGCGGTTGAATAGTTTTTGATAGAATACATAGATAGCTGTTAACCTAGTTTGTAAGTAATGCAGGTTCGTTTGCGCTGCACCATTTTGGATGTAATTGCATATGAAAATAGGCCAGTGGATGTGTGAAAGTAAGATAACGGATAACAAAGAAAAACATAGATTTGGGCATAGAAAATCTTATATTTTATATATAATATTGCTCTTTGAAATAATATACTAACAAAGAAAACTGTTTATTTCAAAGCATGGATTAAAAAAAATATAGTGACATGAATTCACGACAGAACATAGAGCCGCCTGCATAGGTAGTAGGTACTTAACCATTGCTGCATATTGCGATCATAATTTGAATTTGCCAGTCCGTTCAATTCACGGCGTACCTAAACTGACTGGAAATAAGACATCATAATACGGCCCCAGCTGTTTTTTCGTAAAAATTCATCGAATTTCGTTCAGCGTTTCTGACGTTACGGCAATAAAGAAGATATAAAAAATACTTACCTGTTAATAACACAACACTATGTACACTCAAAACAGTCCATCCGTTTAGTAGTTACAACTTACAATGCTACAGAACTACGAACTAGCCACTTCAGGTGTTTTTCCACCAAAGCTGTGCGAGGAAAATGTGCGGTGCGAGAATGCGTTGAAACGTCTTCTATTACTCAAAATTATAGAACTAACTAGCTTACCGCCTGCGGCTTCGCCCGCTTTGTCTAAAACCTAATAAATTATATACTAAAACCTTCCTCTTTGATCACTGTATCTATTAAAAAAAACCGCATCAAAATCCGTTGCGTACCTAGTTAAAGTTTTAAGCATACAAAGGGACATAGGGACAGAGAAAGCGAGTTTGTTTTATATACTATGTAGTGATAAACATATTTCGCACACATCTCTCGCTTGTTATTTATTTATTTATAATTTATAATTTGTTATGTATCTATGCGCAAAAGCCTAGCACCTCTGAGCCGTTTCCACCAGAGCTGTGCTGAGCGAGGCGAGGTAAAGGAAGCGATACAATTGGTTCTTTAAAAACACACTAGCTGCTTCGCGCGGTTTCACCCCCGTGGCTCCACTCCTGTTGGTCGTAGCGTGATGTTATATAGCCTTTAACCTTCCTCGATAAATGGGCTATCTAACACCGAAAGAATTTTTCAAATCGGACCAGTAGTTTCCGAGATTAGCGCGTTCAAACAAACAAACAAACAAACTCTTCAGCTTTATAATATTAGTATAGATTCCTCGCTACACATCCTCGCAAATTATTGGTGGAAAAGCACCCTTATCCTTTGTTTATATACATATTCAACTTATTCCTTATTTTTTGAGTTTATAAAATGTCCAAAAACATCTCTCGTTTGGTTTATGTTTCTAACCAAAAAGAGAAACATTTTAAAAGTACATTATTGTATTACATCATTTCCATTTTGCATTAAAATACGAATAATGTAAATATTAAGTGACGCATTATGTATAAAATTGTTTTTGCATTGTATTAAATTCACCCCTTAATTTATTCAGGGGTCGTATTCTTTAGTTCTATACTTCCATCTTATAGCGTACTAGCTTTCCGCCTGCTGCTTCGCCTGCTTTGTCTAAAACCTAAAAAATTATATACTAAAACCTTCCTCTTGAATCACTCTATCTATTAAAAAAAACCGCATCAAAATCCGTTGCGTAGTTTTAAAGATTTAAGCGTACATAGGGTCATAGTGACACAGAAAGTGACTTTGCTTTATACTATGTAGTGAAGATGGTTTTAGTCCATTATAACGTGGTTTTTAATAAACGAAAGAAGCTCCCTATTCACACAGTTTAACACGCTTCACCTGTATCTTTGTATGTAACCGACTCGGACTCGATTTTGAAACACTCTAAACGGTACCACCTATGTAGTGAAGAATGAAGAGATTTTTGTGCATTATTATGTGGCTTTGGACATTTCCTAAAACAAAAGAAGTTCCCAATTCGACTGTTTTTAACACGCTTCTATTAGCTTCACCTGTATGTTTGTATGTAACCGATTCCTTCAAACACTTGAAACGGACAGATTTAATTCAAACTTTGTACACTTATCAACGATCTGCAACAATAATCTAATCTTATTTACGCCTGTTTTTGTATTGTAATTTGATAATTCCGAGTTTTCAGTGAGTTTTCAACCGATTGACGTGTTTCTGTTTGTGTTTGCTATAAAAATTGTGTCCTTTGAGCCCATTTTAGAGTGGTCCCTCTAGAAAAGTCGGTGACCTGTTTTTGGAACAACAGTTCTATCTGTACGTCATTTTAAAATATGATGTATATTTTGTTTTAACCAAGAAGCTTATATCTAATACACTGGAGATTTCAGTATGAACATTAACTTGTAACAAGAAAATATGACCTTGAATGACGCCTGTATGTTTTTTTATCCCTTTCACACCTAACTAACTACCTAGGTGTGAAAGGGATAAAAAAACATACAGGCGTCATTCAACGTCATATTTTCTTGTTACAAGTTAATGTTCATACTGAAATCTCCAGTGTATTAGATATAAGCTTCTTGGTTTTAACTATAGTAAGCATAGTTATCCTTTGTTTTAAAGTATTGCACTTGATAGTGTTTAAGGGATTCTACTGCAAACATAACTTAGTATATTTCTTGAATAAAAATCGATTGTTTAAATGTTATTGATAAAATTGATAAATAAATAAAACAACAATAAAAATGTTAAATTTGGACTTATGGGTATGTAGGGAATGAATCCTTTCGTTGGTAGTAAGCTACGGGCTTAAGCTACTATGTAAGTATTAGGTATAATACAACAATAATTGTCGGATAACCGAAACAAACATATTAATTAGAACTATCTACTTAGGTACTAGTTGAAGGCCTTATTTTGCCAGATTTTAGAATTGTTGTCACTTACTAGCTTTCCTTCGCGGTATCGCCTACGTTGTCTAAAATTTAACAAACTATATACTAAAATATGATGAAAATCAGTGCAGTAGTTTAAAGTGTTGCAGTTTATCACGAACATACAGTTTGTTTGACAGCAAAATATGTTTGTCAACTGGGATTGTTTTTAAGCTATTGCATAGCTTCTATCGCGGGCCTTGAGCGCGGGGACCGAATCGAGAAAATCCGTAACGAAAAAACCTCACGCTCCCCACTCCGACGGGCTCGGAGGTGTGGCTTGAAGGCATGCTATGCAATAGCTTTACCGCGGCAGTCCCCGAGTGCCACACGTTTTTTTTTTTTAATACAAGAGGAGGCAACAGAGCAGGCAGCAGATGCGTCACTTGATGGTAAGTGTACAGCGTCGCCCATACGAAATTAATTTTAGGAGAATATTCAAGTGTAGTTTTAATATTATCTTACACATGTATACTTACTAGATTTCTGCCCGCGGCTTCGCCCGCGTTTTCAAAGGAAAACCCGCATAGTTCCCGTTCCCGTTGGATTTCCGGAATGAAACCTATTCTATGTGTTAATCCAAGTTACGCTCTACATGTGTGCTAAATTTCATTGTAATCGGTTCAGTAGTATTTGCGTTGTTTTTTTATAGAAAAGTATTATTATAAGTTTTTATAGTAAGTATTATATTTGACCCTGGGTTTATCTGTGAATTCGTTACAGATATACTTTCGTATTTATAATAAAATTTGCATGGACTATGTAACATTCAGTAAGCAGTTTGGAAATATGTAATAACATATAGGTATAAATATGCCTATATATGTTATTTATGAAGGTGAAGGTATGCATGGCTGTCTCTGTCAATGAAAATATATTAATTTCATATTTTTATATATTGTATTTTTATATAATAACTATCACAACACTCTTAAACAAGCTCAATCGTTTTTTTAACTTTGAGAATAATTAATAAAAAAAGGTAACTTTAATTTATATAATTTTGATTTACAAATAAATCGCTATGCTTATAGTAGGGGAGCCCAAGAGGGGATTTTGGGATTTACTCGAGCGCGTCAGATTACTATAAGGGACGGTACCTTAGCTATTCATTAGTACCTCTAGTCAATATGAGGAGTTATGGTTGGTGGGTGCGCTCAGGGGCCCCGCTGGAAAATTTGAATAATCCATAATTCCCTAAGGTTGAGCTCGAATCGTCAGATTAGCGAAATGGGGACTTCTTATATTGTAATTAACCCCCCCCATATATTAATCTGACGCGCTCGAATAATATTACTTTAATTTTTTACCCTTTCTTCATAGCGATTAAATCGCCACTTAAATCGTCAGATTAACGTATACTTTTTTTCAGTGACGTCCTGGAGCATGCAAAATATCAATATCTAACGCGCTTGAGTATTTCCAAGCCAATTATTTTCTTTTTTAAATTAAAAAAAAATCAAAAAACCCTTCCCCACCGCTAAAAGTGAAAACATTATAGGACCTTTTTTTCTCGCTATGGTCTAATCTACCAATTCTAATAGGTTCCCGTGACGCTCGAGTAAATCCACATTTAGCATCCTGGGCTCCCCTACTATTAACCATGTCAGAGAAAACTCAACGTATGTAATAATAATTATTAATTAAATACAATGCCCGTACAAACGGTTACGCAGAGCTACGATGCCTACGCGGTTGCTACGGCGTAGCACGTGTACGTTATCGTAGCGTGTCGTAGCTAAAATGTTTCAGTTCAATTATTTTGCGAGTATGGATATATGTATTTATAAATATTATATTTATTTATAAATGTTATATGAAATCTTTTGATTTAAATTTTTTTTATTTCATTAATGTGCGAATATTTTTCGAGAATTGAACTTTCGTTACGATCAAAGTTTCTTTCTATTCTTATACGTATTAATATATTTTATATAAGTAGGTCAACTCTATTATATATTCTCTCTATATTTATTTAGGGGTATTACCTTAATGTCTTAAAGCAGTATTATTTCCAGTGTGTGATAGTGATGACGCTACACGACCTATTAGTCTAAGATCATTGACATCATGAGACCATTTTTATAATAAACTAGCTTTCCGCCCGCGGCTTCGCGAAAAAGCGAAAGTTTGTGAGGATGTGTTTGTGTGTGTTTGTTACTCTTTCACGCAAATACTACTGAACCGATTACAATGAAATTTAGCACACATATAGAGGGTAACTTGGATTAACACATAAGATAGGTTTTATTCCGGAAATCCCACGGGAACGGGAACTATCATCAACTATGCGGGTTTTTCTTTGAAAACGCGGGCGAAGCTGGGGGTGGAAACCTACTTTATTATAAAATTGGTCTCATTCTATTACACTGGTCAACAATGATTTTGTTGCCCTGGATGTGAAAGTGGTTTCGAATAATTTAATGCATGTAATATATAAATCTATTAATTGTTTTGGTAGATTGGCTCTAGATTTTTTTAATCCTAATTTTCTTAAAACGCACCATGAAATAGAAGGTATATTTGTTTAATACCATTTATTTATCACAAAGTTTTACTAATTGTTTTGTTTTAGTTTTTAATTAATTTAAATGGTTATAAAAATAGAGAAAAATCATTAAAACTTAAGAAATATTACAAGGAAATAGATTTTATAGGCTGCTCTTCTATAGTTAATTTGGGGACAATAGTTCCTTAAGGACCAACAGTAACCTGTCATCATGTGACGATCCCATGTAGGTACCCTGACACTTTTATTCCATAATTATTAGTTCCTTTTCGATGCGTTCTTCCTGTTTCTCACAGAAATTTCCCAGATTTACTGGAAATCTATCTAGGAGACTGTGGGGAAAGTGTAGCTTTATGCTCGTATTTACTCATAGAATATTGAAGTTTTTTAACAACTTTTGCGCAATTTCTTTATAAATTGGTGGTTTAAATTTACCTTAAATTTGCCAATACTATACCTCTCTATAATTTACATTCAGCATCAGTTATTAATTTTGTTAAATTTTCATAATTTATCAATTTTTGACTCGTCCGTCCTGCAGGGCCATCGGATATTCTTCTTATACTTCTAGATTCCCTTAAAGGCCTAAATTCTCATATTTATTAATTATTCCCAATGAATTTTCTTTTTCTAATCCCATTAATAAAAACCTCAAGGGAATTTGGTGTGTACCTATCCACTTTTATGACCAAGTGCTACTCGGTTGCTTCAACTCAATACAAACCGTACATTGTTATTCATAAAAATGATTTTTTTACAGAAAAAGTTTATTATTCTGATATTCTACATTCAGTTTTATAGAAATGGGTTATGTCTGAGCGAAGAAATGTGCAGAAAACGTAATTCACCAAAAAAACTTACTAGTAACCCGTATTCTGAAGAGCCGTAGGTGAATTAAATATATGTAAATCCAAATAAAAAAAAAACTAGAGCCAATTAAATAATTTTAATGATTACATTCGCAAACTGGGTACTTGAAATATATAAATCTGTAGAAATATCCAGGGCAACAAAAAAAAAATTGTTTTTTTGTTGAGCTGTGATTATCAACCCGGTGAAGGTCGATTTAGTTTCGGATCTTCTACTATATGTGGAAGTAGCTGCATTCTTTTACACTAGTAAATACTGCTACATCATGGTTACCCTCCTAATTTGAGATGTTTAATTCTTTAAATATTTTTTTTTTCTTTGTGATATAAACACACAAACAGTGTAATTTTGCGTATTTGAATATAAAGTTACAAAAAAAACTAGAGCCAATTAAATAATTTTAATGATTACATTCGCAAACTGGGTACTTGAAATATATAAATCTGTAGAAATATCCAGGGCAACAAAAAAAAAATTGTTTTTTTGTTGAGCTGTGATTATCAACCCGGTGAAGGTCGATTTAGTTTCGGATCTTCTACTATATGTGGAAGTAGCTGCATTCTTTTACACTAGTAAATACTGCTACATCATGGTTACCCTCCTAATTTGAGATGTTTAATTCTTTAAATATTTTTTTTTTTCTTTGTGATATAAACACACAAACAGTGTAATTTTGCGTATTTGAATATAAAGTTACATCTACAATCATCTACAATCTTGCTAATAATTTATACTTATCCATAAATAATGTTTAGTATAGCAGTATTAATAATAATAGTATTATAACAAACAGATTTTGTATTTAATTATCGGTGAATACTTTTTATATTGAACAAAGAAAGCTGAACCTACTAGTCCGTAAAGAAAATTGATCGGTGAAACAGATGTGAAATGCAATTTGGATTATGTGGAAGGCTGAACTTAAAACTGTTATTATATCCACTGTTATTATGTCTATATTTTCAACTTCAAAAAAGATTGTTTGTGTGTTTGAACGCGCTAATCTCAGGAACAACAGGTCCGATTTGAAAAATTCTTTCGGTGTTAGATAGCCTAATTATCGTGGAAGGCTATAGGCTATATATATCATTACGCTAAGACTAACAGGAGCGGAGCCACGCGGATGAAACCGCGGGGCGCAGCAAGTTATAATTAAATGTGTCTACGACTAAATCCTAATAATGAATATATGGTGCTATCCCTGGTAAAGAAGGTATCTTGTTTTCTTTCAAAATAGTCCCTTATTAGTATCACTTTAATATCGAAATTCTGTTATTTTCATCTGTTATTATAATTTGTCGAAAATCTAAAATATTCGCTTATATCAAAGCAAAAATAACGTTTGATAATTTTCAATTGCTATAAACAAATACATGTGTGGATATTTGCTTAGGGCTATTTGTTTAGGTATATTTTAAATTCCTTTTGGGTTTTAGCGTGATGATATATAGCCTATAGCCTTCCTCGTTAAATGGGCTATCTAACACCGAAATAATTTTTCAAATCGGACCAGTAGTTTCTGATATTATCGCGTTCATACAAACAAATAAACTTTAAGCTTTATAATTAAGTATAGATAAAAAATATTAAATCTCCTCAATCAATAAAAATTTTCAATTTTTATGTTTGTGTATTACTGTATGTAGAAAAACTATATTATATCAACTACTAATAAATAAATAAATATTTTCAGGACAATTTTCACACACGCACGAACTGATCCCATACTAAGCTTTTCGCTTGTGTTATGGACACCAGATGGCTGATAAACAAACATATATAATTTTAAATAAATATTTATATAGATAATTAACACCCAAACACAGGGCAAACATCTATGTTCATCACACAAATATTAGCCCCGGGTGGGAATCGAACCCACGACCTCAGGCTTGGAAGGCAGGGCCACTACCAACCAAGCCAACCGGTCAGTCAATATTAACTGCGTATAAAATTCATTATAATGTTTTTATTCTTAATATTCATAAAATATTCACGTAACATCATAAACAAGAAAATACCGCGGCTTAACATGTCAACTATGTTTTATTTCGTATTAATTTATTATGCTCTCTTACTCCTCCCTCTAGTTGAAATTTAAAATATAATTTATTTTCCTTTTGTATCTGAGCAATGTTTAATATATTAAACACAAAAAAAAGGTTTTTATTCTTATTATTAATATCTATAGTTTGTTTGTTTTAATGCGCTAATCTCAGGAACTACTGGTCCGATTTGACAAATTCTTTCGGTGTAAGATAGCCCATTTATCGAGGAAGGCTATAGGTATATATCATCACACTAAGACCAACAGGAACGGAGCACTGCGGGTAAAACTGCGGGGCAGCGTGAGTTCTTGATATGAGGCTAACGTTATTAGATGATTGTTTCGTCATCGGTTATTAATAACTGTATAAATTATAAAAAATAAAATTAAAAACAGGAAGACCTTATTGTATAATTTATAAATTTATAAATTGCTATGCTATGCTCAAATTTTCCAGTAAACAAAACGCAAAGAACATCAACTTTAAAATACTGTATCGCATATACTAGCTTACCGCCCGCGGCTCCGCCCGCTTTGTCTAAATCCTAATAAATTATATACTAAAACCTTCCTCTTGAATCACTTTATCTATTAAAAAAAAAACACATCATAATCCGTTGCGTAGTTTTAAAGATTTAAGCACACAAAGGGAAATAGGGACAGAGAAAGCGACTTTGTTTTATACTATGTAGTGATTCACTTCAATCTAAAATAAAATCAGTATTGAGGAAAACTTAACAGTTTCTTGCCCGTACTTGTCTGCTTTCTCGTCCGATAGTACCTAATTTCTATTTAATAAGTCAATTAAATTTTAAAAGATATAACGAACTAAAGAAATAAATGTTAAAGTTGAAACGTAGAAATATTTTTACAAATTTCAACGAACAATTACAAAAACGTAGCACGTTCTACGCCACTGCTACGCCAGCTACGAGCTACGAGATTGCTACGGCAGAATGTAAAGGCATTTAATCATGACATTGCTATGATGCAAGGCCAGTTTAAATTGGTTCATAGCTGTGTGGAACTAGTATTTAAGTAATTAAACCGATATAAATCGCGATTTCAACCCGATTTTTTTATTTTGATTAAAAAAAATATGTATTTGGAAAATACTGTTTAGGACTAATTTATTACTAGTTTTTTTTAGTCATCAGTCACTATTTTTGATGATTAGCATTTAGTATTTAAACTTTTTCTTTTCAAACTATGTATTTTTACACATTCTTAACATTAATTTCAACATAGAACAGTTACTATAGAGATATCCAGACATTTAGACAATTTATTTTCTCTTTCTTTCAAACTATGACATGTTATTATAATTCAACCATATATATAAATCTCGTGTCACAATGTTTGTCCTCAATGGACTCCTAAACCACTTAACCGATTATAATAAAATTCGCACACCATGTGCAGTTCGATCCAACTTGAGAGATAGGATAGTTTAAACATGTAGGTACCACGGGCGAAGCCGGGCGGACCGCTAGTTCAACCATATAAAGAACGCAAAAAATAAAAACCAAAAAACATTCAGTAACGAATTTACCTTTATTAAACAAAACGTCAAGCCAACATGTTTCTAACAGCTGGATAATTTAAAAACATATTAACCTATTATGATTCCAGTTTATTAAATCGCGTATTATGAAACAAGAAACAAAATAAATAATTACCTTTCCTTTCAAGTTCAAATATTTACTATTTTTTCGAATAAGCAAAAAAATAATTATTTTTTTAGCCCGAAGCTACACTGAGGAACAAAGAATAGAAAATGAACGTATACAAAAATGAATTATTTACCTAATTTATGGGATGTCACTCACATAAACACGGTAGCCGCTGGCAGTTTTAGAGTTCCATTGGAAAGGAAACGTGGTTTTTACACATATCATTACATAGTAGGTATAAAACAAAGTCGCTTTCTCTGTCCGTATGCTTAATCTTATCTTATCTTTAAAACTACACAGCGGATTTTGATGCGGTTCTTTTAATAGATAGAGTGATTTTCTAGAAAGTTTTTAGTAAAAACTAGTATATCAACGTAGTATATTATTATTAGTCTGTGATATCATTTATTGGGTTTAAAGGCAAAGTGGGCGAAGCCGCGGGCGGGTCGCTAGTCATAGTATAAACCAAAGTCGCTTTCTCTGTCTCTATGTATGCTTAAATCTTTAAAACTTCGAAACGGATTTTGATGCTGTTTTTTTAATAGATAGAGTGATTCCAGTTGAAGGTTTAAGTATCCAATTTATTAGGTTGTAGATAGAGCGGGCGAAGCCGCGGGCGGAAAGCTAGTTATTTAATCATAAAATTGTAATGTTATTTACATCAAAGAAAATTCCCATGGGAATTAGATGTATCATGAACTATTTTCGGACACAAAAAATATATACAATCGCTACGCTGTGAGAGACAATCAACCACACTACTACAAGCTGTGCCCCGCGGTTCCACCCACATTCACTAGTATTATATAGTCTCTATCGATAAATGATTAGGTATACTTTAATTCGAAACATTAGTTCTTGAGAATAAACCCTACGGCTTTACATATTTATATAGACGATCATGCAATTATTATCAAGCCAATTACCAAATTAGGAGAAATTTTCACAACCATTTACATATTTTTTCGATAACTCATACAGTATATGGATGTGCCATTCTAATATTTTAATACTCAACTGAAACGTTTCTGAAAGTATTTTTTTTTTTTCGCTTAAGCAGGTACACGAGCTGGCGGGTCACCTGATGGAAAGTGACGCCCGCCGCCCATAAGCATTCGCGATGTTAGGGCCACCGCGAATGTGTTGCCGGCCTTTGAGGTATAAATATGCCCTTTTCTTGAAGGTCTCCGCGTCGAATCCGTTTGGGAACACTGAGGATGGTAAATCGTTCCACAAGGTTGTCGTTCTCGGTAGAAAGTGTCGAGAAAATCGCACTGTGGTAGACCGCCATGCATCCAGTGGGGTTGGAACTTTAATTTGTGGCGAGAAGTGCGATTTATAGTATACTAGGTTTCCGCCCGCGGCTTCGCCCGCGCAGTCAAAGAAAAACCCGCATAGTTCCCGTTCCCGTGGAATTTCCGGGATTGCGTCATTTTCCCGGGATAAAAAGTAGCCTATGTCCTTTCTCGGGTATCAAAATATCTCCATACCAAATTTCATGAAAATTGGTTCAGTATTTTAGGCGTGATTGAGTAACAGACAGACAGACAGAGTTACTTTCGCATTTATAATATTAGTATGGATTTATATTTCTATTAAATAAGGTATGACGGGATTGATTTTAACTCGGTTATATTAGTTTCACCTGCTATACAACGGACTCTTTTAGATTCGAATTTGGCCCACATTTGTGTTTTTACCCAAAAGATTTAATTCATTATTTGTACGAAAATCATGGACCGGTGACAATTCAATAATTTCAGTGCTACCTTTTGAAGGTACGATGTTTTTGAACTAAAATCCCTAAATAAATAAAAATTGAAACGGGCCCAGGGCGACTACCTAGTCTAGATCTTACAAAAACCTATTATACATCTCGTCTCACTTGAGCGGCGAGATCAAAGGCCGGTATGACCTATTTCTGAAGGAGTATTTAAATCTACATATCACCTTTTTAACTTGGAGTGTACTTAGTGACTTGCTTCGTTTGAAGATTCGCAAATAGACTTGAATAGGAAGTAGGGTTGGTAGGGATGTATGTATGGAATTATAGGTATATACTAGCTGCGCTCCGCGGTTTTACCCACATTGCTCCGCTCCTGTTGGTCTTAGCGTAATGATATATTATAGCCTTCCTCGATACATGGGCTATCTAACACCGAAACAATTTTTCAAATCGGATTAGTAGTTCCTGAGATTAGCGCGTTCAAACAAATAAAATCTTCAGCTTTATAATAATATTAAATATTAAAAGTATATTTACATACCTATCATCTCCAGTATTATCCACACTAGCGCTAACATTCTGCGTCGCATCCTCGTGTTCACTGTCCGAACTGCTCGAATCGGAACTATCGGAACTTGAGGACGAACTCGAACCGGAACTCGAGCTGCCTGTTGGGTGCGAAATCGATTTTAGAGTTGTGAATCGGTAATTGAATAGGAAAGTCATGATGTTTAAGGAAGGTGAAGTTTTGTAGGTAATTTTTTTTATTTATTTATGTAAATTTTTATAAATTAATATTGTTGAAATGTTAAATGTAGAACGTAAAATGTAAATGAAAAATTAAATGTAAATGTAATGTTATTTGTTGTCATTTATTGTCCTGTAGTGTACTGTACTGTAGTGCACTGTACCGTAGTGCACTGTACTCTAGTGTATTGTACTCTAGTGTATTGTACTCTAGTGTAATGTACTCTAGTGCATTGTACTCTAGTGTATTGTACTCTAGTGTATTGTACTCTAGTGTATTGTACTCTAGTGTATTGTACTCTAGTGCATTGTACTCTAGTGCACTGTACTGTACTCTAGTGTACTGTACTGTACCCGACTCTGAACTGGAATGCGATTAGGAATTCGAGCTGTCATCCAACTTCTCAATTCAAATAAACATAATTAATAAAAATGCTTTTAAAGTAGTTCTCTTAAAATATTGCAACACGCACGAGTATTCTATTATTTTTCAGTTTTTTTTTTTTAATTTCATATCCTTGAGCAACAGTTGATCAAGAAAGTATCAACTCGGCAATATATACGAACACGCACTAAGACGCGGGTTTGAATCCCGCTGAGTGATCGAATTTTTCTAACCCTTTTTCAAATTTTAATAATTTTTACCCGTATTTAGTTACATGTATTTAAAAAAAGAGCGTGTGTGCCGAGCACACGTGCCAGAAGTGAAACTTCTTTAGCAAGATGCAAAGATTTAAGATACCAAAATCGTCGCCTACTCCATGACGTGAAGCCTGAAGGTATTGCCATGACGCGACCTTGAAATTTTACTCTCAACGCGCCTAAAGAACGTTCCACTTCAAAAAAAAAACTAAACGTCAAACCGCGCCAATCGCGCGATGACATCTGTCAACTGTCAATAGACAGTCCCTGGCCGGCGATAAAAAAATTAAAACGACACAAAGCGCGGGAACTAGGCCGGGCCATTTTGTTATGAAAATTACACTTGGCACATCGCCATACCAATATTTCAATAGCTCTGTTGACTGTTCCAATTCCTATTGTTTGTTAGTTAAACTGAATAGTTATCGACGGACGAAGGTTGATTTTTAATTTGGTGAAATGGTTAAATGTAACTCGTAATAATGATTGCATGGATGAATGTGGAATTGATGTAACAATGCTGAACTTTGTTAAACGATGCGTTCTGTTCAGTTTGATTAGGTACGAATGGTTTAAATTGAAATTTGTTTAATGCCTCGGATATTTTAATACTATTATTGTGTAAATTGTGTAAAAGTTATAAGGTTAGAATTTCTAGTGGATACATGTCTGTCACTACGACTAACATTGATGATGATTGTTCCTTTAACTCCTCGAGGAGCATAGGGGCTCAGTAAACTTTCTCCAGTCTCCTGCCACGACAGGCCGGTTTTATTTAGTTCAGCAACCACGGATCTCTTCCACGATGCAGGGGGACGACCTTTTCTTCTACGACCATTCGAGGGCGTCCAGTCTAAAGCTGTTTTTGCTATATTAGGTTCCGGCCTCCTAAGGCAGGGACTACGACTAACATTACTAGATGTTAATTTTTTGTATGTATCTGTCGCCGTTTTTTGGTCGAATCTGCTATTTCAAAATTACTCCGACGTATCTACGGAATTTATTTATTATCAAATTCTAATATTATTATTCATATACTCTACTTTATCAACCACTAGCTTTCCACTCGCGTCTTCGCCCGCGTTGTCAAAGAAAAACCCGCATATTTCCCGTTCTCGTAGGATTTCCGGGCTAAAACCTATCCTATGTGTTAATCAAAGTTACCCTCTTTAAGTGTGCCAAATTTCATTGTAATCGGTTCAGTAGTATTTGCGTGAAAGAGTAACAAACATACACACCTACACATACAAATACATCAATCCTCACAAACTTTCGCATTTATAATATTAGTAGGATATCATATACAAAACCGATGTACATAAAACTTAACCTTAAAATCTACATTGAAATATCCAAAACTTGGCCGGTTCCGTAGTTAAATAAAAACCGAATTCACATCAGTTATTTAACCGGCAGCTTATTTCGGAGTTCCAAAGTTTTGCGCTTTGTTTAACTTGGGAAGTTTCTGAATACCTTCCCCAGTAAAAGTACTGATTCGTTTTGAGGCACGTTAGAATTTATTTTTAACCGACTTCAAAAAAAAGGAGGAGGTTATCAATTCGGCCGGTATTTTTTAATTAATTTTTGTTTTTTATTTTACACTGTTCGTTATTGTTCATACTAGACTATGGCCCGATTCAGTGCGACGCGGACCGTCCGCACGCGGACTAGGTTTTGCGTCCGTCGCGGATGATTTTGTCGTTCAGTGCGATGCGGATCGGGATCGACTGTAACCCTCTCGGTTTGCACATTTGACGCAGCCGCCATGACAACGACAGTACTTTACATCCGCTCCGCGTGACTGTTGTCCGCCGAGCACTGAACAAATACATTAGAACCAAGCACCGTCCGCCCGCGGACATCCGCGGCGCGGAGGAGCGGCGCGGAGCGATTTCGACCGCGCGCGGATAGCTCTCCGCGACGCGGACAGCTCCGCGTCGCTCTGAACGCGGTGTAAGGTTTCATACATTTGACCGTCCGTCGCGGACGTCCGCGTAGGTCATCCGCGTCGCACTGAATCGGCCCTATTGGTTTCAATTTTTAAAGTGGAACTATATTTTCTATCACCAAAATTTATATTTGTCATCAAGTTGTATCACCTAATAAATAGATCTATCACCACGAAATATTTTCGTTCTCAGATATACAAAAATTGTTCCCAGGTATGAATTATCAAATTAATGTTAATATATGTGTAAAATAAGAGATCGATAACCAATAAAATTATATTGCATTACATGAATATAAACTTCGTTCTTATAATAACAGTTTTGTTACTTAAATAATAGCTCTGTGCTCAGAATGGTAGATCTGTCACCAAATAAATCAATTAACGATCCCTGACTGCGACTCCTTTTTATTTGATATTTTGTTACCAATACAGTAGTAACATTTTATTTCGTTCAGATATTAAATTAATAGTATTCGACACCAATTTAATACATCAATTTATAATTTTAATGAAAAAATGATCAAAGGGGCGGAGACAAATTGATTATTCAGTGATTATTGTTTTTTAACAATAAATATTGATTATTTTAACTTTAATTAAGTGTTTTATCTACAACTAGCTTTCCGCCCGCGGCTTCGCCCGCGTTTTCAAAGAATAACCCGTTCCCGTAGGATTTCCGGGATAAAACCTATCCTATGTCCTTTCTCGGGTATCAAAATATCTCTATACCAAATTTCATGCAAATTGGTTCAGTAGTTAAGGCGTGATTGAGTAACAGACAGACAGACAGAGTTACTTTCGCATTTATAATATCTACTATTAAGTATGGATTATGCTAGCCATAAGCCAGCTATTAAACCAGAGCTGATTATTCAGTGGTTATTATTTTTAAGAATAAATATTGATTATTTTAACTTTAATCAAGTGTTTTATCTACTATTCTGCTAGCCATAAGCCAGCTATTTTAAACCAGCGCTGATTGTTCAGTGGTAATTATTTTAAACAATAAATATTGATTATTATGACTTTAATTGTTTTATTTACTACTCTGCTAAAAATTTTATTTAAATATAATTTATACTACCAGTGGAAATTTAGAACCTTGGGAGTCAAGTTAAGTAGCAGAATCTTTTGGTTGAAACGATGATGACAACCCTAATTTTTTATTTGAACTTAATGCAATTTTCTAGTAACATAATATGATTTATTGGTGATCTCTTTAAATTAGTTTGCTTACTAGACCTTATATCTCAGGATTTTAGGTGATTTATTGTGGAACTGATTTTGCATTGTTTGGTGACTACATTTTGGTGACAGATCTACTATTTTGAGGACAAACCCTATTATTTAAGAAACACAAAACTAATTAAATTGGTGATAGCTTAAATGATACCCTTTTTAAAGTCGGTAGAATAGTTTTGGAGATATTTGAACTACCTTACTACACTTGATAGATGATACATAATGATATACATACAAAGATCAGTTTTATCATAATCGTATATTTGCAAAATCTAATATATAAAATTCTCGTGTAAAGTTTTTCTTTTGTGTGTTTGTATTATGTAGGTATCTGTGCATCGTAAAATAAGTTGTTTTTTTTTTATTTATTTTATAACTAGCTGCTCCGCGCGGTTTCAATCCCGTGGCTCCACTCCTGTTGGTTGATGATATATAGCCTATAGCCTTCCTCGATAAATGAGCTATCTAACTCTGACTAACTTAAGCAGCACTTGCCATATCACGTACTGTACTAGGAATTTTTAATTCACGTCAAAAACGAGGCTTGTCGATTCATAAAGAACCTATTCCTTTCCTTTAGAAGTATGATATTTATTACCGCGAATGAGAGTAATCGGTTTATTTTATACTAGATGCGGTCCGCGGTTTCACCCGCGTGGCTCCACTCCTGTTGGTCATAGACAACTATTAAAGTGACAGATCCCTGTCTTAAAGTTACACTGTTATTATATTGTTTTGTGGTAAGACCACAAAGGTTTAAATAAATAATTAGTTAAGTTTAAAACAAAGCGGGCGAAAGCTACAAGCTTATACAGACAAAAAATCTATACTAATATTATAAAGCTGAAGAGTTTGTTTGAACGCGCTAATCTCAAGAAGTACTGGTCCGATTTGAAAAATTCTTTCGGTGTTGGATAGCCCATTCATCGAGAAAGGCTATCTATATACCTATCATCACGCCACGCCAACAGGAGCGGAGCAATGCGGGTAAAACCGCGGGGCACAGCTAGTAGGTATATCAATACATATAATAAAATTCTAGAAAAGTGTGTCTGTACAATGAAAATATGTAAAAAAAAATTAGCAGGGGTTATTATTAAATCGATCCCAAACCCAAAACTGTAGTTAAAAAATTTTTTGTCTGTTTGTCTGTTTGTCTGTTTGTCTGTATGTTTGAACACGCTAATCTCAGAAACGGCTTATCCGATTTCGATGCGGTTTTCACTAATATATTGTGGTAATCTTCATTTAACATTTAGTGTTTATTTCATGTCAATCGGTTCATAAATAAAAAAGTTATGACCATTTAAGTACTCACGGCGAACATTTGCTAAGGCATTCTATGGTACACATACAGTGTACGATAAAACGTAAGTTATCTGTTATACGCTACAGTTATGTCCAAGTGATCATATCGAAAGTCCCCAAGGGTGGGGGGGTAAGCTGAGGTAGTAGGGGGGATGGGTCAAATTAAAATTATACTTATTTCTAGGTAAATTTTATACATAAAATGTCCTTTAAATTATGTCGTATTTATAATATTATATTTTTAACCCCCGATGCAAAAATATGGGTGATAAGTGTTTGACCGCTGTGTGTGTGTGTGTTTGTGCCACCGTAGCTCGCTAGCAGGTAATCCGAATTAGATGATGTTTTTTTGTTAGGCAGCATATTTTCCGACGCTGGTTCTTAAATAAACTGTATCAAAATCGGTTCATCCATTTATTGTGTAAAAGTGGGAATGAAAATAACTAAAGTTGTCGAATATACTTTAGTGATATATTAAATGAAAGTGAACGACCTATCAGTAAAAATAAGTCAAATTTTATCAAAATCGGTTCATCCATTTATTTGATATAGGTATAAAAGTGGTAGATAATAAAAAAAGTGAATTTTGACTCAAGTGACATATGAAATGAAAGGGCATGACGTGTAAAGTATAATTAGACATATTTAATCAAAATCGGTTCATCCATTTACTATACCTATATACAGGGTGTAATCGTTAAGTGTGCACAGGCGATTTTTCCGTAAGTATTACAGATAACAAAAAACTTTAAACTGATATCGAAAGTACTTAACCTAATGAGTAAAATGGCGGTAATAAATTTTTAAAAATAAATCGAGAAATATCAAAAAAATTATCTTTAAACCCTCCCATACATTAAGTATGAAATATGAATATCCCATATACATTTAATATGAAAGATTTTAGCTTTCTTTTTCTTTTTTGGTTTTCTGCTTTAATTACTTCGCAAATTTGAAGTGGCATTTTCCACGCTTTTTCCGGACATTTTCACGCATTTTCCGGATATTTTCCGGGGATTTTCCGAGCATTTTCCGGGCATTTTCCAGGCATTTTCCACGCTTTTACCGGACATATCCACGCATTTTCCGGATATTTTCCAGACATTTCCCTGGCATTTTCCGGTTATTTTCCGGGATATTCCAGACATTTTCCGGGAATTTCCCAGGCATTTTCCGAGCATTTCCCGGGGATTTTCCGGATGTTTCCCAGACATTTTCCGGACATTTCCCTGGCATTTTCCGGGGATTTTCCACGCATTTCCCAGACATTTTCCGGACATTTTTCAGGCATTTTCCGGGGATTTTCCAGGCATTTTCCGGATATTTTCCGGACATTTTCACGCATTTACCGGATATTTTCCGGACATTTTCACGCATTTTCCGGATATTTTCCAGGCATTTTCCAGGGATTTTCCACGGTTTTTCCGGAAATTTCCACGCATTTTCCGAGCATTTCCCAGGCATTTTCCGGTTATTTTCCGGGAATTTCCCAGGCTTTTTCCGGGGATTTTCCGAGCATTTCCCGGGGATTTTCCGGATGTTTTCCAGACATTTTCCGGACATTTCCCTGGCATTTTCCGGGGATTTTCCACGCATTTCCCAGACATTTTCCGGACATTTCTCAGGCATTTTCTGGCGATTTTCCAGGCATTTTCCGGATATTTTCCGGACATTTTCACGCATTTACCGGATATTTTCCGGACATTTTCACGCATTTTCCGGATATTTTCCAGGCATTTTCCAGGGATTTTCCACGGTTTTTCCGGAAATTTCCACGCATTTTTCGAGCATTTTCCGGGCATTTTCAGGCATTTTCCACGCTTTTTCCGGAAATTTCCACGCATTTTCCGGATATTTTCCAGACATTTCCCTGGCATTTTCCACGCTTTTTCCGGAAATTTCCACGCATTTTCCGGATATTTTCCAGACATTTCCCTGGCATTTTCCGGTTATTTTCCGGGAATTTCCCAGGCATTTTCCGAGCATTTCGCGGGGATTTTCCGGATGTTTCCCAGACATTTTCCGGACATTTCCCTGGCATTTTCCGGGGATTTTCCACGCATTTACCGGATATTTTCCGGACATTTTCACGCATTTTCCGGATATCTTCCAGGCATTTTCCAGGGATTTTCCACGGTTTTTCCGGAAATTTCCACGCATTTTCCGAGCATTTCCCAGGCATTTTCCGGTTATTTTCCGGGAATTTCCCAGGCTTTTTCCGGGGATTTTCCGAGCATATCCCGGGGATTTTCCCGATGTTTTCCAGACATTTTCCGGACATTTCCCTGGCATTTTCCGGGGATTTTACAGACATTTTCCGGGGATTTTCCGAGCATTTCCCGTGGATTTTCCAGACATTTACAGGCTATGTCAGGGAAATGTCCGGAAAATGCCTGGATAATTCCCGGAAAAAATCCGGAAAATGCGTGAAAATGTCCGGAAAAATGTGGAAAATGTCACTTCAAATTTGCGAAGTAATTAAAGCAGAAAACCAAAAAAAGAAAAAAGAAGCTAAAATCTTTCATATTAAATGTAGGTTTATGGGATATTCATATTTCATACTTAATGAATGGGAGGGTTTAAAGATAATTTTTTTGATATTTCTCGATTTATTTTTAAAAATTTATTACCGCCATTTTACTCATTAGGTTAAGTACTTTCGATATCAGTTTAAAGTTTTTTGTTATCTGTAATACTTACGGAAAAATCGCCTGTGCACACTTAACGATTACACCCTGTATAGGTATAAGTGGGAATGAAAGAAACGAATGTTGTCAAATATTGTGATAGTACCTACCTAAGTGATATATCAAATGAATGTGCATAACGGGTGAATTACAATTAGTAATGTTTTATCGAAATCGGTTCATCCGTTTTTTACATATAGGGCACTTTAGGGGTGACAGTGGTTAGATAAATAAACCAAATGGAGCATCAAACGATAGGATATGACGTGTACATATAGGTACAATTAGATAATATTATTTACATCAAAATCGGTTCTGCCATTTACTAGGGATGGAAAGGGAAGGGTTGAAAGTCTGTGAAAGAAGAGGGGGACATGGGAGCGAGAGGATAGCCACACCCTGGAAATTTTGAACTCTTCTCAAAGCCACATAGGCCTGGCCCTTGGCAATTTTTTTTTCTTAAATATACCACTTCTTTTGCCACTGTGGTCCATTACAATTTATGCACGGTTACGGCCCAACTTAAAAGATGTCAGATGTAGGAATGTATTATGGAGGTAGAGGTAGGTCTCGCTCACTTGAAAATATTAAATGAAATTAAGAAACCGAAGTTTAAAAATTAAAAAAAAAAACCCAACGCAACGAAGGAAAAGGAATATATATAATTTTACAAACTTCCCGACGATCTTTAAAATTAAGTACCATTATAAAAAAATATATAATATATAAGATATATTATTATGATAATGATGGTATGGTATGGTATCCTTAACTTTTACCAAAATTGTAGATTATAAAATTATCTTTAAAAAACTTCACATACATTTTTTTCTAGGAGCCACTGTTTCTACGAAAAATCTATTTTTTCATTCATCGTTGATCTCAAAAATAAAAATTCCAATCACCAGAACGACAGGAAATTTTAATAATTGATTTTTAATTGTGTTTTGCACAATTTTATTAAATTGCGACTGGATGAAAATTTTGTTCGTGGTCGTCGTCGTCGTTGGTAGGGTGAACAAATCCTTAGCAAAACATCATACGCTTATGTCAATTAGTATCGATAGCGGATTCTATTCCTTTACGTTTTGACGTTTGCCTCGGCACTCAGTTGCTGCACAATATATTGTCAAAAACATCCATACAAGGAAGGAAGGTAAATAAATTTGCTCCTCTCCCTCCTGGTGCCTAAAAAATAATATGCCATAATTTAAAATAAATTTTACGTAGAAAATTAATTAGGCACTTATTTTTTTATTTTTTTAGCTCAGTTTAGTAATAAATTTTACTAACTGTTCTTTTAATTATTTATGGTAGTACGTGTTTATTCAATAAAAGTTAAGTAGTAACTACTATGCAGTCACTATTCCACGCGGACGAAGTCGCGGGCACAGCTAGTTATATAATAAACACGTTGCTAGCAATACAATAAATATGGAAGTATCATAACCTATTTATTAGCGTACATTTTATGAAAGGAATAGAAATAATTAACGTCATGCATATTACATATTTTATTCAACTGATTTCGTCCCAGTACGTGACCCGCATGGCCGCCATCTTGTCCAATGGTAGAGAAAATATAGCGGGAAATGTCGTTTGTTGCGTATGTTATGAGCGTGGGTATTGAAAGTGATTTGTTTGTAAATTAGTTTCATATTTAGAAATATTTTTATTGGAGAATCTAGCTATGTCTTTTATACGCATTGTAAGGCCAATAGCAGCGGTCCTATTCGTCTTAGCGTAATGATATATAACCTATAGCCTTCCTCGATAAATGGGCTATCTAACACCGTAAGAATTTTTCAAATCGGACCAGTAGTTCCTGAAATTAGCGCGTTCAAACAAACAAACACACAAACTCTTCAGCTTTATAGTATGAGTAAATATTAGTATAGATGTGTTAAAAACTTCTCTGCCATGTGTTGTCCTGTTGCCATGACGCGACCTTGAAATAAATCGCGTTTAATATATGGTTATATATTTTCTTTCTTTCTATAACTTACTAGCTTTCCGCCCGCGGCTTCGCCCACGTTTTCAAAGAAAGACCCGCATAGTTCCCGTTCCCGTGGGATTTTCGGGATAAAACCTATCCTATGTGTGAATCCAATTTACCCCCTATATTTATGCTAAATTTCATTGTCATCGGTTCAGTAGTATTTGAGTGAAAGAGTAACAAACATACACACACATACACATACATCCATCCTCACGAACTTTCGCATTTATAATAATTACACTGGTCTGCAAAAAAATTTTTTTTCGCGCTCCTTCTTATTTTTGCACAAGATTATTTTAGAAGTGATACTTCTGAACAGAAATTAAGTTTTAAAAAATTTGTATCACGTCTAGATTTTTTGTGGTTTAATTTGAAAGAAACCAATTTTTTGTTCTAAGAATACATCGTTATTTTAATAATTAGGTTTAAATATTACAAATAATGTCAAAAAAACCATTAAAAACTATTAGAGAATATAATTACACATTATTTACATTGTTTCAATCAGTTGTTTTCTTTTTTTTTAATATTTTATGAGGAGTTTCGATCAAGTAAAATCAGCAAGCTTTGCTGCCAACTTACTATCTATATTTTACTATATTTTCAGTTAGCTTTTCCGTATCTCCTCTCAAACTTCTGGTGAAATATTTCATAGTGATCACCAGATACTCTTTTTACAGCTTTAGTCTGCTTAATTTCATAATTTAAGTCTTATCTAAGCTCCTGCATTTGCAGTCTTTTAGAGACCACACTAAAGACTCGCGCTTTCAATGTTGCGTCGTTTAAAAATCCATAACACGTGATTCAATTGTGCTTTATGGTCGAAATTATACACCAAGTTTCATCAATGTATCAACTATCAGTACAATATAAAAATTTTACCAAAATATTAGGATAAAATCATCAACCGTCACCTTAAAACTTTACTTTGAACTGAGCGCCGCGGAGTCATGATGAGAACTACGGAAGCCCATAAATTCTCTACAAATTAGTGTAAAAATAATGTCTTCAGTAGATTTCGTTCTAGTTTTATAAATTCAAGTCGTTTTTGTGATGAAAAATATCATATAGATCGAATAAAATAGCATTATTGCAAGAGAGACTACCAAACAATACAGAATTTTGAGGTATTTAAAAACGACAATAAAATAAAATTTAGATGTGATACAAAAAAATGAAAGCAGATCTAGATTCAGCATGTTAAAATCTCCATGTTTATCATATTTTTATTCAAAGGAGGATTTCTTTGCAGACCAGTGTTATTAGTAGGAAATAATTTTCAGACAGACTTACCGGCTTTACCCGCGTATAGACGTTCATTTTAAAGGGATCGTTTTTCAGATATATTGTTCTCCCAAGGGTTTCGAATGTGATGCATAATAAATAGGAGTAATTTATCAATATTCGTGGACCCTTTTAGTGTCGTTTTTTGATATAGATGCCTACATACATCATTTGATTGAACGCGTTGTGTGAGCAATAGTTTATGGTATGGATGTACTAGTGTTTATTTTATTTATTTATTTATTTTATTTTAAACACTTTATTGTGCTGCCAATATAACAATAGTAGGTACAATAAAAACTTAAGCTAGGACACAGAAGGCGGCCTTATTAGTTATTACTAACAAGTAATCTCTTATCCAGGCAACCAACAGATTGTGTGAAAAACAATAAATAAGTACAGCGGAGGTAGGTAAAAAGTTAAACATAAATAGATGATACTTAAAATACATATACTTACACACTAATATAAGATACTTGCAAACCGGCCGAACTCCATTTCGCCACCAGAGACACCTTTTCTTTGCTATAAACCTCACGGAGCCCGAGACCTTTCCATAACGAATGCAAAACCGTGGAAATCGGTTCGTGCGTTCTGGAGTTATAGCGTCAGGAAGGAAAACCCGACTTCTTTTTATATAGTAGATAATATACCATAACATATAATATACATACATTAAAAATAAAATATGGAATATATACAAGATAATGTTGTTGAATAGCTGAAGAGTTTGCTTGTTACTGAGGTTATTGGTCCGAATTTAAAACCTTTACAGCTGTAACTCAAACTCAAAAACGTATTTATTTAATTAGATTTCTTATAGAAGAACTTTGGAAACGTTTGAGAAGCTTTTAGCAGTTCCTTGCTATATAGAATCACGCTTCATAGGTACAAAGGGTTAGCTGTGCGCCGCGGTTTTAACCGCAGTGTTTCGCTCCTGCTGGTCTTAGCGTGATGATATATACCTAGCCTTCCTCGATAAATGGGCTATTCAACACCGAAATAATTTTTCAAATCGGACCAGAGATTTTTCCCGAGATTAGCGCGTTCAAACAAACAAACAAACCCTTCAGCTTTATAATATGAGTATACATCTAGCAAAACATTTTTAGAGCAGATCATACAGTAGATACTTGTTTATCGTATAAAGAGCTAGCGCGCAAGAGCAACTTTTGTCTCCGCAACTATTTTGTCTCTCCCATCAACTCTATGGGGAGTTGCGTCGCTACGTGCGCGCACTTTCTTACTAGCCCATAGAGTTGATGGGAGAGACAAAATAGTTGCGGAGACAAAAGTTGCTCTTGCGCGCTAGCTCCTGTTATATTTTCAGGTTATGTACTTCTGAATAAGTTGGAATGTAATCTATACAAATATTGTTAAGCTGAAGAGTTTGTTTGGACGAGCTAATTTCAGGAACTACTTACTGGTCCGATTTGAAAAATTATTTCGGTGTTAGATAGCCCATTTATTGAGGATGATATAAGCTATATGCCATCACGCTAAGACCAAAAGAAGCGGAGCAATGCGGGTAAAACCGCAGGGAGCAGCTAGTTTGATTATATTATGTCGAACAGCTGATTAATTTGCAAAATAAACAAAGCTTTCTGTCGTACCTTTTCATAAAATTCCTGATAATCATTTGGCTATATAGTAAAAGAAATTATACAATTATAATAACACACTACATAAAATAGAGATTTCAATAGCGACTCAGATTCTCAATAGTCAAGCAAAAGCAGCAAATACTTATTTAATGACAGCACCTGCGACGTTGGATGCCAGCCAATACGAGTATTAGCATAAATTATATATACTGGAGTCTGCAATTTTACACTGTGGCAGTGTGGTTAGTTTTCGAGCGACTTCAAAAATGGACTGAATTGGACTGTATTTTTTTTGAAGCGAAACTTCTTTAGGCGAGAGAAATTTCAAGGTCGCGTCATGGCAATACCGCCACGTCATGGAGGCGACGATTTTGGTACCTTTGAATCTTGCCAAAGTTTCACTTCTGACACGTGTTCAACACACGTTTTTTTTATTTGCTTGTCTATGACAGTGTGGTTAGTTTTCAAGCTTCAAAAAAGAGGTCTCAATTTATGTGCTTTTTATCACAGAACTTTCGACTGGATTTTGATGATTCCTTTTATAGTATAAGATCCCACCGCAGGATTAGTGCGTTCATAGTTTTTTTGCTAAAACCGAAATTTTATGTATATTTATAATTAGGACAATATATATCGACTGGGTTGCCAGTCAAAATTTGGCAAGCATTTATAATTAAATTTTTTTCTAATCGATTTTTCGGAAAACCTTTCGTTCACTTGTTATTTATATAAAATGTAGTCTACATCATGGCAAATCATATAAAGATTCTAAAAAATCACGTTTGCCGTTTTTCACCTGGCCGCAACATCTGTGCAACCTGTTGCAAACAGGTTGATGATTTCGATCCATTTATACGTTCATAATGCACATTTATGAATCCTATATCAAATTAAATCTATTCTTTTCCGTCAATAAGACTGTCTATCTAATTCCATCTATAAATAAGTTGAACGAAATGTTTCCCGAAAAATCGATTAATTTTTTTTATTAAAAATGCTTGCGGCCAAATTTTGACTGGCAACCTAATCGATATATATTCTCCTAATTATAAATATATACATAAAAGTTTTGTTTTAGCAAAAAAACTGTGAACGCTCTTACCCTTCTGTGGGATCTTAGACTATTATATTTGAAAGCTAGGACCTTTCTGTTGGCTAAGTTGTTTAATAATTAGGTATAGTGGAGTGCCTGGAGCATTCAAAACCGTATAACCTCGGATTAGAGTTATAGTGAATGAATTAATATGATCGATGTGGGATATTGTTTTTTAAACTATAAATTGCAATGTTTACCCAAATTTTTTTTGTGCACTCCATTGTTTCGTTGTTTAAAAAAAATGTTATGAAAAATTAATGTTTGACCATATATTTTCACTTTAAACAGTATTTCTTTTTTTTTTATTCGAGTAGACATATAGGAATATTTTTCAAAGATACCTGTGTATAAAGATAGCAGTAGGGATCTCGAACAGATAGAAAAACGTGGAGGGGAGAGCGGAGCCACAACTACTATGTACAATGGAATTTCTCGGCCGGTTTAATTATAAATTAAACGTACTCTATTGAGTACATTTAAAAAAATAAGGTAATTAATTACGACTAATGAAAAGAAAAAAAAATTATTAGTACCAAATCTGTTTATTTAAATATATTACAATTACCTACATTGTTGCCTACATCAAATATTTAGTTGAAATGATAATATCATCGTGAAAGCGTTCTATTAGTCGTTTTTTAATAGTTTTTTCTACCGGGATATGCTCTGTAGTGATGACGTTTTTCAACTTTTGCATGGTAAATTGGCAATCATCATTCTCTTCTATGTAGGTACTTGTATATTTGCTCCATTGCTGCATCTACTTAGATTAATTTTCTTTTCAACATTACTGAGGTGAATTGAATTTTTCAGTAAATTATAATAATCCGAATGATATTTTGCTGCAAGTGTCTCTAAGTCGGTTATACCAGAAATCCTTTTCTGGATATCTCGATAATAATCGGTTTTCTGGACGGCTATAAAATTCGTGATGGATTCATTCAAAGTTGAAGTGTTGATGTATGAAATCTGACTACGCCGGCATTTTTTTGTATGGAGATACTACAAAGACCTCGTCTACTCGAGAGAATGCCGCAATTTGGACGAATTAACCCGGAAATTGAGAGTAGCAGAAGAAACCATTAAAATAATAAAAGGGTATTCAGACGTTTAAAAGACAACTTTTTCCGGTGATGTTGCACTTGCAGTGAGCAACAGGGGGGGTCATTTTGAAAATTTATTGTAATTAAACACCTTGTAATTGGTTTTATTTTGTTTGCATTAAAATTTTGCACTTACCACTTTTAGATTTCAATTTTTCGATTGAAGCCTTATGAATAATAAAATGAAATTTTCAGGGTAGCTACCTCATAGATAGAGTAAGTTTTTAAAAAGCCAAACGGATATTTTTTATGTGATTTTATTTTTTACGGGCCCTTGAAGTTATGAACATACTGGGTAATTTTATCTTTCTTGGCATTAAATTCTTTTTTTTATTCCATTCGAAGATCTAACGATAGTAAATGTTAGTATACTGAATTGGCCTATCTTTCAGCTTAGCACACAAAAAAAATCAAGCATTTACCGCCATAATTCACGTCACCATAAATCAAAATCTCTACGTTCTCGGCGATAGGTGAAAATTTGAAAAAAAACGTCATAACTCCGAAAATACGAAAAATCGCATAACATACATGGGGATGATTCGGATAGCCCTCTATGTCCTCTACCTCCCAGCTTCAGTATATCACTACTTCTTGGGACACCCTCTATGGTCAAACATGAATTTTTCACAATAATTTGTTTAAACAATGAAACAATGGAGTGCACAAAAAAAATTGGGTCAACATTGCAATTTATAGTTTAAAAAACAATATCCCACATCGATCATATTAATTCATTCACTATAACTCTAATCCGAGGTGAAGACCCCCAGGCACTTTACTAGTATTTATTAAACTTAAATCGAAAACTAAACGTGAAAAATATATATTTTTGAAAGGTCAATTGAATACATTTATATGGAAAATAACGTTTATATTTTCATAAAATATGCATTGAGAATTATGTAACTCAATTAGTATTAGCATAAAGCTACCAGAAATAAGTGTTTTTAAAGTAGTATTTTCTTGTGTTTGACTTTACGCGAGTATTATTTAGAAATTTATTTATTTTATTTTATTTTATTCATAAAAGGTACCTTACAGCTGTTGATAAGATAAATTATACTAAATACATATAAAAACGCCAATTACAAGGCACACCGATAATAGTAAAAATTGTGTGACAAAAAACGGCAAACTACAAGGGTACAATAATTATTTCATTTACTTTAACAAAAAATACAATTATTCTTGATGAAACACAAAACATAAATGAATTAAATGTGACTTCTCGTGAACAAGCAATATCAACAATTTAACATTAAAGTCGAGAAAACTGAAAAACAGAAATGAAATTGAGCCTGTTAAGGTGTCTATGTGAGAGAATGAGTGGATGTGTAAATGAGTGTGTGTGTAAGGGTCTGCGTGTGTGTGTGTGTGTGTGTGTGTTACTTATTTAAGTTATTTATAATCTGAAGAATTGCACTTTTAAATCTAGGGCGTGATAAACTAAATATATCAGCTGAGCAAAATTTATTATTATATACTTCAGGGAGTCTGAAATATGGAGAATTTTTAAGATAGTTTGTAGACGTTGACGGCACTAAGAACAAATTTTTTTGACGTGTGCCTTGACTTGGAACCCGAAAGTTTAAAGGATTCAAAATAGAGATACAGTCAAATTTATTATTTAGAATATCAAACAAGAACATTACGTCGATTAGATCTCTTCTATCCGATAATGCGTTAATATTATAATGTAGACAAGCCTGCTCATAGCTTACAGGGAAATGTTTGGACTTAAAATTTAATTTCTTAAAAAATATTTTTATAACATTTGTAGATTGGTCGCCATATTACACATGCAAACTCAAGGATACTCCGAACATATGCAAAGTATAAGACCTATAAACATCGTATATCGTCAAAAGGTTCAGCTGTGCGCAAAACAAAACCTAAATTAGCAAAAGCCTTTTTTGTGACGTAGTCAATGTGGTCGTTGTACGTGAGTTTCTCATCCAGTATCACGCCTAAATCTCTTACTGTATTAGTGGATGGAATTTTTTCGTTGCAGATTGAATATTCAAAATTTATAATATTTTTTTTATTCCTAGAGAAAGTTATTTTTTGACATTTATTAATATTAACTGATATCTTATTTCTGTTATAGTAATTTGTTAATCTATTAAGGTCGTTTTGAAGTGAAAGACAATCATCTAAACTAGCTATTTTAGTAAATATCTTTTTATCGTCCGCATATAAAAGGAATTTAGAACTATGAAAGCATTTATCTATATCATAAAGATTGATATTGTACAGCAAAGGTCCCATGTGCGAACCCTGCGGCACACCTGACGGGATATCTACAAAGTTAGACCTATAACCACCAACTACAACGGCTTGACAACGATTTCTTATATAAGAATCTATCCATCTCAATAGGTTTCCTTTGATATTTACATCTGAAAGCTTGCCTATTAGAACATCGTAATTTACTCTGTCAAATGCCTTCTCAAAGTCTGTATAAATTACATCAACTTGTACGTTGGCATTCATATTAGTGTTAAGATAGTGGGTGAGATCCAATAAATTTGTTAAGACATTACGTGATTTTATAAAACCGTGTTGATTATTTGGAATATAATTCAGAGCATGTTTGTAAGTACTGTTGTAGACTAGTTTTTCAAGCAATTTTGAGAATATGTTAAGCAATGAAATACCCCTATAGTTTGTTATTTCTAATCTAGAATTCTTTTTATGAATCGGTACAATTAAGGCTTCTTTCCAACGTTTCGGGAAATCTCCTTCGGTGACTGAACGTTTAAATAATATTTTTAAAGGTAAAAGAAGACCGGACTGACATTTCTTTACGAATATAGCTGGTATACCGTCTGAACCAGCGCCTTTTTTAACATCTAAATCCTTCAGTAGTTTTTTTATTTCTCCATCATTACAAGGTATAGTGTGTAAGCAGTCAGTTACATCAGAATCATAGGCATTAGGCGTTACGCTGGAGGAGATAGTCCTTTGAAACACGCTATGAAAATATTCGTTGAAAGCATTACAAATATCACTACCGTTTGTGAGAACGCGTCGATTATAATTCATGTTGGATGGTAAATTAGAATTCTTACGTTTGCTGTTAATGTATGTCCAAAATTCCTTTGGATCTTTAATGATGCTGTCTTGACAACGTGATAAATAGTTAGAATGACATTCGTCCTGTAAGTTTGTAACTCTTTTTCTCAGTAGAGAAAAGGATGCGTAGTCGTTAGGGTTTTTGAAAATTTTCCATCGACTGTGAAATTTAGATTTCTCTTTAATTGCATTAATGAGAGCCGGCGTGTACCACTTAGGGTAATGGCGTCGAGAAGATATATTTATGCATGGGACAAAAGTATCGATTAGGGTATTTATCTTGCTGTAAAATATGTCCACGCATTCGTCCAAAGAACCTATTGAAAAAAGTTCATACCCATTTATTTTATTCAATTCAGAATTTATGGCATCATAGTCTGCTCTATAAAATTTCCTCAGCTTAGGAAACACAGGTCGCAATTCTTTAAAACATATATCTTTGACACAAATAATCAATGGGCTATGAAATTTATCGATATTTACGAGTGCATCGGAACATGCCGTGCAGTCGACAGAAACATTCGAGAAGACAAGATCAAGAGTATTCCCACAGTGGTTCTGTGTGACGTTAAACTGCTGGGCCCCCAATAAATTTATAGTATCGAGCAGATCTAATGCAGATTCAAGTAAATTTGAATTACAGTATTTGTTAATTTTATACGTGTTGTTAGTGGACCATAAAATAAAAGGTAAGTTAAAGTCGCCCATAGTAAGAAATAGGTCATTCGGATGCCGATCGTAAAGATTACGTAAAGCTTGATTAAATATTTTTAAGGTGTTATGTGCGTCTGAGTTAGGGGGTAGATAAAGAGCAAGAACGTGCAAATTCTTTGCATCCTGTGTCCTAAATTTAAAAACATTCCCTGGTATCGTTAACCAAACACTTTCAAGGTCATCAGGAACGTTATGCAAGTTATGACTCAAAAATGTTTTTTTTAACGTGATAACGTTTTTAAAATCGTTTTAGTCGGGTGACATGTTCAGAAACTTGTGTCACGCCAAAACCTCACGAGCGCGATCGCAGGTATAACGAGAGAGAGACGGACCGATCTCCCGTCTCATCTCGAGCGCTGCCACCAATAAGACGTTATCACGTAAACATCTCGATCGTAAACCTACTTTACAAACAACCAATTTTTTTATTGGAATATATTTTTTATACATATCATAACACCCCCGCCTTTCTTTTTGGTTATTCTGTCGCATCTAAATACATCGTAACGCCTATCACAAAGTTCCGTATCCAATATTCCGTTACATAACCAACTTTCAGTAATAATAATTATGTCGTAATTATTTTTTTCAACATTTTTATAGAAGATTGGTAATTTTGTGCGTAATCCGCGTGCATTTTGGTAGTAAATATTTAAAGTATTGTATATTGTCATTATTTAAAAAGAAAGAAATGTATACATATATTTAACTATAGGTAATTATTTAAAAATACAGGATATAATTTCGTCTGAAGTAAAATTATCGAGAAAAATATTTTTATAACATAATTACTCATATTATAATCGCGGTTACGCATCAAATAATATATTCTATTAATACATGACAAACAAGTAAATTCATTATACACAAAGAACATTTGACACAAAAAAAATATTGTAACTGAGGGTATGTAAAAAATTTTTGTACGATATCGTTACTGTGCGTTCACTTTTTAAAGAAGTCAGGGGTGATAAACATATTATTACAAGAACGTTCATTGATATTTGTAAGATAATATAAAATGATTTAAAAAGTGCATTCATCTGTAAATAAAGGGTGTATAGTGTATGTGAAAAATATGTAATGTATATGTAGAAATAATGTGGAAAATTAAATAAACTAATGTGATGTGGCTCATAATATAGAAGGCTATTTAATAATGACTCGAACCGAGCAATAAGCAAAAGAACTATTTTAAAGTCTCTAAAAAAAGATTAGGTCTTCTTCCGATGTTATGGATTTTGCTGGGGACTTTTCACTGGCGCGTAAGTAAATTAGAAATAAAAGACTTTAACTCAAACTCAAACATTTATTTATTCAATTAGACTAAGAAGTCTAATTGAATAAATAAATGTTCAAAAGTGCTCCTAGAAGACTAGGAGCACTTTTGAAACGTCATTACATATTTTTAACATTTACCACCGATTCGGAAAGCAGTATCTACGGAGAAGAACCGGCAAGAAACTCCATAGTTGCTCTTTTAAATCATGTCAGTTTTACAATTTAATTTTATAAAATACATATGTAACATCATAATATATTATCCTGGCTAAAATTTTCCTGGCTTATATTGTAACTGAGGGTATTTTGCTGGCTTATAGAAATTTGCCCGGCGCATAGAAAATTTTCCTGGCGTATAGAAATTTTCCTGGCTTATACAAATTTTCCTTATCTATATAATTTTGCTGGCAGGAGAAATTTTCCTCACGTATAGAAATTTTCCTGGCTTATAGAATTTTTCCCGACGTATAGAAATTTTCCTGACGTATAGAAATTTTCCTGTCTTATCGAAATTTTCCTGTCTTAAATTTTCCTTTCTTATAAACATTTTCCTGACATATACAAATTTTCCTTATCGATATAAATTTTCCTGACGTATAGAAATTTTGATGGCTTATAGAAATTTTCCTGGCTTATAAACATTTTCATGACTTATACAAATTTTCCTTATCTACGTATCACATATAGAAATTTTCCTGTCTTATCGATATTTTCCTGTCTTAAATTTTCCCTTCTTATAAAAATTTTCCTGACATGCAAATTTTCCTTATCTATATAAATTTCCCTGACGTATAGAAATTTTCCGGACTTATAGAATTTTTCCCGACGTATAGAAATTTTCCTGGCGTATAGAGATTTTCCTGGCTTATAAACATTTTCCTGACTTATACAAATTTTCCTTATCTATATAAATTTTCCTGACGTATATAAATTTTCCTGTCTTATCGAAATTTTCCTGTCTTAAATTTTCCTTTCTTATAAACATTTTCCTGACGTTTAGAAATTTTCCTGACGTATAGAAATTTTCCGGACTTATGGAAATTTTCTTGTCTTAAACTTTCCTTTCTTATGGAAATTTTCCTGGCTTATAAACATTTTCCTGACTTATACAAATTTTCCTTATCTATATAAATTTTCCTGACGTATATAAATTTTCCTTGTTTATAAAATGTTTCCTGGCGTATAGAAATTTTCCTTTCTTATGGAAATTTTCAACAAATTTTCCTTATCTACGTATCACGTAAAGAATTTTCCTGTCTTATCGAAATTTTCCTGGCTAATAGAATTTTTCCCGACGTATAGAAATTTTCCTGACGTATAGAAATTTTCCTGTCTTATCGAAATTTTCCTGTCTTCAATTTTCCTTTCTTATAAACATTTTCCTGACATATACAAATTTTCCTTATCGATATAAAATTCCCTGACGTATAGAAATTTTCCTGACTTATAGAAATTTTCCTGACGTTTAGAAATTTTCCTGACGTATAGAAATTTTCCGGACTTATGGAAATTTTCCTGGCGTATAGAAATTTTCCTGGCTAATTAACATTTTCCTGACTTATACAAATTTTCCTTATCTATATAAATTTTCCTGACGTATATAAATTTTCCTTGTTTATAAAAATTTTCCTGGCGTATAGAAATTTTCCATTCTTATGGAAATTTTCAACAAATTTTCCTTATCTACGTATCACGTATAGAATTTTCCTGTCTTATCGAAATTTTCCTGGCTTATAGAATTTTTCCCGACGTATAGAAATTTTCCTGACGTATAGAAATTTTCCTGGCTTATAAACATTTTCCTGACTTATACAAATTTTCCTTATCTATATAAATTTTCCTGACGTATATAAATTTTCCTGACTTATAGAAATTTTCCTGACTTATTGTATTTTTTCTGACAATCGAAATTTCCCTAACTATTGTTAAAATCATTTTTCTCATCTTTCTAAAATTGGAAATTTTTACGACTGATTAAGAGTCCGTATCGATTTTAGAGTGATTTTGACTTGTTTCTGTAATTCTTTAGGAGTTCGTTTAAAAAAAATAAATTAGTAACAATGTGTTATAATATCTTAAATTAAAGATTCATTCAATATCTAAAAAGTGTTCGAGACAATTTATTGATTTTCATTGTCCAGTTTGTTAAATAGCCAATAACCTGAGGCGTGTTTTAATTTTTTCGATGCGGGACGTTCGTGTCTTTGTAGTTTACACGGAGTTTAAAAGAAGAAGTTGTCTTATAAAATAAACAACAATAAAGACACTGAGACACCCTAAAAAGTGTTCGAGGAATTTTAAGTACTTTTATTCCAAAATTCAAAGAAAATCTAAGTTAAAATAGCCTTACTTTGATGAAATTTTATGTGTATTTGGCGTCGAATTTCTAAAACATACGACAGAGTAAAAAAAAGACGCGTTGCACTCCGGGAGTGCCGGCAGAAGTGAAAACTTGATTATTAACGTTGAGCATGTTTGATATTTTGGAATGGTATCCGTCTTACGCTTTTTCGATCAGGTCACGTGTCCTGACGCGAGTTTAAGATTTTATACCCATTACAGAAAAAGTGCTCAACGCCGCTAAAGAAGTTTTCACTTCAAATACACATTAAATGATAGATTTATGCTTAAAAATTTTCAATCAAAAAATACCTATTATATAATTTATGAAAGTAATGGAATAATTTGAAGTTCTCTAGAATTTTCGATTATATACGGGAGCGCAAACGCTGTCACGGCAGACCGCGCTCCGCTCTTTAGGGAGTAGGACGTGTTGCGCTGCTCCGTCAGACACAAAATTACTAAAGTACGTTTTTCCCGCGCGTAGTAGTCGGGAAGCCCACGATACTAGATTAGAATTGGTGGAGTAGACGATAACGAGATAATAAGGTAATATAATGTTTCCACTTTGAGCGCTGCAGCCTTTGCTACTCGACTACACGATGATCGCGTTCAAACGTAAAAATACTAGCTTTCGTCCAGCGCAATTTTGTATACGAACTCTTAAAGTAAACCACCCACCTATTCCCACCCACATCCCGTACGCTATGCTCTCTATCCACAGGTCGCGCGTGCGCAGAATGGCTCAGTATCTGCATAGCTAGCGAACGTATAAACGGTCGTTGGGCGCTTTCACCAGGGCCCTGGAATTATGGAATTATTATTAATTTCATGAACAATATCATCATCATCTTTTTTATGAAAACAATATTCATATATTTTTCTTTGCCCGCGGATTCCCCTGATGTTAAATTTGCATTAGTATGAGTCGTTTCACCGCTGTCAAAAGTTACCCATGGCCATTGGCCATGTCACATTAAAACGAATAAACACACTTTCGCATTTATAATATTACTAGAGGTCCGCCCTGGCTTCGCCTGTGGTACATATTTCGCAATAAAAGGTAGCCTATGTCCTTTCTCGGGTATCAAAATATCTCCATACCAAAATGTCATGCAAATTGGTTCAGTAGTTTAGGCGTGATTGAGTAACAGACAGACAGACAGAGTTACTTTCGCATTTATAATATTAGTATGGATTTATAATGTGGTGCTCATTTTTTATGTAATAAATTATCCTGCTAACGCTATTGTATTTTCGTTGTTTTATTTCAAGTGAACACCCATACAATTTTGTCACGAGCCGCCTCTGATTACAACCGTATTTTACGATAATAATTCGTATAAAATCACAAATGCATAGGTATTTGCCTTCTCGATTTCGTGACTGTTTTAGATTTAGAAAATACTAAATATTTTCATTCACTTTTTGATAAAAATGTGAATGGCGCTTACGATTTTTATTTTCGAGCACGTTGATTCCATACTAAACGCGGACCCCCTCACCCCTTACCTTCGGCGCGAATAGCTGAATTTTCGCTGACCGCCTAACCCCTCTTAACCACTAGCACTGTACCAAAAAGGTTGACACCGTTTATCGTATTAAATAAAATAACTTATAATTAATTACCGCACCCCTAATTCTCGGGGGTGAAATAACCCCTTTGAATATAAAGTAGGGGAAATCAATAATTTTAACATGTTAGGTCGAATTTTTATGACTAATTGGGCGTCTAGAAGTTTTATTTTTAAGCTTGGTTAAGAAGTTTTTATTTGTTCTTGCGTGTTTGCGTATCACGGTAATACAGGTGCTGATTTCGATAAGATTTTTATTTGATTAATGAAAGAGATAGGTAAGGAGAGATATCGACTTTAAAATTGAATATTAAAGTCGATATTACTCAGGTTTTTTTATTTGATATTTTTTATTTTATTTATTTATGTTATTGTATAGTCTGAATTAATTTAATATGTAATTAAACTATATCCGTTTTACGCGTAAAAATGACACAAAGATGACACATTGTGTTTTAATGAAACCAAGAAGCTTATATCTAATACACTGGAGATTTCAGTATGAACATTAACTTGTAACAAGAAAATCTGACCTTGAATGACGCCTGTATGTTTTTTTATCTCTTTCACACCTAGGTAGTTAGTTAGCACATCCATAGATTATAAGATAATATCATAACTACAAAGTATAAAACAAAGTCGCTTTCTCTGTCCCTATGTCCCTATGTATGCTTGAATCTTTTAATCTACACAACGGATTTTGATGCAGTTTTTCTTTTGATAGAGTGACTTTCGAGGAAGATATATAATTATATAGGTTTTAGACAAAGCAGGCGAAGCCGCGGGTGGATAGCTAGCATATAAGCATATAAACGAATTCCTATCAACGTACCACAAGCGAACACGCTGGCTAAAGCTAGTTAACGATAAATTAATTATATTATGACCTATTATGACCTCCTTGTGGAGGTGGGGGCTAATCAACATGACGGGGAAGGTTACAGGATTAAATCAAGTAAATCAAGAGTCATTGCCACAAGGTATAGGCGGTAGCGATTTATGAGAGCTTTCAACCGACTTCAAAACTCAAACTCAAACATTTATTTATTCAATTAGACTTCTTCTAGAAACACTTTAGAATCGTCATAACATATTTTTAACATTTACCACCGATTCGGAAGCAGTATCTATAGAGAAGAACCGGCAAGAAACTCCATAGTTGCTCTTTTAACCATAATACATTTATACCATATACTATTAACTTACGCTGGCTCTTGAGACACAGAGTTCCTCTAGTTCAAGAGTCAGCGTACATATTTTTGTAAAGTTAATGTTTTTGGCTAAATAAAGATTTTTATTTTATTTTTTTTATTAACTACTAGCTTAGCGCCCGCGGCTTCGCCCGCTGTGTCTAAAACCTAATAAATTATATACTTAAACCTTCCTCTTGAATCACTCTACCTATTAAAAAAAATCGCATCAAAATCCGTTGCGTAGTTTTAAAGATTTAAGCGTACATAGGGACATAGGGACATAGGGACAGAGAAAGCGACTTTGTTTTATACTATGTAGTGATTATTTACCTATAGTAACTTTCACGTACACACAGTGAGGAAAGAATTATTGAAATCGGTTCAATAGCTTTTGAGATTTTTCGTTATAAACATTCAAATGAGTATTGTTTAGATTGGAATGTTTATACAATTCAGTTAAAAGTTTTTTTATTTCACAGACTTAGTTTAAAGGAAATGAAAACGCGATTGAATTCTATTGTTATACAATGCAAATATTTATGTCTAAATATTTTACTTTTCCTTTCTCCTTGACCGCCTCCTTGGTACAGTGGTTGACGCGTGAGCGTAGCACCGAGGGGTCTTGGGTTCGATTCCTGGCGGAGACGAAGAATAAAAAATGTCTTGGTCTGGTAGGACACAGAAGGCTGATCACCTACTTATCCCTAAAGAAAATCGATCAGTGAAACAGATGTATAATGCATCTGCCCCTTACCCCACTTGGGGACATGGGACTCGACTCTTAATAAAGTCCTTGATTCGGAAAAGCGTATTCCAAAAAAACATTTCATTACATAAGAACTACAATGCGTAATAATTCATTTAATAAAATAATATCACGCCATAATAGCAATATGTTTAATGTACTGCTTACGTAATATGTTTAATATGTTATCTAATAGTATAGCCTGTAGCGCGTGCCAAATAAATATACAAAAATACACTCAAAAACATAACCCTCCTTTAGCAGTCGGGTAAAAATTATTATAAAGGCTATAACTTAAAAAGCTACTTAACTCACACACGTTACGTAAACAGATAAAGCTATTCTTACAACTAGCTTTATACCCGCGGCTTCGCCTGCTTTGACTAAAACCTAATAAATTATATACTAAAACCTTCATCCAGTATCACTATTTATTAAAAAAAACCGCATCAAAATCCGTTGCATAGTTTTAAAGATTTAAGCATACAAAAAGACATAGGGACAGAGAAAGCGACTTTGTTTTATACTATGTAGTGATACTAGAATTACTCTAAATACACAAGTCTATGAATAGAATTGATTTACTAACACCTTTTTGAAACTTTGAACATTAATAATACATTTTATTCACTAGAGATGTTCACTAGAAGTCTAGTATTAAATAAAGTTTATTATTAGGTAAAGCAGCTGACCCTAGAAACTTCTTCGCTTTTTATTTAATCATAAAATATTAACTGCATCTGTATGTTTGTATGTAACCGACTCCCTCTCTTGAAGACCTCCATATACATAAGGAATTAAAGAACGGATTATAAACGCGATTCATGCATTATTTTATTTATACCGATTTATCGCGCTTTCTACTACTAACTACGTCTACTAGTCTACTCTAAAAATGTGTAGGTATACCCAAAGAGAATTTTTAGAAATATTGATGCATCATTACTACGGTTTAGAAAATGATGTTAAGTCGTAATCTGCGTCAATAAATTGAGTATTTAACACTAATACGAAATTTTCAATTTGAACATTGAGTTTATTAGATGTATAGCAAGAAAATCGAAAAATATCTACAGCTTTATAAATTTAGTATGTTCTCTATTCAAGACTTTTTTATTTAAAATAATAAAATTAATATTTTTTCCACATATGTAATCGTTACTCGAGTAGACTACACGCGTATAAGTATGAAATTTTAAATTAATTATTGACTAAAAATTAACTCCAAAAGCTCATCACTTGTACCACACACCAATCCCTTTGTGAAGCCTTTGATGTAGCCGCGACATCGCAACTTGCCAACAATTTGTTCGTTCGTCCGTTTTGGGACATATTTAGATCCCTTCTGGGGTATGGGGCATATTTTGTTTTGGTTCATTGTTTGTGTGATCATATTTTGGAGAAAAAATATTTTTTTCAGGAATATTCATAGGTAAATATAAGAAATTAAAGATTTTAACGGATTTTTCTAAATCTATACTAATCTATACTTAATATTATAAAGCTGACGAGTTTGTTTGTTTTTTTGAACGCGCTAATCTCAGGAACTACTGGTCTGATTTGAAAAATTCTTTCAGTGTTAGATAGCATTTATCGAGGAAGGCTATGGGCTATATATCATCACGCTAAGACCAACAGGAGCGGAGCAATGCGGGTGAAACCGCGGAGCGCAGCTAGTTGAATAATAACCCTTTCCCGTCCAAAACTCATTAGACAAAAATAAACTATCACCAAAGCGAGCTGTGTAAAAGAAATATTTACATTGGTGTTAATTAAAAAACGGCAGAACAATTAGTTTATGGTAACTGACGTTTGAGTGAGACCATAAATTACAGAGCCTAGTCTATGCTCTATACTTTGTTCTGTTGTTTGTGGAAATTGTTGTAATAGACAATTCTTTTCCTTCTGAATTCAAACATAGACTAGACTTATTGAGGTTTATAGCAAAGAAAAGGTGTTTCTGGTGGCGAAACGGAGTTCGCCCGGTTTGCTAGTTTTACATTTAATTAATTATTTTTTGTCTAGTTGAAACATGTATTCTAAAACTAAGATGCATGATCCTGTTAAAAAGACACAAAAAGAAACTTACAAGGATCAAAAATTTGATTTTTTGGACCTTCCAGTATTGTTGTGTGTTATATATAAGTTACTAGCTTTCCGCCCACGGCTTCGCCCGCGTTTTCAAAGAAAAACCTGCGTATCTCCCGTTCCCGTGGGATTTCCGGGATAAAACCTAGCCTATGTGTTAATCCAAGGTACCCTCTATAAATTCATTGAAATCGGTCCAGTAGTTTATGCGTGAATAAATACATACATACATACATAATGACAAACCTTTCCTCTTTATAATATTAGTATAGATTATTTCGAAGCGCAGAGTGAACAGGTACCTTCTAGGGAAGCGCGTACCATCTTAGACCACATCTCAGCTTAAAATCAGGCGAGATTGTGGTCAAGCGCTTCCCTATCTATATAAATAAAAATCAAACCAGTTTTCCTTGGTCACGGCATCACGCGTGAACGGGCGGACCGATTTCGATAATTCTTTTTTTATTATATTCCTAGAAGTACGAGTAAGATGGTTCTTATGTAGAGAAAACGTAAATATGTACCACAGGCGAAGCCGGGGCGGACCGCTAGTATGCAATAAAAAAAAACAAATGAATGAACAATCAAATATCTAATCTAAATTAAAATGGTTTATTTTCATCTAAATGCAGAATGTTGTGTTGTGCATAAACGTTTTTCTCTCTTTCCAAAATATTATTACAGTATTGTTAAACTTGAACAATTTATTTAGAGGTAATTTAACTAACAACGAGATGCACTTAAGTTATTTCAAGTTACAAAACTTACTTTATTTCAATTTCAAACAAGTTATTTACAAGTTTAATTAATATTTAAAATGAATGACAGTTGTTTTAAGTTACGTTATACCTTGCTTAGTGCTTAAGATTGCAATTTGCAGTAACGCCACGGGCTAACACTAGTTTATTTACCTGAGTTCAAAAGAAGGGTTATGTTTTTCGAGTGTATATAATACTAGCTGTGCCCTGCGGTTTTACCCGCAGTGCTCCACTCCTGTTGGTCTTAGCGGGATGATATATAGCTTAGCCTTACTCGATAAATGGGCTATCTAACACCGAAATAATTTTTCAAATCGGACCAGTAGTTCCTGAGATTAGCGTGTTCAAACAAACAAACTCCTCAGCTTTATAATATTAGTATAGATGTATATTTCTTTGGTACGCTCTACAGCCCAAACTGCTGGACGGATTTTGATTTATTAGGTGTCATTGTAATCAGAAGAATGGTAGTGACATAGGCTGAATAAATTAGCAGTTAGGTTTTTTATTTTCATGATAATAATATTGAAAAAGCTGATGAATTTGTAGTTATGTTTGGTTGGTTGAACGCCCTAATCACAGGAACTGATTGTCTGATTTGAAAAATAAATCGGTGTTAGATAGCCCTTTTATCAAGGAAAGCTATAGGCTATATATCATCACGCTAGGACCAATAAGCGGAGCAATGGGTAATACTGCGGGGCACAGCTTGTACACTGTATTTTTTTCTTGTATTAACTCTGACCATAACGTGACTACCAAAATTCAAGGCCTACAATATAGGGTTTCGAGAAATCTAGATTCAAACTTGAACAATGGTTCTGCTGAATGTTCGATAATAGTTCTCATTGTAGATTCGGTTTGAAATCGTAGTATATCAGAAATAGGGTTGCCACCCGTACTATGTTATAAAATAATATTTATACCTTGACTGGCCGGTTGGCTTGGTTGGTAGTGGCCCTGCCTTTCAAGCCAGAGGTCGTGGGTTCGATCCCCACCCGGGGCAAATATTTGTGTGATGAACATAGATGTTTGCTCTGTGTCTGGCTGTAAATTATCTATGTATTTATTTCTAATTATATATAGTATGTTTATCAGCCATCTGGTTTCCATAACACAAGCGAAAGCTTAGTATGGGATCAGATCGTGCCGTGTGTGAAAATTGTCCCGAAATATTTATTATTACCTAGATATTATAGTACCTATGAATTATCTCATCCAGTGTTGCAATGATAATCCAGTTGTTGAGTTTAATTAACTGTGAATGGAAACACAATTCTGTTTCTTTATCTATAAGTAAGTAACTAATATTATTAAAACGGCGAAGAGTTTTTTTTATTTGTTTTCTTGAATGCGCCAACCTCAGGAACCACGGTTTGATTTTAAAAATAATATCAGTATTAAATAGTCCATTTATCGAGGAAGCTATAGGCTATATAATTTTCGTGACGCTTAGACCAATAGGAGTGAGTGGAGCAATGTGGGTGAAACCGCGGAGCACAGTTAGTAATACTGTTTTTTTTTTTGTTATCTTTTTTTATTTAGGGATTTTTGTCCTAAAGGACGATGACAATCCCATCGTACCTTGCAGAGGCGGCTCGTGACAAAATTTTATGGGTGTTCACTTGAAATAAAACACTGAAAATACATGGTGTAAAGCAGTACATTTATCAAAAAAATTACTTATAAAGGAAATACATACGTCTTTCTTTTTGGTGTGCAAAAATATCTATAACTTAAAGCGACAAGACATTCGTAAATGTCTGTTGTTGCTTTCATCACAACCACACAACCACGGTGTTTTCACATAATATTGTTCGGATTTAAACACACGCGTATATGTTTTCGTTTTTGTCGTACATTTTTGCGTAAGGTCAGTGGCAGTCCCTTAGCTTTCAATTCAAGCCGAATTTGTGACGTTTTAACACACTTTTTAATGAACGCCACATTATAATTGTTCATTTTCACACTCACAAGTAATACTGATAACTACAGACTATTTCAACACGTATCTTATGATTTTAATTAGAAAATTCCCGAATATGCATTCGCGCGCGTGCATTGAAGTTGACTCGAGAGTCGAGTGTTTGTTTATAATATAGAGAGTGGCAACATCGCGCGCGGCGGTAAAAACGAACCGGCAACGTTTGCGGGAGCGGCGCTCCGAATTTTGCTATCTTTCCATAGAAAATCTTCTGTTTCACGCGCGCAGGGCACTGGCAAACCCTCTCTTTCACTCCTATTGGATTTCGTATTAGGAAATGTACTAAATATTTTTTCATTGGAGCGCAATCGTGAGCGCTCCGCTTCGCGCGTTACTGTATAATACAGTATTATTCAGGTGTATGGAATGATGGAATGATGGATATATTCATTGGTATTGACAGTAGTTTTTTACGATTACGGTTGATTTTAAATAGTAATAATTAATATTAATAATGAAATTAAGGAGTATGATTTTATTATAATTATTTATGGGAGTTCACTGCACCAGCGCTCCTTAGGGCGAGCCGCCTTTGGTACCTTGTACAAATACTTAACACACTATATTAGCTATACATATTTGAAATTTAAAGTTGAATAGCATTCTAGCTGCAACAGAGTGTGGTGCAGCTAGAATGCTATGATATGCTAAGTAATACTGTATGTTCATCGGCAATTCAGTTGTTGATTTTTTTTTAAATTAACTATGAATGGAATCGATATTGGAAATTGTTTTCTTTAGTTATCAAAGTATAAAATACGACATTGATAAGAATATTTTTGCAATATGAAAAATATACTATTTTTTCTTCAAACGCGGCAACCCTGTTCAAAAACGCAAGAACAGTTAAATCGGGTAATATTAACGGATTTAAAACCAGATCTATTGTGTTCTAGAACGTTCTTTACTGAGGAATTAATTTTAATTAAGCTGACGTCGACTTTAGATTAAAATGGTGAAGTCTAATTTTTACGGAATAAATTATTATTAATCGGGCTAATCATCACTTTCTAATATTGTCTAACGGTCTAATTAGCACTTAATACGTAGATATCTTTTCACTGACACAATACAAGAAAATAAATCATATCATATCAGAAGCTGTGAAACCAAGATAGGTATGACGATTCACGTTAGAACATAGTAGATAGACAACTATCCACAAGGATTAGCCAGGTATAACGCATTATTATTTAAATATTTTAACGTAGGGTGTATGATTCACATTAGAACATAGTAGATCTTAATAGATAGTTGTGGATTAACCAGGTAAAAGGCGTAATTATACATATAAATATTCTAACGTTTAGGCTTCTTATCAACCAGTAGTTCCTGAGATTAGCGCGTTCAAACAAACAAACTCTTCAACTTTATAATATTAGTATAGATTGTATGTGTAATTTGATGAATAACATGCATATAAGCATCTGTAACACTACCAGAGTTATTAGTGTTTATACTTTATGGGAATAGGTACTTAACATCAGGTAGCCCACCTGCTTCTAAGCTTGCTCTGCTGTAAAATACATTGTAGTTGTGATTGTAGGAAACTACGTATTTAAGTAGGTATATTGCTTTGACAAGCTCGATACTCTATTTATTGATTACAGCTTGATGTGTTTTAATTGTAAGTTACACTGAGTCTAACAGCAAGAAGTTACTTTTGACAAATATTAGTACAAAATATATTAATAACTAGCGGTCCGCCCCGGCTTCGCCCGTGGTACATATTTCGCAATAAAAAGTAGCCTATGTTCTTTCTCAGGGTCTAAAGATTGTCTGTGCCAAATTTCATCAAAATCGGTGCAGTAGTTTATGCGTGAAAACCATACATACATAATTACAAGCCTTTCCTCTTTATAATATTAGTATAGATAATTTCAAAACGCATCTAGTATATCATTATTTCATTTATAAGACATAGATGGTCTTACCACAAAACAATTTAAACACAGTCTAACTTTAAACCAGGGATCTGTCACTTTAACAGTTGTCTATGTGAAATACGAGAGAACCCGCGCTTAAAGTTAAACCTGTCTAAAGTTTTTTGTGGTAAGACAGAGATAATTATTTGGCACCAAATAATAATTTGACGCATGCTCCTTATAATTAATCAAAAACATTAACTTCTGAGCCACTGCTAACTATTTTATCTTAAATATACCACAATAACATAACTTTCTACGTATACTTTGAATTAAGTTACAATCATCTCATTCTCACACACTAACCACAGATCTATCCATCCCTCTCGCACGCTTATTTTCCAAACCAAGTTACCATGTTGCAAAGCAGTATTATTTCCAGCGTGGGAAAGTGATGGCGCTAGCTGACCTATATAGCGCTGTCCTTTTTCCACACAGGATATAACATTGCTTTAAGACGTCATAGTGGCTACCTCGTTAAAACATACTATGAGCATAACGGCCATAAGTAATGAAATATGGCCAAGTGAAATAATTAAAAATAATATATTTGATTATTATAACTTCACGTGACTCTGTCGCGTGTTAAATTACTGTTAGGCTCGTTTTCCAGCGCAATAGCTATGCTATTAATGTAAATTATTATAAGAAAGGAGAGAATTATGTATTGGGTATCTTTGCTACTTTTTACTATAAAGTTGCAATTTGTCAAAATCTTATGTTTTTTATCTTGTGTTTGCTTGCCTGGAAGAGATGGCTACTAAAGCCATAAGGCCGCCATTTGTGCATGTCTCTTCTGTATATGTATGTCTTTTTCCTGTTTGTAATGGTGTACAATAAAGCGTTTTAATTCATTTATTCATTCAATTTTTTATCCCACTTCAGAAGTAGGTTTTCCCAAGCTTATCTGTCAGTTAAACTGCAAACAATATAATAAAGGTCAACAAAGTGTTGTATAAAACCGTTATTATTTATTTACTTAATTCACTATCCAATATGTTTTGTATATGTATGTATAGATAAAGATACCTAGATTAATAAAAATACGTGTGGCACTCCGCACTCGAGGACTGCCGCGGTAAAGCTATTAATTAACATAGCATCGCATCGCTGTGCCGGTTGGAGTGGGGGGCGTTAGGTTTTTTCGTTACGGAATTTTTACATTCCGTCGCCACGCTCAAGGCCCGCGATAGAAGCTATGCAATAGCTTAAAAATTTTATTATACATTCTACGTGAAAATAAAAGCAAAAACATAGCATAGCGATTAGCGTGAGCTACAAACAAGCCTTACTAATTGCATGCTACCTTATCACATTACGTTAAACACGAAAAAGCTATACTTTGTGTATGAAGGAGTGTCGCCCGGTGGCATGGGGTTATATTGTGACATAAATATATTATATCTTATTTTCTATAATAGGTATATAATATATATAATCTATACTAATAAAGCTGAAGTATTCGTTTGTTTGAACGCGCTAATCGCGGTGTGTCCCAGACACATAAAACTGAAAGAATATAATAAATTCTATCGCTCTGGCGGGTCACGAGTGGCCGAGTTGGTTGGGCATCCGCCCCGGATTGGCATGAAAGGATGCGGGTTTGAGTCCCGCCTCGTGATCGTTTTTTCCTACTTTATACTATGAAATCCGTTAAAATTACTAAATTGATATATCCGCGTAAACACTCAACGTTATTGAAGTGGACATTCTTTATCGGGGTTGGAAAAAAATTTAGTGTAACATTTTCTCGTTACGCGTGACATTTTTCCGTTACGCGCCATCTTTTTCTTATCCGCATATTTTGAAGCAGCCTTTGCGACTTCCGGAGCCTTTACTTATGGAACTCAAACTCAAACATTTATTCATTCAACTAGACTTCTTTTAGAAGCTCTTTTGAATCGTTATTGACAAACATTCCAATTTCTATCTATGAATCTTTTCGTTTTAGACGTAAAAGACAAACTAACATGTATATTGATTTTTTGTGTATTTTGTTTTTTTTTTTCTTTTTAACTGTTTAGTACTTATTTAAGAATTGTAAATGTTATCATACTAATTATATATATAATTTTCACTAAAATAACTAATTTTAATGAATGAACATCAAAATCGGTTCACCCAGATGAAAATCGAGGTCGCAAATCTAAAAAAAAGTGGAATCTAATTTCCTTTTTTCAATCGGTTCATATTAAATTGTATTACTGCCCATTCGTCTATCATATTTTATCAAAATAACACGAATATCGGTACATTAATTCTAGCATAAAAGAATGACGTCATACTAAATTTCTTCATACATTATCAGTTATCACATGAAAACACCTACAGTTATAATCATGCATACCCATCCAAAACCCGACCACGCGTGCCAACACTTGCCAATCAATATTTTAAATGATTTAAAAAACATCTCATATACAATTATTACTGAAAAATTTATATCTATCGCCGTCCCTTTCGCACGCACAGCGCAGTATAGACTTCGACCGTCGTTCTGTCTCGCTCGGTTCGCGCATGCGTACTGTGCAGTTCTTTGTTAGATCGGTTATGTATACTATAAGTATGTATAGAACTGAATAGTTGATGTGAGCAATGAATTCTATTTTATACACGCTTTTTGACCTGGGTTTGCGTGTTTTTTTTTTGTTTGGCGTTCGATGAACGGAGAACAAGTAGGTAATATATTATTTTGAATAAGGTGTATATATACCTACTATCTTATTTCAATATTTCAATAGTATATAAAATATAAATATAAATAATTTCACGACATTCTTCACACACGGCACGATCTGATCCCATACTAAGCTTTCGCTTGTGTTATGGAAACCAGATGGCTGATAAACATACATATTATATAATTTTAAACAAATACTAATATGGATAATAATTTTATTAGAAATACTAGCTGTGCCCGCGACTTCGTCCGCGTGGAATAGTGACTGCATAGTAGTTACTACTTAACTTTTATTGAATAAACACGTACTACCATAAATAATTAAAAGAACAGTTAGTAAAATTTATTACTAAACTGAGCTAAAAAATAAAAAAATAAGTGCCTAATTAATTTTCTACGTAAAATTTATTTTAAATTATGGCATATTATTTTTTAGGCACCAGGAGGGAGAGGAGCAAATTTATTTACCTTCCTTCCTTGTATGGATGTTTTTGACAATATATTGTGCAGCAACTGAGTGCCGAGGCAAACGTCAAAACGTAAAGGAATAGAATCCGCTATCGATACTAATTGACATAAGCGTATGATGTTTTGCTAAGGATTTGTTCACCCTACCAACGACGACGACGACCACGAACAAAATTTTCATCCAGTTGCAATTTAATAAAATTGTGCAAAACACAATTAAAAATCAATTATTAAAATTTCCTGTCGTTCTGGTGATTGGAATTTTTATTTTTGAGATCAACGATGAATGAAAAAATAGATTTTTCGTAGAAACAGTGGGTCCTAGAAAAAAATGTATGTGAAGTTTTTTAAAGATAATTTTATAATCTACAATTTTGGTAAAAGTTAAGGATACCATACCATACCATCATTATCATAATAATATATCTTATATATATATATTTTTTTATAATGGTACTTAATTTTAAAGATCGTCGGGAAGTTTGTAAAATTATATATATTCCTTTTCCTTCGTTGCGTTGGGTTTTTTTTTTAATTTTTAAACTTCGGTTTCTTATTTTCATTTAATATTTTCAAGTGAGCGAGACCTACCTCTACCTCCATAATAAATTCCTACATCTGACATCTTTTAAGTTGGGCCGTAACCGTGCATAAATTGTAATGGACCACAGTGGCAAAAGAAGTGGTATATTTAAGAAAAAAAATTGCCAAGGGCCAGGCCTATGTGGCTTTGAGAAGAGTTCAAAATTTCCAGGGTGTGGCTATCCTCTCGCTCCCATGTCCCCCTCTTCTTTCACAGACTTTCAACCCTTCCCTTTCCATCCCTAGTAAATGGCAGAACCGATTTTGATGTAAATAATATTATCTAATTGTACCTATATGTACACGTCATATCCTATCGTTTGATGCTCCATTTGGTTTATTTATCTAACCACTGTCACCCCTAAAGTGCCCTATATGTAAAAAACGGATGAACCGATTTCGATTAAACATTACTAATTGTAATTCACCCGTTATGCACATTCATTTGATATATCACTTAGGTAGGTACTATCACAATATTTGACAACATTCGATTCTTTCATTCCCTATACCTATACAGGGTGTAATCGTTAAGTGTGCACAGGCGATTTTTCCGTAAGTATTACAGATAACAAAAAACTTTAAACTGATATCGAAAGTACTTAACCTAATGAGTAAAATGGCGGTAATAAATTTTTAAAAATAAATCGAGAAATATCAAAAAAATTATCTTTAAACCCTCCCATTCATTAACTATGAAATATGAATATCCCATATACCTACATTTAATATGAAAGATTTTAGCTTTTTTTTTCTTTTTTTGGTTTTCTGCTTTAATTACTTCGCAAATTTGAAGTGACATTTTCCACATTTTTCCGGACATTTTCACGCATTTTCCGGATATTTTCCGGGAATTTTCCAGGCATTTTCCGGACATTTCCCTGACATAGCCTGTAAATGTCTGGAAAATCCCCGGGAAATGCTCGGAAAATCCCCGGAAAATGTCTGGAAAATCCCCGGAAAATGCCAGGGAAATGTCCGGAAAATGTCTGGAAAACATCGGGAAAATCCCCGGGATATGCTCGGAAAATCCCCGGAAAAAGCCTGGGAAATTCCCGGAAAATAACCGGAAAATGCCTGGGAAATGCTCGGAAAATGCGTGGAAATTTCCGGAAAAACCGTGGAAAATCCCTGGAAAATGCCTGGAAGATATCCGGAAAATGCGTGAAAATGTCCGGAAAATATCCGGTAAATGCGTGGAAAATCCCCGGAAAATGCCAGGGAAATGTCCGGAAAATGTCTGGGAAACATCCGGAAAATCCCCGCGAAATGCTCGGAAAATGCCTGGGAAATTCCCGGAAAATGTCTGGAAAATCCCGGAAAATAACCGGAAAATGCCAGGGAAATGTCTGGAAAATATCCGGAAAATGCGTGGAAATTTCCGGAAAAAGCGTGGAAAATGCCTGAAAATGCCAGGGAAATGTCTGGAAAATATCCGGAAAATGCGTGGAAATTTCCGGAAAAAGCGTGGAAAATGCCTGAAAATGCTCGAAAAATGCGTGGAAATTTCCGGAAAAACCGTGGAAAATCCCTGGAAAATGCCTGGAAAATATCCGGAAAATGCGTGAAAATGTCCGGAAAATATCCGGTAAATGCGTGAAAATGTCCGGAAAATATCCGGAAAATGCCTGGAAAATCGCCGGAAAATGCCTGAGAAATGTCCGGAAAATGTCTGGGAAATGCGTGGAAAATCCCCGGAAAATGCCAGGGAAATGTCCGGAAAATGTCTGGAAAACATCCGGAAAATCCCCGGGAAATGCTCGGAAAATCCCCGGAAAAAGCCTGGGAAATTCCCGGAAAATAACCGGAAAATGCCAGGGAAATGTCTGGAAAATATCCGGAAAATGCGTGGAAATTTCCGGAAAAAGCGTGGAAAATGCCTGAAAATGCCAGGGAAATGTCTGGAAAATATCCGGAAAATGCGTGGAAATTTCCGGAAAAAGCGTGGAAAATGCCTGAAAATGCTCGAAAAATGCGTGGAAATTTCCGGAAAAACCGTGGAAAATCCCTGGAAAATGCCTGGAAAATATCCGGAAAATGCGTGAAAATGTCCGGAAAATATCCGGTAAATGCGTGAAAATGTCCGGAAAATATCCGGAAAATGCCTGGAAAATCGCCGGAAAATGCCTGAGAAATGTCCGGAAAATGTCTGGGAAATGCGTGGAAAATCCCCGGAAAATGCCAGGGAAATGTCCGGAAAATGTCTGGGAAACATCCGGAAAATCCCAGGGAAATGCTCGGAAAATCCCCGGAAAATCCCTGGGAAATTCCCGGAAAATGCCTGGGAAAATCCCGGAAAATAACCGGAAAATGCCAGGGAAATGTCTGGAAAATATCCGGAAAATGCGTGGAAATGTCCGGAAAAGGCGGGAAAATGTCTGGAAAATCCCTGGAATATGCCTGGGTAATGCCTGGAAAATATCTGGAAAATCCCCGGAAAATATCCGGAAAATGCGTGAAAATGTCCGGAAAAAGCGTGGAAAATGCCACTTCAAATTTGCGAAGTAATTAAAGCAGAAAACCAAAAAAGAAAAAGAAAGCTAAAATCTTTCATATTAAATGTATATGGGAGGGTTTAAAGATAATTTTTTTGATATTTCTCGATTTATTTTTAAAAATCCCCGGGAAATGCTCGGAAAATGCCTGGGAAATTCCCGGAAAAGGTCTGGAATATCCCGGAAAATAACCGGAAAATGCCAGGGAAATGTCTGGAAAATATCCGGAAAATGCTCGGAAAATCCCCGGAAAATATCCGGAAAATGCGTGAAAATGTCCGGAAAAAGCGTGGAAAATGCCACTTCAAATTTGCGAAGTAATTAAAGCAGAAAACCAAAAAAGAGAAAGAAAGCTAAAATCTTTCATATTAAATGTATATGGGATATTCATATTTCATACTTAATGTATGGGAGGGTTTAAAGATAATTTTTTTGAAATTTCTCGATTTATTTTTAAAAATTTATTACCGCCATTTTACTCATTAGGTTAAGTACTTTGGATTAGGGTTGTAACGGAACTCCGCCTCCGCCTCCGTTACTGCGGAACTTCCGCAAAGAATTTAACCTCCGCCTCCGCATCCGCCTCCGCAAAATTTATGCGGAGTCATATCGGAAGTTCATTTACGATCACAAACAACGCGCAAGGAGCGACGCTAGGCGACGCGGCCGCTCGGCTGCGTGTTTTCAAGTGAAATGGTTCAGTCCGAACTAATACGTTTGCTAACCCTTTATGACTCGAATGTTGCAAGCCGAGTTGACGATGATGAACCTTCTGTGGCCAAGAGAGCGAGATTAGCATCAAATGCAAGTAATGTTGACCCAAGCACAAGTTTTGAGATTTTGTCACCAATACAAAGTGTGCATTCCAACCTGGCTGATATGTTGAAGAATTGCAGTGATGAAGAGGAATCGGAAAATGACAGCATGGATACCAACAGCAACCTCATGATATGGAAAACACTAATTAATGAATATAATAAAGAAAATAGACTCCAACTAAATGAAGATCCCATATTGTGGTGGAGCATACTAATATTATAAATGCGAAAGTAACTCTGTCTGTCTGTCTGTTACTCAATCACGCCTTAACTACTGAACCAATTTGCATGAAATTTGGTATAGAGATATTTTGATACCCGAGAAAGGACATAGGCTACTTTTTACCCCGGGAAATAGGTTAGGTTTTATCCCGGAAATCCCACGGGAACGGGAACTATGCGGGTTTTTCTTTGACTGCGCGGGCGAAGCTGCGGGTGGAAAGCTAGTTAAATATAAAGTTTATGCTCCCATAGTTCGCATTTACTTATCGGCGCCACCAAGTTCAGTGCCAAGCGAACAGTTATTTAGTGCTGCTGGTTTAATTTACGAACCCTTGAGAAACCGCTTAGAAGGCGAAAAAGCCGCAAAGCTTTTGTTCGTAAAATATAATTTGCCTCTTGTCAATTTTGATTACTAAGATTAATCATGAACATGTATGTACAATTGTACACATTATATATAATATAAATAATGGTTGCTGACTCTATTAATCATAAATTTATTTATATTTTCCCAACAAATTTCACCTCCGCCTCCGCCTCCGTTAACCTCCGCATCCGCGGAGGCGAACCTCTTCACCTCCGCATCCGCCTCCGCCTCCGCTAAGTAGGCCTCCGTTACAACCCTACTTTCGATATCAGTTTAAAGTTTTTTGTTATCTGTAATACTTACGGAAAAATCGCCTGTGCACACTTAACGATTACACCCTGTATATAGGTATAGTAAATGGATGAACCGATTTTGATTAAATATGTCTAATTATACTTTACACGTCATGCCCTTTCATTTCATATGTCACTTGAGTCAAAATTCACTTTTTTTATTATCTACCACTTTTATACCTATATCAAATAAATGGATGAACCGATTTTGATAAAATTTGACTTATTTTTACTGATAGGTCGTTCACTTTCATTTAATATATCACTAAAGTATATTCGACAACTTTAGTTATTTTCATTCCCACTTTTACACAATAAATGGATGAACCGATTTTGATACAGTTTATTTAAGAACCAGCGTCGGAAAATATGCTGCCTAACAAAAAAACATCATCTAATTCGGATTACCTGCTAGCGAGCTACGGTGGCACAAACACACACACACACAGCGGTCAAACACTTATCACCCATATTTTTGCATCGGGGGTTAAAAATATAATATTATAAATACGACATAATTTAAAGGACATTTTATGTATAAAATTTACCTAGAAATAAGTATAATTTTAATTTGACCCATCCCCCCTACTACCTCAGCTTACCCCCCCACCCTTGGGGACTTTCGATATGATCACTTGGACATAACTGTAGCGTATAACAGATAACTTACGTTTTATCGTACACTGTATGTGTACCATAGAATGCCTTAGCAAATGTTCGCCGTGAGTACTTAAATGGTCATAACTTTTTTATTTATGAACCGATTGACATGAAATAAACACTAAATGTTAAATGAAGATTACCACAATATATTAGTGAAAACCGCATCGAAATCGGATAAGCCGTTTCTGAGATTAGCGTGTTCAAACATACAGACAAACAGACAAACAGACAAACAGACAAAAAATTTTTTAACTACAGTTTTGGGTTTGGGATCGATTTAATAATAACCCCTGCTAATTTTTTTTTACATATTTTCATTGTACAGACACCACTTTTCTAGAATTTTATTATATGTATTGATGATGATGATGATGATGAAATCAAATCTATACTTAATGCAGGTAGATGATTTAAAATAATTAGTCGTTGAAACGCTTTTTCATTTATTTTAAAACCATGATTTTGCATTTTTTTACTCTGTAGTACAACTATTAGAAAAATGGAAAAAACTTTACAATGCGACGGACAAGCTTGATACTTGATACAACTTTAAATTATTAATTACAATAAATATAAGTACAAAGAACCTAGAATACGCTTTAACAAGGTAAACTTATGAAATACGCTTTTACAATAGAATTCCTCATAATATTAAAGAAGAGTTTAGTAGTTCTAAATTTAAAACTTATAAAAAAAAAATGTACTAGTTCAGAGAGCGTGCTACAGTATTCAGGAATATATGGGCGATAAATTAAATTGTAAAACTGGCATGATTTAAAAGAGCAACTATGGAGTTTCTTGCCGGTTCTTCTCCGTAGATACTGCTTTCCGAATCGGTGGTAGATGTTAAAAATATGTAATGACGTTTCAAAAGTGCTTCTATAAGAAGTCTAATTGAATAAATAAATGTTTGAGTTTGAGTTTGAGTTTGAAATTATTATATTAACACCGATACTTGATAAGTTTACAAAGTTTGAATTAGATCTGTCCGTTTAAAGTCAAAATCAATTCGAATGACATACAAACATACAGGTGAAGCTAGTAAAAGCTGTGATAGAAATTCTGCAATCTACATTCTAAAACCTATAGAACATGTGGAGGAAGGAAGGTGGAATTTCTCCATCGAAAGAAGAAGGATCCTTGGCTCACTCGACTGGCCGGTAAGGCCTCGATGGATGTTGGAAAGTTGTATACAGGGTGTAATCGTTAAGTGTGCACAGGCGATTATTCCGTAACTATTGCAGATATTTAAAAACATTAAACTGATATCGAAAGCCCTTTACCTAATGAGTAAAATGACAATAATAACTTTTTAAAAATAAAACGGGAAATATCCAAAAATTTTACACCAAACACTCCCATACATTTAGTATGAGATATGACTATCCTAAACATGTAATATGAAAAATTTTGGTTCTTTTTTTAATTTGTGCTTAAATTACTCTGCAAATTTTAATAAAAATTCATTTAGAAACTGTAAATAGAGCTCGATGTGGAATACAATGGTATTCCAAAACGAGGACGTCACTTCGAACATTTGCTTTGAACACAAAATGTATGGAAAATTCAATGTATGGGAGTGTTTAATGTAACTTTTTTCGATATTTCCTGTTTTATTTTTTAAAAGTTATTATTGTCATTTTACTCATTAGGCAAAGGGATTTCGATATCAGTTTAAAGTTTTTTGATATCTGCAATGGTTACGGAAAAATCGCCTGTGCACACTTAACGATTACACCCTGTATATGTCGTAGTCATCTTGTTGAATCTACTATATTTTGATGACAAGCTAGTCATTCTTCAACAATATGCCGGGCGATATATTATTATCCGCTGTGTTCAAAGGGCTATGTTACAATCCGCTAACTATTTGGACACTGAGTGACGTTTGTAAAATCAACGTTCGGCCTACTCATTCAATTGAATGTCGACATTCAATGAAAGCGCTAGTCATTCAATCAAATAGTAGATTCAACCAGATAACGGCGATATACAGGGTGTAATCGTTAAGTGTGCACAGGCGATTTTTCCGTAAGTATTACAGATAACAAAAAACTTTAAACTGATATCGAAAGTATGTACTTAACCTAATGAGTAAAATGACCGTAATAAATTTTTAAAAATAAATCGAGAAATATCAAAAAAATTATCTTTAAACCCTCCCATATACATTTAATATGAAAGATTTTAGCTTTCTTTTTCTTTTTTGGTTTTCTGCTTTAATTACTTCGCAAATTTGAAGTGGCATTTTCCACGCTCTTTCCGGACATTTTCACGCATTTTCCGGATATTTTCCGGGGATTTTCCAGATATTTTCCAGGCATTACCCAGGCATATTCCAGGGATTTTCCAGACATTTTCCCGCCTTTTCCGGACATTTCCACGCATTTTCCGGATATTTTCCAGACATTTCCCTGGCATTTTCCGGTTATTTTCCGGGATTTTCCCAGGCATTTTCCGGGAATTTCCCAGGGATTTTCCGGGGATTTTCCGAGCATTTCCCTGGGATTTTCCGGATGTTTCCAGACATTTTCCGGACATTTCCCTGGCATTTTCCGGAGATTTTCCAGGCATTTTCCACGCATTTCCCAGACATTTTCCGGACATTTCTCAGGCATTTTCCGGGGATCTTCCAGGCATTTTCCGGATATTTTCACGTTTTCCGGATATTTGGACATTTTCCGGATATTTTCCAGGGATTTTCCACGGTTTTTCCGGAAGTTTCCATGCATTTTCCGGATATTTTCCAGACATTTTCCGAGCATTTCCCAGGCATTTTCCGGGAATTTCCCAGGCATTGTCCGGGGATTTTCCGAGCATTTCCCGGGGATTTTCCGGATGTTTTCAAGACATTTTCACGCATTTTCCGGATATTTTCCGGACATTTTCACGCATTTTCCGGATATTTTACGGACATTTTCACGCATTTTCCGGATATTTTCCAGGGATTTTCCAGGAATTTTCCACGGTTTTTCCGGAAATTTCCACGCATTTTCCGGATATTGTCCAGACTTTTCCGAGCATTTCCCAGGCATTTTCCGGTTATTTTCCGGGAATTTCCCAGGCATTGTCCGGGGATTTTCCGAGCATTTCCCGGGGATTTTCCGGATGTTTTCCAGACATTTTCCGGACATTTCCCTGGCATTTTTCGGGGATTTTCCAGGCATTTTCCACGCTCCTCCCGGACATTTTCACGCATTTTCCGGATATTTTCCGGACATTTTCACGCATTTTCCGTATATTTTCCAGGGATTTTCCGGAAATTTCCACGCATTTTCCGGATATTTTCCAGACATTTTCCAGACATTTCCCAGGCATTTTCCGGTTATTTTCCGGAAATTTCCCAGGCATTTTCCGGGGATTTTCCTAGCATTTCCCGGGGATTTTCCGGACATTTTCCAGACATTTACAGGCTATGTCAGGGAAATGTCCGGAAAATGCCTGGAAAATATCTGGAAAATACCCGGAAAATGCCTGAAAATGTCCGGAAAATGTCCGGAAAATTCCCGGAAAATATCCGGAAAATGCGTGAAAATGTCCGGAAAAACGTGGAAAATGTCACTTCAAATTTGCGAAGTAATTAAAGCAGAAAACCAAAAAAAGAAAAAGAAAGCTAAAATCTTTCATATTAAATGTATATGGGATATTCATATTTCATACTTAATGTATGGGAGGGTTTAAAGATAATTTTTTTGATATTTCTCGATTTATTTTTAAAAATTTATTACGGCCATTTTACTCATTAGGTTAAGTACTTTCGATATCAGTTTAAAGTTTTTTGTTATCTGTAATACTTACGGAAAAATCGCCTGTGCACACTTAACGATTACACCCTGTATATTATGCTCTGTAGCGAAAAAATTTCGCTTGCGCGATTCAGAGCAAGGTGTCGCTACAGAACACACACGACACCATTGTGCTAAACACGGTATGTGTAGCCGAGCAGTACGGGGACACGTACGAAATAACCCACTTTTTTATTCTGTACTTCATTTATTAATACTAGCTTTCCGCTTGTGAAATGGGTAAAAACCAATCAAATAGTACCATAAAACTTGTGAATGCTGGTAGGGTCATTGACAAAAGTGCTGATGTTGCGCTTGCTTTTGAAGATTTTTTTAGTAGTGTCCCTGCTAGTATTACCGAAAAATTAAACTCGTCATCAGCGCTTGCTGAGTCCTACTTGAGGGACCATGTTGCTGAGTGTAATGTATTATTTGAATTGCGACATGTGACTGCAAAGGAAATGGTTAAAACTTTTAAAACATTAAACTTAAAAAAAACATGTGATCTCTGGGGAATGTCTGTAAATTTAGTAAATAATATTATAGAAAACATTGCCAACCATTTAGCGTTTATATTTAATCAATGTTGTGACTGTGGTATATTCCCTGATTTATTAAAGTTTAGTAAAGTTATTCCTTTATTTAAAAGTGGTGACCAAGAAGACTGTAATAACTATAGGCCAATTTCTATTTTACCAACTTTGAGCAAAGTCTTCGAGAAATTAATTTTAAACCAATTATGTAGTCATTTTGTATCAAATGGTTTACTGCACGCCAAACAGTTTGGTTTCACAAAGGGGCGCTCTACCACTGATGCGGGAATAGCTCTTTTGTCACATATATATAAAGCATGGGAAAATGCAAAGAATGCTTTAGGGATATTCTGCGACCTTTCTAAGGCTTTTGACTGTGAAGAACATTCCACTCTATTACGGAAACTAAATTTTTATGGTATTAAAGGTTTAGCTCAGGACCTCATAGCTTCATATCTTCAGAACAGGGTACAAACCGTTGTTGTTAATGGAGAGAAATCTTGCGGTGCGTCGATTAACATAGGTGTTCCGCAGGGATCTATCTTAGGACCGTTTTTGTTCTTAGTGTATATTAATGACCTACCTTATTATTTGCAGGATATGTGTGAAATAGTACTGTTTGCAGATGATACCTCATTAATATTTAATGTGGATAGACATGACACAAATGTTGACGAAGTAAACTCTGCTCTTTTACGCATATCGAATTGGTTCAATGCTAATAATTTATTATTAAATGCAAAAAAAACAAATTGTGTAGAATTTATCCTTCCAAATGTAAAAAAGGTAAAAAGGGATATTATTTTAAACGGGGAGGTATTATACCCTGTGGATTCCACTGTTTTTCTTGGTTTGACACTAGATGAGAAGCTACAATGGGGGGCCCATGTTGCCACCACCGCTGCTAAGCTTAGTTCAGCTGCATATGCAGTTCGAAGAATAAGGCATCTCACCGATGAAGACACGGCTAGATAGGTTTATTTTAGCTACTTTCATAGCATTATGTCCTATGGAATTCTGCTATGGGGCAGGGCTGCAGATATAGAAACTATGTATATTTATATTACAGAAAAGAGCCATACGCTCTATATATAATTTACGTGCTAGGGACTCACTAAGAGATCTCTTTAAGAATACTGGTATCCTCACTGTACCATCACAGTATATATTTAATAACATTTTATATGTACACAAAAACGCAGACTTACACACAAGAGTAGGAGATAGACACTGTTATGGCACAAGGAACAGAAATAAAATTGAAATGCCATTTTATCGTCTAGCTAAAGTTAAAAATTCATTTATGGGCCAAGGTATACTTTTTTACAACAGAATTCCTCACAGTATCAAAGAGTTTAGTAGTGCTAAATTTAAAAATTATAAAAACGTATTAGTTCAGAGAGCCTATTACAGCATTAAGGAATATATGGAAGATAAAAACCCATGGAGGGTTATCGCGTAAAAACCACAGGACAGTTCTCTGGCATATTATGATAATATACAGTTACATATTTTGTAAAATTAAATTGTAATACTGATATGATTTAAAAGAGCAACTATGGAGTTTCTTGCCGGTTCTTCTCCATAGATACTGCTTACCGAATCGTTGGTAAATGTAAAAATATGTATTGACGTTTCAAAAGTGCTTCTCCAAGAAGTCTAATTGAATAAATAAATGTTTGAGTTTGAGTTTTGAGTTTGAGTTTAAACCTATCCTATGTGTTAATCCAAGTTACCCTCTATATGTGTGCTAAATTTCATTGTAATCGGTTCAGTAGTATTTGCGTGAAAGAGTAACAAACACAGACACATTATCACAAACTTTCGCATTTATAATATTATTAGTAGAATGTTTTTATTTAGCGTCAACGGAGCGATTTTAAGATGATTTTTGTTTCGAGAAATAGACATGAACATAGGCTACATTTATCGTGGTGAAAACCATATGACAACGCGGGCAAAGCCGCACGATTACTAGTATGTATATTTGTTTATTAAATAAGAACTTGTACTAATAATATATTTCTTTTGTTTCAGATTGCGCGAGCAGTGCGAAAGGGATGGACGCAGGTTATAAGCTCCTCTCTATAAAAGTTAATTTCTCTTCGCGTTTTTCGAAAAGAAAATTGGTCAATCGATCGCTAGAAAATATGTGACTACGTATTTTTTAAATACTCCTTTATTTCGACAAAACGTAAAATATTTATACTTTACCTCCGTACCAAATATTATTCCCACTAATATTACCTATAAAATGCGAAAGTTTGTGAGGATGTGTGTGTTTGTTACTCTTTCACGCAAGTACTACTGAACCGATTACAATGAAATTTAGCACACATATAGAGGGTAACTTGGATTAACACATAGCATAGATTTTATCCCGGAAATCCCACGGGAACGGGAACTATGCGGGTTTTTCTTTCAAAACGCGGGTGAAGCCGCGGGCGGAAAGCTAGTATTTAATAAACTATAGGTAGGTACGTCAAGTTTAAATAAGTCCAATACAAAAATACATATATCATTTCCTGCTATTCATTAATTATATTTTGTCTTTGCCTGTAACAAAAGAAGAAAGTCGTGCTAGTAGGTACTTAAGTTGTTTGATTTTAATAAGTTTTGTTATGCTGAAGTTATCTCTGCTTGTAAAAGAATATCTTATGAATAAAATAATGTCTACCAGAGCGAATCCGGGGTATGCAGCTAGTTATAAAATATCTTTATATGTATTTCACGTAACAAACTGACAAACTTCCACGTTTACAAGAATTTACTTTTTACTCGCTGTGACCCGCGGGTTTATCCCGCATTGCTCCGCTCCTATTGGTATTGACGTGACGTGATGATAAATAGCCTATAGCCTTCCTCGATAAATGGTCTAACAGTAAAATAATTTTACAAATCCGTAGTTCCTGGTATTAGTGCGTACAAACAACCAAACAAAGTCCCACATTTATAAGTATTATTATTATTCATTCTTTCCAAAATCTCATGCGTATTTTTGTGGAATTTTTTCGTTAAAACAAACCTCAAAAAGGCTTTATTTTTGTAACAACAAGGATAATATTCTTTGAATAATATATGTTTGACTTCGTATCTGATATTGTTAAAGTAAATATGTTCTTGAAGACGATAGCTCAGTGGTTAATAATAATAAATATTTCAGGACAATTTTCACACACGTCACGATCTGATCCCATACTATGCTTTCTCTTGTGTTAAGGAAACCAGATGGCTGATAAACATACACATATAATTTTAAATAAATACTTATACAGATAAATAACACCCAGACACAGAGCAAACATCTATGTTCATCACACAAATATTTGCCCCGGGTGGGAATCGAACCCACGACCTCTGACTTAGAAGACAGGGCTACTACCAACCAAGCCAACCGGTCAGCCAACCGGTTGGTGTCTATGAATATAGTGTAAGGATATGGATTCGCTTACGTTTAGGCCGGTTACAGAGCTTCACCGACCGTCAGTGCGTACGTCAGTCGCGCTTGTCATATGTATGGAAATTCATAAACCGTACAGTGCTAGACCGACCATACACAGTACACACGCGTATTTTGCTACGCACTACGTATACGAGGACCGTCGGTCGAGCGCGTGCGCGTGCGTAGCGTCGGAAGACTGACGCTGTGACTGACGCGCTATGGAAACAAATGAACGCGTTCAGTGCTGTACCGAACGGTGCACTGCGTACCAGTAAACTGACCATACTGAACAGGTCTGGTCAGTTTACTGGTACGAAGAGCACTGAATGATACAAACTGATTGTCGGTCAATGCGTATCGTCAGGGCCGATGGTACGCACTGACGGTAGGTGAAGCTCTGTAACCGGCCTTAGTGAAAGCAATGTTTTTGTAGTAAATTGCATTTTTCTAGCTTTTATTTTAAAGCTAGTTTGTCGTACGTTGATCGGGTTAGAAAGTTTATCCAAGTTATTTTATGTATTGTATGAGTTAAATAATCCTACTAATATTATAAATGAGAAAGGTTATGGATGTGTGTTACTCTTTTACGCGAAAACTACTTCATGCATTTTGGTAGAAAATTACGTCGTCACATAATATTATAAATTCGAAAGTTTGTAAGCTATAAGGCTTTCACGGCTAAACCAAAGCATCGATTTAGATGAAATTCTCAAAGAAAATAGTTGAAATTCAGGTTAATTCGTTACTTTTTCAAATACCACCAATTTTTGGCCAAGTGTGAAACCACAAGACACAGCTAGTCAATATAGACGATTGTCACGTCACAAATACAAACGTGAACGGCCTGTATAATACAAAAATAAAAAACGTGTACATCCTGTACATTTGTATAATACAAAAACATTGGACGCATCTGTTGACCCTTTTTATCATACAGCACAAACGGAATAAAAAGAAAGAAACAAAAGATGTGAAAAAACTGAAGCGACGCGGCATTTAGTCGACTTGTTGACAGAACAAAAAATACGTGGAGCGGCTAACAAAATATTGAGTTAAGGTTTTTTTGTTTGTGTAAATAATAATGTGGTTGGATCCAATGATGCAAGTTTATTCTTCTTTATTTTCCTGTGTGCTTTTACTTGTTGTAATTATGTACCTTTTATTTCATAAATGATTCGCGACTTCGTGTACAATAAATAAGAGTTTAATATTATTTCAAAATGCATCTGTGGTATATAATTTATTTTACTATTACTATTTTTAATGAAAAATAATTTAAAACTAGCTTTCCGCCCGCGGCTTCACTCACTTTGTCTAAAACCTTATAAAGATCCTAGACTACATACAAACAGACATTAGGAGTGACGTGGGAAGCGACTTTAGTGTATTGCTATATTTTTTTTAAATTATCACTGGTTTAGAAAACAAACACTGGTTCAAAAATACAGTTTCTATCTGAATTTGAAGTGCTATTCTAAACGAAGTCGAATTTAATAAATGTTTAATGTGTTTCAAACAAAAATTGAAAAATTCGATCACGAAACGGTATTAGAAATTTTTTCTATTTAAAAATTTACTTATAAAGCATTTTTTGAACAACTAAAATATCAAATTGAATAAATGTTTGAGTTTTAGCTTACGTTTAAAAGTTTTGAGTTTGAGTTTGATATTTCCCGGTCATCCCGTGGAAAGCTGCAAGTCGGCTGTCACTGTATCGATCACACGCACACATACACCGTCACGCACACAGCGGTCATATTTGGCAATGTATACATTTCACCCTTTTGTGTAGCGATAGCAAATAAAGAGGAAATATTGTGATTTTTGGGGACTATTTATTTAGATACTAATGCATGGGTTAGAATTGTGTTTAGGAAACGTATGGTGGAATGGATAGCTTCTTCTTCTGTTTTGGTTTAATAGGGATAAGAATTAAAATTAATGTCACCCATATCCCGGGAAAGATAAGTTTTCATGGTGAACATTCTAAACCTATTTTTGTTCTTTATCATAAAAATATTAACACTTGAGTCTAACCTCAGATAATACGATTTTTATATGACGCCTGCATTAGAAATCCTTTTAGGACAAAATTATAAACGATAATGTGTCATAATACTGGTATAAAAATAAATATTAAAATTTAATATTGTCTTTTCCTGTGGTTTGTTAGACTTTGAAGTTCGAGCTTAACTGTTTAGAAGTTTTTATCTATCGATAGTTGTCTGAAAGAGATAGATCGATAGTTGCCTGAAAGAGATGAGTAGGTAGATGCAATGTTAATTATAACTTTTTAATAATTTAAATTTTCTTTATTATTTCTATCTTGCCAGTACAAAGTTTATCGTTGCTTTAAAGATAAGACCGTTTATTGTGCTCTTCTGATGTTAGATTTTTATTTCTTTAGTGTGTATAGTTTAGTGGACGATAAAGAAAAATGATTTAATTTAATGATAAGATTTTAAATTATACTTTTTAAGCTTAAAACTAAACCGTCTTTGTTTTGTCAGAACTAGACAAAATTGAAATAGAACCAACTCAAAGGCGCCAGAAGGGAAACGAATCATCAAAATCAGTTCACACAGTCCAAACAACTCAGATGACAAACCCAAAAAATAAAGTCGAATTTAGAACTTCATTTTTTTAGCCAGTTGAATAATTAAGACTAAAAACTCTCCGTATTTTGAAATAAATATTTTTATTTACCCCGTAAATTTTTCTTATTTTCCTTTTAAAAAATTTTAAGTAAGCTTTTTTTGCTACCACTACCCAGTATACCGCATTAAAACGTAACATTTATTTGCGTTACGCTAAATTACTGAATATCAGCTCAATCTTTGAGCTCTGAGAGGGTACGGTTAGCAACGGACTGTTTAGGTTTACTAGCGATTTAACATGGCTTTACTCGGCCTACCGAGCTTATTATGTTTACTTAAATATTACATACTTCTTATACTTCAATTTATGTAAATTGTTTTGATGGACATTTATCTATATTTGTAGGTATACATATAGCTAACAATATATCTATACTGTTATAATACTGTATACTTTTATAATACTGTTGTATCAAACTCCTTTAAAATATTCGATATCTGTGAGCCAATCGGTTGTTAGTTTATTATGTACATCTACAATAATATTAAAACTTAGAAAGATTCGATTTATTGACTGTTTGTGAAGAATAAACTCAAAATGTCTTAACCAATTCTAAAATTATTTTCACGTGAAAGTTACGTCATTATTCCTGAGTGACAGAGGTTATATTTTTATTAAGTTTACATCATGCTTATCTCGAACGGAGGCGGGGTGAAAGGCTAATTTGCTCGTTCTCACGGTTAAAGAATTTTTAAAATCGATAATGGAGTTTTAATTTAAATCTTAACAAACATGAAAAACCTTCTTTATAATTAAGAGAAGCAGAGCCGCGTGCGAACATTAGTCTTATAAATAAAAGGCTTGGATTTACTGCGATACAATTGTCGTATCGAACAGCAGGCTATCAATTAAGTCAAAGTACACTCTAAGTGGCTTTAGCTTAGTGTATGTATAATGTACGTATATATGTTAACGGAAATGTATGTAATCCGTCATTGTATACAATTCCTAGGAAATGTATGTAATTCCTAAAATCGCACGGAAATGTGTGAAATAAATTATTTTATACACATTGCCTAGGAAATCTATACATTTCCTAAATAGCAATCGGAAATGTAAAACATCTAAGATATTGGAAGGTACGCGGGTCGATGGGGGGAGGGCCGAAAATTCGTAATCAGAATTTTTGGTTTGGATAAGGGGGTGGGTTAGGTTAGGTTCGTGTTTTTTAAAACTAGCTAGAAATAGGAGCCCCACGAAGTGGGGCTCCGTCGGCTCACGACCGTCTTTTTGTAGAATTTTGGAAAAAGACGAATTTCGGCATATAACAAAATGCCGGCCGTTTGTAATACGGCGGATTATACAATCCGATTGGGACGTGTACAAGGGGACAGCGGGACGAGGGGACTGATTACTAACCAAATGAAAATTTGATTTGATTGAATATAAGTATATTATTAAGAAATGTTAATAATTAGTAAGATAATATGAACATATTATTATTATTTTACGGTAAGACTGTTACCCGATACAGTGTTTTATTACAGAAATCATTTATTTTATACATTTCCTAATACGATATTGGAATTGTATACAATTCCTAGGAAGATTATACATTTCCTAGGATATCTATGCATTAAATAGTTTATTTAACAATATTTTATACATTTCCTAAATGGTATCGGAATTGTACACATTTCCTAGGATTTGTATACAATTCCTTGATTTCATACATTTCCGGTAACATATACAAGATTCAACTCAAGTTTTCTTACGATTTAGAAGTTTTCTTGTGCAAGGGTTTATTTGGAGATTATGGATTTAAATGCGTTGTTTTATAAGCTACGTGTCTGATTTAATTAAACTTTTTTAAACGGATTTATAAAAGGATCTATTCTTTATATTATTAGCTGCTTTTGATACTGAATAATAAGTCGTATTTCGAACCAGTTGAACAGTTTGAACAAACTATGAAAATAAAAGAAATCGCCCTACAGCCCCCATTTTAAAGTTATAATTGTTGAAATAAATTAAAAAAAATGATGTATGAGCTTTTAAATATCCTCATTTTTGAAACATCATATACATTTTCTCACGTATTATTAAGAGAAATTCCTATTTCACGATTAGTCGTTCAAGCAAGTAAACCCGCAGGCAGAACGCATATCTATCCATATTTTTGCATAAATCTAATTCTAACATATTTCATATTGATAAATAAAAGTTACAAAACCAACTCTCGACACTGCTTAACCGTACAGCCACAGAACAAAATCAAAGAACCAAACCATCAAAAACTAACCTACATCTCTCCAGTCGCAACTAGCATAGATTAGTTATAATTATACAAACTAATTTTATACAACAGTGCAAAGTGCATCAAAATAAAGTTATCATTCAGTGTACAAAACAGTGCAAGACAGTACAAGAGTAGAGTGACTCCATTTACAGTGTACAAAGATAGAGTGCAAACATTTACAGTACACATTTGTACATAATAGAGTGCAAAGAAATAGAGTGATACGAACACGATGACCAGCCTCTAAATAATCGGCGGTAGATCAAAATGCTAGCAATGTCGACACTTATGATGCCAGCAGCAACCATGACGACGATGACGAATGCAGGACCGATACCTGTGGCGGCTGCAACGAAGCTGGAGCCAAAGTTGCTGCAACTGCCGCATCCAGCTCTGATGCCGCAAATACAGCATCACCATCAGCATCAGCATGGGAACAATAATAAACTAGGTATGCTTATCTTTAACTTAATTATTGAGTGATAAAGCCAACGATAATGTAGGTATCAAATTAGTTATAAGGTTTCCTAACTATGTGAAATTTCTGCTGTGAATTTCGTATCACCTATTTTTTATTTAATATTAATCCAGACCTGCTTCTTCATCTGCTCCCATAATTATCTTTTATATATTAATTAAGTTAATACCCTAATACATTCGGAGACACTTCCAACAAACTAAAAATCATTGAAATCTGTTCAGTTGTTCTTTAGGTATAACTGTAAGTTGTGCTAACATACGTTTCTACTATACCAAGAATATGTTAGCAACAGTTTTTTTATTTCTCCTATATTTTGTCGAGTTGATAATATCGTCTTTCTAGATAAATGGACAATTCATCACAAAAACACTCTCTCAATTCGAACAAATAGTTCCTGAGATAAGCGCGTTCATACAAATTCTTCTTTACAAAATAGTATACTTATAGAATAGCTATACCCTTCCTCGCTTCGCTGTAACACATTATGGTTAAATGGATGCGAAATAAGGATAATATAGAAGGGTCTTTGAAAAGTGTATCGTGACAAAATTTGAACTCTACTGTTTTTGAAGAGTACAGAACAAACTTAATGTTGATTATTGAAGTGAAACTTCTTTCGGCGCGTTGAGAGTAAAATTTCAAGGACACGTCATGGCAATAGCGTCACGTCATGTAGTAAGGTGACGATTTTGGTATCTTTGAATCTTGCTAAAGAAGTTCACTTCTGATACGTGTACTCGGCCCACGCTCTTTTTTGTATTTTGTTTTTTTTTTTTGTGACGATTGTAATCTAAACTACTGGATCGATTTCAAAATTGCTTTAGTCATTTAGTAGCTTATTATTTATCTCTGATGGAATTGGGCAAAACCAGAGCTTACGGCTAGTATTGTTAATGTTAATGATAGGTAACATAAGATAGCACAGATTAGTTATCTTTCTCTGTATCATGTTAAACAGTATTTAATTCCGTATCCCTTCGACCGCGTAATTTACTTACAAAAGTTGAACAAAGTTTTCGCTTCACGTATTTTTACGCTTGACTATAAGATTTTAATTAAAATATCATTTTCTGAAAAAGTTTAACGTATATTTTACACCATCAGGAGGAAGAGATTTCCAAGAAAAATCAGAGACAGAGAAACAGACAGATAGTTACTTACACATTCGCATTTTTTGTAGTGAAACTTCGTTATGCACTTGAGAGTAAAATTTCATGGTCGCGTCATGGCAATACCGTCACGTCATGAAGTAAGGCGACGATTTTGGTATCTTTGAATATTGCTAAAGAAGTTTCACTTTTGACACGTGTACTCGGCACACACGTCCTTTTTTAAAAGTATAGGCATTAGGCATATAACTAGCGGATATGGTGACCAGTTTTAAAAGGCACTTTCTCATTTGTTATTATTTACAACCCTTAAATCATGCTACAGCGACATAAAAAACATCATAACATTTTTATACCTTTTTTATATCCCAGGTAAATATTGTTAGAGAGAATCCTCTATAATTTATGGCGACATATTACGGCGAAACGTATTGTCTATGCCTTTTATTAATATGCTAGTTTTGCCGTGGCGTTTATTTTTAACCCACGACACAAAAAGAGAGGTGTTATGTGTTTGACCGCTATATGAGTGTGTCTGTCTTCCGCCGTAGCTCGCAAACGGGTTATCCGAATTAGATGCGGTTCTTTTTTGTTAGACAGCATATTTTCCGGAGCTGGTTCTAAGATATAGTGAATCAAAATCGGTTCATCCATTTATTATATGTTTCTAAAAAGCTATTCGCTTCGGGCGTTGTTTATTAAAGTCTAACCTAACCAGGTTAGGTTTCTTTTACAAAAACGATTCACTTCTGGCACTCGCCGGCCACTGCCGCGGCAAAATTATTTGTTTCATTATGTTAATAAACTTTGTATAACTTTAATACAAAAATATCATTAATTCTATTTGTTTCAGCCGACTAACTTAAATGACAATAAATAAGTTCCTAAAATAATCTGATTTTTTTTATATTTTATGGACTCCTATATTTTATACGATCTGGCCAAATGTAGATGACCAAATCGTGAAACATTGACGATTTAACGATCTGGCCAAACTAAGTTGGCCACATCATGAAATGCGAGCATTTCGTAAAATGATCAATCATTTCATGAAATGAGCAAATATACGATATGGCCACGACATATATATAAGATAGCGTTGGTGGAACGCTCCAGATCAAAAAAAAATGGTGGTCCACAAAGTCGAAATTTATTTTTATTTTCCGACAATTGCTGGGGTAAATTTGGTCATTTAATTTTGTACGGCATCTGTGTCATACTATTTCTATACTGCTTTTAATCCATTATTTCGCAACGCAGTACAAAAATCACGGAGACAAGGGGAAAAAATCTCTACCTGTACTTTCGAATTCTCATCTGCACTCAGGTGCACAGCTTACAAGTGACGGCATAGTGCTGAATCTTATTATTTAATGCTCTTATATCGTTCTAGATAGGTCACCTGGTGGTTCAAATGACCCATAATTTTTTCAACATGGGCCTGTAGTCTATAAAGATACATACAGTACTCCAAAAGTAATAATGCGCATAGAAATCTTCGTAACTTTTCGGCAACTGTCATATTCCCGGAGCGTACGAAGATGATATGTATATAGAGTGGTTAAATGCATTTTCTTTATGCATAATTTAGTCAAATTATGTGTTTTGTGCTAAAAGAGATTAATATTTATTTGTAAGTAACGATTTTGTTTCGATAATTCCTTGTAAGTAAATAGCGAGGATAACCCCACGATTGCGAATATATCTTTGTTGGATTGATGTACTTGGAAAATTGTATAGTACTTTTAAAGTGTCTTACTGAAGCTGGTATAATGATGGAAGAAAAGAAGGTTAAAATAACACAATTTATATTGTATAAAATATGGTTTTCAAACACAGGTTTACATTTAAACCATATAAATCTAATCATTAAAATCTCAGTTCAAAAGTATTTACAGTACTGATCATTCTTCAATATTATGACAATTACAAAAAAATAAAAACAATCAAAATCAGGAATTATCTTTATTACTGACATTTTAGATGCATCGGAACTTTTATTATGCTCTTCTTCATTTTCACTTTCCCTACTGCCATCACCTGTGTAAATCATTTCACCGATTAATTCAATTCACCTTTAAAAACAAAACCAAGAAGGGTATGAGCAGCTCTATACAGTGTGTCCGGACATGACATACCGATATTTGAAGGGGCTATTCTTCCAGGTATTTTTATCGACAATTCAACCCCTCTACAGTCCCCTACCTCACCCCCTCAAAATGGCCGCCATTTTAATCTTTACCTATCAATTCGGAAAATTGTAATAACTTCGAAAGTGAGTGTCACAAAATACTAAATTTGGTTTTATTCGAACAATAACAAGTTATTCTAGGGACCACTAAACAAATTTAATTGATAAGAGTGATGAAACATACTTTAAAAAATTCGAAAACCATTTTGAGGGGGGTGAGGTAGGGGACTGTAGAGGGGTTGAATTGTCGATAAAAATACCTGGAGAATAGCCCCTTCAAATATCGGTATGTCATGTCCGGACACACTGTATAATTCCACACAGAGAGAACACGTGCAGACACCACCAATATTTAAAGATGACTGACGGATTTTTGAGTTTTTTGACTGACGGGCTACCGTCACCTACAGCCCGATTTGTTTTTGATTGTGTATGACCGTGAATTGACTTCTATTTCTTTTGAACAAGGTGTAAAATGCAAGTGCATTGTTTAGGGCTCTTACGATTCAATGATTCGAGTGTTTTCGGAAATACGATAATTAGCGAAGATTTGCATGCGCATTATTAATTTTGGAGTACTGTAATTAATACTAGATATTCAAAGGTAATTTCGAAGAAATCAAGGAAAATTGACAGTAATTGTCATACATATCACATCTCACAGACAATAATAGCTTATCTAGACACAAAAACAAAAATCATATAAAATAATCACAGCGATATATCACAGTGATAGGAAGACAAAGAAATAACACTTTTCCATTATAATATTAACTAAGAAATGTAAATTGTTATAAATTAATGTTGTTGAAATGTTAAATTTAAAACGTAAAATGTAAAAGAAAAAGAAAATGTAAATGTAGTGTACTTTACTGTACTGTACTGCACTGTACTGCACTGACGTGCATTGTACTCTAGTGTACTGTAGTGCATTGTACTGTAGTGTACTGTAGTGCATTGTACTGTAGTGTACTGTAGTGCATTGTACTGTAGTGTACTGTAGTGCATTGTACTGTAGTGTACTGTACTCTAGTGCACTGTACTCTAGTGTAATGTACTCTAGTGTAATGTACTCTAGTGTAATGTACTCTGGTGTAATGTACTCTAGTGTAATTTACTCTAGCGTACTGAACTCTAGTGTATTGTACTCTAGTGTTTTGTACTCTAGTGTACTGTACTCTAGTGTATTGTACTCTAGTGTACTGTACTCTAGTGTATTGTACTCTAGTGTACTGTGCTGTAGTGCACTGTACTGTAGTGATCGAATTTTTACGACCCCTTTTCATCCCTTTCCCTTTTCCTTGCCCTCAGAACTTCATATAGAGAGAACATCATCATCATCATCTTTATTAAGCCTTTGCACTTGGTCCATGGGAGGTTTTTTAAGTTTACGGCTAGCAAATGGGCTTCGTATAAATCATCCTGAAAATATTATATTATTTTTTATTACTAGTGGCAAATTTTGACCATAAATAAAAGAGTAGTATGTGTAATATTTTAATCACACTTTTTTACACAACATTTTGTACACTTGAATTATTAGTGCGTTTTATATATGTTTCTTGATATAAGTGAATTATATTTTGTATTTTTAATAGAATCTTAAGTTTGTTTGTGAAAATTGTTCTTACTTCTTACCTGTTTTGTGCTAAAAAACAATAATTATTGTTAGGATTTATATAATTAACACTATCGTAGTAGAGAAAACTTGATACAAGTGAAACTTCTTTGGAGACTTTAGGAAGATTCAATGATACCAAAATCGTCGCCTTACTGCATGACATGATGGTATCGCCATGACGCTACCTAGAAATTTTACTCTCAACGTGCGTAAAGAAGTTTCACTTCAAAAGTATCAAATTAAAATTTATCCGTTTAAGAGCTACACACGCACATACACACGTGAACCTAAATCCCTCTTTAAAGTTTAAATTACAAGTACCTAACCCTTTCTGTAACATATACAACAAAATATCTCCACAGATATCTCCTTTCAAAAGAACTTTAAAATGTTATTTTAATAAACCTTAAGTCGAATGTCAAAGAAAGGAATTTCAGACAAAATTGGTAAAATATTATGTTCCTTTGATATATTGAATTTCAGATATTTTCGGGACTATTTTCACGCACGGCACGATCTGATCCCATACTAAGCTTTCGCTTGTGTTATGGAAACCAGATGGCTGATAAACATACATATATAATTTTAAATAAATACTTGTATAGATAATTAACACCCAGACACAGAGCAAACATCTATGTTCATCACACAAATATTTGCCCCGGGTGGGAATCGAACCCACGACCAGTGACTTGGAAGGCAGGGTCACTACCAACCAAGCCAACCGGCCAGTCTAATATATATACCATAAACTAGCTGTTGCCCGCAGCTTCGTCCGCGTGGTCAAAATATTTTTCATGAAACAAATTTTCATCACATATTTTACTTGGGCGCAGAATTTAGCAGTCTTTTCTTAACGGATGCATACATCATAGTGGCTATCGGCATGCCAAATTTTAGCTCGATGGGTCTAGCAGTTTAGGCTGTGTCAGTCAGTCAGTTAAGTTATATATAGTGTTAGACGTAACTTTTGATTTAAGATTTTTGTGGATGAATAGTTGTCAATTTAGTTGTCATTATTTCATGTCTTAACATGCTTAACAGCTGTCGAATACTATAAAAAGCCGCTTTCTTTTGACTCGTGGCGCATTCGTACGAATCCTGCCTAGGGACTCGGACGTTGTTTATAGTTTATACGACGTTCGACCCAACTACCCTCATTTTACTAATAGTCGTTGACTTGTTGCGATTTGTTATCAACTACCTACATCAATTAGGTAGCTGTGTAGAATCGCAGTACATTCTGATTACATTCAAACTAATAATTAATCCGGCCTCGCGTGTTATTTCTTACAATAGTTAGATTTACTATTTACACGAGCTGTGCCTCGCAGTTTTACCTGCATTGCTGTGCCACTATCAGTCTTAGCATGATGATATAAGCCTATAGCCTTCCTCGATAAATGGACAAACACTGGAATAATTATTCACATCCGACCCGTAGTCAGCAGTTCCTGAGATTAGCGCGTTTAATCGAACAATCTCTTCAGCTTTATAAAATTAGTATAAGTAATAGTTAAGTTAATATAATACAGTTTTCTTAATAATAGTGAACTAGCTGTTGTACTCCGTGTATTGTACAGGGTGTAACTTAACATAATATTTTAGTTCGTCTGTTTCCTGGAGTTTTCTTCCTTGAGTAAAATTACCTATTTACATTAAAGAGAACCCTTCTGGTGACAAAACAAAATTCCTCTCTTTACGTCTAAAACTATATAGTAATTTGAAGATATATAAAAGTAGGTCGACTCATTATGCGGTAAATTTATTACATCCCAAAAGGCACAAAGGGGCGGCTGCCCAAAGTTTGTTTTTAATTACGACTACCCATGTCACTATCCCATGCCACTTCGTTTGCTGTTAAAGGAACATATTTTTATCAATTTTGCGACCTTTTTTTCGTTGGTTCGAATATTTTTGCACATTTTGTATCATTTTTCATTTATTCTAAACTAGCTGTGTTCATGCTCTCCGTAGTGTCGTAGATATATTTAAATAAATAAAATCTATAGTCTTTACGTAATCTATATCTGTATAATATATAAAAATGAAACCCGTTTTCCTTGGTCACGGCATCACGCGTGAACGGGTGAACCGATTTCGATAATTCTTTTTTTATTATATTCCTTGAAGTACGAGGATGGTTCCTATGGAGAGAAAACGGAAACATGTACCACGGGTGAAGCCGGGGCGGACCGCTAGTACTTAATAACATAGATTAAAAACATTACCTTAACATCGCGCAAACATTAATATCATGCACATAATTAAAACGCATTTAAGTAAAACCGTTAAACACAAGTTTGTAATAAAGGACTCGCGTACAAATGTATATTTTCAAAGCCATCCCCGTTATTGCATTCATCTCTTACCCACCCCCTCTTGACAAGGGGGTTGGTGTAAAATGTAAGCGATTTGCGTATTTCAAGTTTTTAACACGCTTTTATAAGCATCACCTGTATGTTTGTATGTAACTGACTCATTTATACTCGATTTTTTGAAAGTTTTAAACGGACAGATTTCATTCAAACTTTGTTCACTTGGCCATCATTGGTTCGTCGTGTTCTTTAATTTTTAGGTTTTTTTTAAGCTATTGCATAGCTTCTATCGCGGGCCTTGAGCGCGGGGACCGAATCGAGAAATTCCGTAACGAAAAAACCTCACGCTCCCCACTCCGACGGACACGGAGGTGTGGCTTGAAGGCATGCTATGCAATAGCTTTACCGCGGCAGTCCCCGAGTGCCACACGTCTTTTTATTATTCATAGTAAAATCAGCAGTAGGGGAAAGGGGCCTAAAGTGGGCACAGAGCCTAAAGCGGGCACTCAGTATAGTATCGGAATTTTAAATAATGGCGCGCGCGCGACTCGTGAGCACGATCCCCGCACCCCTCCCACCTCGCGGCAGTCGTTGGATTCGCTTGCGAGCACGCATTTACAAGCTGCAACAAATAATTAATGTTTTTCGACGATTTTTGAAAAATATTGCAAGGTATGTAATATGTGTTCTTTTTATTTTGGTGTTTACAATCCTTCAACCAAAATTTGTTAGTTATTAAGTGGCTATCTGGCCATATTTTGGTTCCATAAAAATTTTGAGGTAGAATTTCGTCTGAACCTTGTAAATGTCGAAAAAGGCAAAGCGGGCAGGGTAAAGCGGGCACCCGCCCGCTTTGCCCCGTCCGCTAAAATGTTACATTCCTTTGTTAATTTGCTTTTTCCTTTCAGATGACCGCTTATAACCGGCGTAAATATAAGCGTAAAACTTCACAAGCCTCATGGCAACGCTCAACTATGCAGCAAGCAAAACGAGAAGTGCAAGAGTTAGGAAAACCTGTCAAAAAAGTAACAACTAAATATGGGATTCCAAGAACGACATTGCAGACATCTTAAATCGGGTTCGTGTAATGTAAAGCTTGGTAGGTTTACTACTGTCTTTTCTACGGAACAAGAAATGGAGCTTTTGGAATACGTATTCCACATGGACTCTTTATTTTACGGGCTGTCCAAACAAGAATTTTTGGAACTTGTATACCTACCTATTACATTATTTTAGGATTTATAAATAAATAAATATATAAAATAATTGTATCGCTTATTAGAGACTAAATAATGATAGACTGTAAACAGGGCGTTATTTTTTTAAATATTATTTCAGATATATCTGGAAATATTGTACCTAAAAGTTTAAAGTTCCTAAGAAGTTCCTTTGTTTCATATATACATTTAAAAATAATTGTATGACTGTTTGAAATACATAACTTATAAAATATTTTTGTGTCTTTTACTCTATTTATTATATATATATATATATATTATTTGTGGCTGTATATTTTGAAATCTACTGTTTAAATCCAGGCCTGCCCGCTTTACCCAACTACTGCCCGTTTTGCCCTAAACGAAAGCCCGCTTTAGGCCTCCTCTTCGGGCAAAGCAGGCAATCGTAGGCTTTTAGTAATCTGTTAATAATTATTATATACTTTAACTTTTGACAAATTTAACCACTTAGCATTCAAAAGTATTTATTAATGGAACTTTTGGCAAAAAAATAAATGGATTAACTTCTTTTCAAACTTCATTTTTTTTAATTTTCCGGTAAGGTGCCCCCTTTGGGCCCTTCTCCCCTAATTCAGTTTATTATAAACGCTACTATTTATAAGAATATAAATGACTAGAATTCCGCCTGCGGCTTCGCCCGCGTTTTCAAAGGGAAACCCGCATAGTTCCCATTCCCGTGGGATTTCCGGGATAAAACCTGTCCTATGTATTAATCCAAGTTACCCTCTATATGTGTGCTAAATTTCATTGTAATCGGTTCAGTAGTTTATGCGTGAAAACCATACATACATACAAACCTTTCCTCTTTATAATATTAGTATAGAAGTATAAAACTATGCTATGACGGTTTAAACATACTTCAAAGAGAAGCCTGAGTTTGAGTTTGCATGTATAAGCAGGATAGCTACTATTTTCGCGTGTTTTTGTAAATTTATCTTTGCCCCTTGACCACCGAGCGGCCCAATGAGACCGCGACTCAATAGATTTTCTATTGTGTCTGTGATTCCGGGGGCTGAGGGATTAGTTTTATCACAGATTAGATACAAGGTATTATGTAGTTTTTCTATGTACTATAAAATCATCTATCAGCTAGTAAAAATCTTGTTGAAATCGCTCCAGCAAGATCAGTATACCTATAAGTATCCATTGTTTGATTTTTTTTTCTTTATTCGACTGGACTTACCAGTTAATTTCATTTATCAATATTAAAAAGAGATCGTTTTAGTTACCTACACATCATTATTATATTTGAAGGGCTAAGCGAATCCATACTAATATTATAAATTCGAAAGTAACTCTGTCTGTCTGTCTGTTACTCAATCGCGCCTTAACTACTGAACCAATTTGCATGAAAATTGGTATAGAGATATTTTGATACCCGAGAAAGGACATAGGATAGGTTTTATCCCGGAAATCCCACGGGAACGGGAACTATTCGGGTTTTTCTTTGACTGCGCGGGCGATGCCGCGGGTGGAAAGCTAGTGAAAGTATAAAGTAGCTGTGCCTCGCTGCTGTGTCGATGCCTGCATTGCTTCGCTCTTGTTGGTCTGGGTGATGATATATAATATATATATAGCCTATATATAACCTTCTTCGATATATGGGCTATCTAACACCGAAATAATTTTTCAAATCGGATCTTTAGTTCCTGAGATTAGCGCGTTCAAACAAACAAAATCTTCAGATATTTGAATAGATTGCTCCGCTCCTATTGGTCTTAGTGTGATGATATACTTATATTATATAGCCTATAGCTTTCCTCGATAAATGGGCTATCTAACACCGTAAGAATTTTTCAAATCGTACCAGTAGTTCCTGAGATTGGCGCGTTCAAACAAACAAACTCTGTTGCTTTATAATATTAGTATAGATTCGATTATTATTAATTTTTACTCACTTAATAAGCTTTACTAGTATGTTTGTGTGTAACCAATTCCTTTAATCTCGATTTTGACCCACTTTAAACGGACAGATTTCATTCAAACTTTGTAATACGTATCAAGGATCGGTTATTTATCATTGAGGTATTATTACTGCGTATAGAGAGGACACCACGAACAAAATCTGTGCGACAAGCGCGGCGGCCGGCGCGGGGCGGCTAGTGAGTCATACACTTTGTAGATATTCTGCCTCTTATTACTTATAAATTAAAACCAATCAGTGTAACAAAAAAATATTATTTATCTTATTAAAAAAAATATGAAAAAACTTATCAATTAAAACCAATCAATGTAAAAAAAAAAAATTAGTTTGAGACGATTGACTCTAACTCGTGTTACAAATAGTGTAGTAGCGATGCCCTCTCTAGTACGTAGTACATAGTAACTCAATGTTATTTATTTTTGAATTGCGAAACGAGTCAATAAAGAAGTATCTTAGTCGATGATGTTATACAAGATACTTATGGCAATCTATATGTATACATCATCACTACATAGTATAAAACAAAGTCGCTTTCTCTGTCCCTATGTCCCTATGTCCCTATATCCCTATGTCCCTTTGTACGCTTAAATCTTTAAAACTACGCAACGCATTTTGATGCGGTTTTTTTTAATAGATAGAGTGATTCAAGAGGAAGGTTTATATGTATAATAACATCCATTAAATAGTGGAGAAGTACTGTTATTTTTGAGGTTTCTAATGTGATGTCGTAAAAAATTACATTTTTTCCGCTTACATTGCAAACGCAGGCTGAACCCTACGAGTTTTATCAAAATAATGTACTAAGTATTGTACACATTGAAAAGGTCTACAGAAAAGTCCGTGATGGTATATGTCTATCTCTTATGGATAACCCACAATAACTTTTTTTTGTCATTTACTTTTTACGACAAATAATGGCTAATCTTCGAAGCGATTTTAACCAATACAGCATTAATCCTTAACCAATTAAATACCTTGAATACATTGTTCATTTAATATAGATCTATATGGCCCTTTACACCGTGTGATTTAAGTGAATATGTTCGAAGATATTACAGATTTAAAAATTGCGGGACGTAGCGTTTGCGGCGCTACCGGCCGGCCGCCCGGCTATATATTTTATACCCGTGCGAAGCCGAAGCGGGCCGCTATGTTTTTATATACAACGTTCACAGTTTTTCTGTAGTGTATTTAGTACTAGATTTCCGCCCGCGGCTTCGCCCGCGTTTTCAAAGGAAAACCCGCATAGTTCCCGTTCCCGTGGGATTTCCGGGATAAAACCTATCCTATGTGTTAATCCAAGTTACCCTCTATATGTGTGCTAAATTTCATTGTAATCGGTTCAGTAGTTTTTGCGTGAAAGAGTAACAAACATCCATACATCCATACATCCATACATCCATACATCCAGACTTACAAACTTTCGCCTTTATAATAGTATTAAGATCAGCATTGCACCCGTGCGAAGCCGGGGCGGGTCGCTAGTTTGAATAATATTTAGTTTATTGCATTTGTCCCTTTTACATGACTTAACTACACTAAAAACCCTTAAAAATTCTATCCACGAAGCCATGGCGAGTAATTACATAAAATACTACATCTCTGTCAATGTTTTTATGTTTTTGGCAATAGATAAAGACAATATACACAGCTATATTTTGGATGTCTTCCATGGATCGTCTTTATTCGAGTGCCAAGATGGCCCTTTATATATCTCACATAATATATTCTTATTTAGGTCGTGGTTCATTGTTTTAGATTGAATTGTGCAGCAAAGATATGGTGAAGCTTAAATCTATACTAATGATATTATAAAGCTGAAGAGTTTGTCTGTTTGTTTGTATGTGTGTTTGTTTGAACGCGCTAATCTCAGGAACTACTGGTCCGATTTGAAAAATTCTTTCGGTGTTAGATAGCCCATTTATCGAGGAAGGCTATAGGCTATATATCATCACGCTAAGACCAACAGGAGCGGAGCCACGCGGGTGAAACCGCGGAGCGCAGTTAGTGTATTAATAAAAAGGTTTACTGAACACATTCATTATAAATAAAAAATATAGGTACCTAGATAGAAAATGAAAAAGACAGATTTTTGAAGTTTTATTTATTGAAAGGTACTCCTAACTAAAATGTCACACATACATATTTCCTTTTAGTAGACAAATATTTGTGGTACAAAATCGCTAAATTAATTTCGATAAAATTTATATTGGACCACCTCAGTAACACACACAGGTAAAGAAACCAAATAACATCAAAGTCTTCTTAAATAGTCTTCTTAAATAGATAGAGTAGGTATATAAAACTCAAAGGTGATTGACTGACTGACTGACATAGTGATCTATCAACGCACAGCCCAAACCACTGAACGGATTGGGCTGAAATTTGGCATGCAGGTAGATGTGAGGACGAAGGCATTCGCTAAGAAAGGATTTTGATCAATTCTACCCCAAGGGGATAAAATAGGGGATGCAAGTTTGTACAATTAAAATCTTTTCCACGCAGGCACAACGCAGGTGAAGCTGCGGGGTACAGCTAGTCAAATTATAAAAATTTTAACGAAACGTATTACTTGGTAAAGATGTAGTAAAATAAGTTTGTCCCTTGTCCCATACCCCATGTGGGGTATAAAAGAATAGAGTAACGAAGGGGGTATTCATTGTATTACACTTGTCAGCGAACCACTTTATAAGCTATTGTCTGATCAATTGGTATCTTTTAATTGTATTCAGTTCGGTTTTAATGATTGTAATTTACTAGTATGTTTAAAAAGTATATTTAAATCCAATTTTTCTTGGTTAAAACTTTTTCATTATTATAATTAGTATGTAAAAAAAGCATGTTTTTGAGTTTATTTAGGGAAAATTTTTCTTGTTTCAAACTTGTGTTAAAATATTACAGTAACTATTTATATTATCAATATTAATATTCTGTGGCATTAAGTAATATTTTTTTTTGTTTGTTACCTGTTAATGTAAAATGTCGCGCAATTGACACATTTTTTTAAATTGTTAATCTAATGGTATGTTATACTAATATAGTAGTATATTATCTGTGTTCATATAATATTCGAATAATGACGAAAAAAACAGCCCTTAAAACATGATAACACTGTCTTGATATCTATTTGATAATATAAAAAAGTATTTTTTTTTAAAGTAGAAATATAAATAAAAAGAGCGTATGCCGAGCACACGTGTCAGAAGTGAAACTTCTTTGGCAAGATTCAAAGATACATCGCCTTACTCCATGACGTACGGTATTGCCATGACGCGACCCTGAAATTTTACTCTCAACGCGCCTAAAGAAGTTTCACTTCAATTATATTATGCATGTTTATGTTAGTATGTATGTACTTATATCAATCAATTTCTCAAGTGAATCCGTTTCGAGGATTGAAAAGCAATCAAATAATTGACAAACAAAGAGGGTACTTACGATAGATTTTTATTGTTTTCCTTTTATCGCTTACGATAACGTGGATTTTCTGCGCTTTTTTATAAAATCAATTTTCTTATAAAAAAGCCCTTTCTTACCTTTTTACGTTATTTTTTCTTTTATAATGATCAATAGCCCATATTTCCACTGCATAAATAAATATGTATCCTAAGTTAAAATTTTTAATATATATAGTTGTAATTAGTATGTAGTTTTTGAGTAATCACTACATAGTATAAAACAAAGTCGCTTTCTCTGTCCCTATGTCCCTTTGTATACTTAAATCTTTAAAACTACACTATATTGTTATGACTATTATTCTTCTATTATCGAAAATTTAATTACCACTTTACAATGTACTAGGCAAAATACGACATAAATAAATATTTCAGGACAATTTCACACACTGCACGATCTGATCCCATACTAAGCTTTCGCTTGTGTTATGGAAACCAGATGGCTGATAAACATACATATATAATTTTAAATAAATACTTATATAGATAATTAACACCCAGACACAGAGCAAACATCTATGTTCATCACACAAATATTTGCCCCGGGTGAGAATCGAACCCACGACCTCTGGCTTGGAAGGCGCCCTGCCTGCCACTAACAACCAAGCCAACCGGTCAGTCAAAACAGACACCAGCTAAACAATATAAAAACATTACAAATAAAAAAGAAAGTTTTAATAAGATAAAGATAATTGCCGCAACGAGGCATCGAACTCGCTCTCAAAAGGGCGAGACATTAAAAAAACAAATAGATACCATTAGACGGAGAATATAAAAACGCCCTGAAAGATTGGTGCAAGTTATAGGCTGTAGCGGTTTACATTAATATTTATTATTTAAAGCCGGCGACGCACATACCTGCAGCAGGGGCAATATTGGTATTACACCCTTAATTTAGCAACTTAGAGAACAACTGAAATTGAATATGGAAGAATCTTAGAATTACTCGTAAAATAATATATTCCAATGGAAATACGATATTTTACTGCATTCTTTAGCAGAATATCAACAGATCTGAGCATACGATTAAGAATGATTTTAAAATTAATTTTCCGTTTTTGCCCTGTATTCGTATCAGTGTTGTGTCCGCGCGCGGTTCCCTAGCGGTACCGCGTACCCTAGCGGTATATATATATATATATATATATACTTTTCCCGTAGCATAATAATAGTAGGGACAGTATAAGAAAGCATTTTTATTACATGACTAGCGGTCCGCCCCGCCTTCCATTCCAACCATTCTCGTACTTCAAGGAACATTATAAAAAAATAATTAACGAAATGGGTTCGGCCTTTCTCGAGTTTTGCGCTTAGCAACACATTTGGCGATTCATTTTTATTATACCTATAGATAATTATTTTACAATGCCAATTCGTAGTCGATGCCGTAGCCCGTAGACAATTTAAGAATATTTTTTGTCTTAAATATAAACTCATTTGAATAAGTCTATTACTTAAACCAAAAGCAATAAGGAAACTCGAAATTCCAAGCAAGATACACAATATAAGATATTCAGACGTTCCCTCAAAGTCACTTTGTATTCAAAATTATTGCCATTGCGCTTTCCAACGAATCAAATTACGCCATCGATTTAAAACACGCTTTATTTCGCGGTTTAAATCCGGTTAAAGTGATTGGAATGTGTATTTAATACTGGCTGCTACTCGTAGGTTCGTCCGCGTGGTTAAAGTAAATAATGAATCTGTCAGAATTTCTAATATGTAAATATTTTTTTTTTTTAATTTAAATACGCATTATCATGGATAGACTCAAACTCAAACATTTATTAATTCAATTAGACTTCTTATAAAAGCACTTTTGAATCGTCATAACATTTACCACCGATTCGGAAAACAGTATCCATGGAGAAGAAGAACTACATGGAATTGAGGTGTTTTATAAAGTCTAAATAACTCTCTAGCCTCCTAACCATCTTCAGACACAGAAATATAACCATAAAATATACTTCACTACATAGTATAAAACAAAGCCGCTGTCGCTGTCTGTCCGTCCATGTAAAATCTTTAAAACATAACGTACATAGCGGATTTTGATGCGGTTTTTTAACAGATAGAGTAAAATCGAGGAAGTTTTTAGTATAATATTTATAGTTTATTATAATGTATGTATGTAATATGTATCATTTTATTGTCTTATTTAATTTCGCTTTGCCTTTCTGCCCGTACTTGCCTGGCAGAGATCACTGCACAGTGATAAGGCCGCTCTTTATGCTTTTATTTATTATAATATTGTAACCTTTACATACTTGTTATCTTGCACAATAAAGTGTTAAATACAAGGAGTTATTCTTGTGGTCTGTATATCTATATATATATATATATAAATGAAACCCGTTTCGCGTTGTCACGGCATCACGTGTGAACGGCTGAACCGATTTCGATAATTCTTTTTTTATTATATTCCTTGAAGTACGAGGATGGTTCTTATGTAGAGAAAACGTAAATACGTACCACGGGCGAAGCCGGGGCGGACCGCTAGTTAAATAAATAAATAGGACGTTATGATTACCCCAAAAACAATTATTACCATAGGAACACAACAAAACTACGTTTAAATAACCACAAAAAGCATGATTAGGGTTTATAGCTACATAGCTAAACGGCTCTTCAAAACTCTGCCGTATGAAAATGAGCCAAAAAATATACATCCCGCCCGATGACCTAGTTTTCCCCGTTACATAGAAGCATTCATACTCAAAGAAAGGTAACGGAGGTTTAATTTTAACCAGCCGTTTGGGTATGCTAGAATAAGGGCATAAACTATTATTTATGTCTTCACTACATCACTACATAGTATAAAACAAAGTCGCTTTTTCTGTCCCTATTTCCCTATGTCCCTTTGTATGCTTAAATCTTTAAAACTACGCAACGGATTTTGATGCGGTTTTTTTTTAATAGATAGAGTGATTCAAGAGGAAGGTTTTAGTATTATAATTTATTAGGTTTTAGACAAAGCGGGCGAAGCCGCGGGCGTTAAACTAGTAATATTACAATGCGAAATTTTGTGAGAATTGACGTATGGATGTTTGTTACTCTTTCACGCAAATACTACTTAATCGATTACAATGAAATTTTGTATGTAAGTAGCTGAAGACACAGAATAAGACATAGGCTACTTTTTTATCTCGGAAATCTTACAGGAACTTGAACTATAAGCTTTTCTTTGAAAACGCGGATAGCTATAGTACATAATACAACGAAAACATTCCACAAGCGCATCATTACAGATTATTACACTATAATGATGCCTCTATCAAGTAACGCTCCATTTACTTAGTTAAAACTTAATAACATAAAAAATAACTACCATATTGTCACTGAAATACTTATACGCAACTTGTTATAATATATATTAACGTAAAAACATAATAGTTTTGGCTTAGGACTTAGGTATTTATAAGTTAAAGAAAATTAAATATAGTTTAATTATTATTATAAGTTAAAGAAAATTAAATATAGTTTAATTGTGTAGTAATTAACGAATTATACAAGAAATACATTTAAGCACTATATTATTTCTTCCTTCAATTTTGATAGGACTTTTTTTTGAAGTGAAAACTTCTTTAGCGGCGTTGAGCACTTTTTCTGTAATGGGTATAAAATCTTAAACTCGCGTCAGGACACGTGACCTGATCGAAAAAGCGTAAGACGGATACCATTCCAAAATATCAAACATGCTCAACGTTAATATAGTGCAGTGCCTGGAGCATACAAAACCGTAAAAGCTCGGATTAGAGTTATAGTGAATGAATTAATACGATCGATGTGGGATATTGTTTCTTAAACTATAAATTGCAATGTTTACCCAAATTTTTTTTGTGCACTCCATTGTTTCGTTGTTTAAAAAAAAATGTTATGAAAAATTAATGTTTGACCATATATTTTCACTTTAAACAGTATTTCTTTTTTTTATTCGAGTAGACATATTATAGGAATATTTTTCAAAGATACCTGTGTATAAAAATAGCAGTAGGGATCTCAAACAGATAGAAAAACGTGGAGGGGAGAGCGGAGCCACAACTGCTATGTACAATGGAATTTCTCGGCCGGTTTAATTATAAATTAAACGTACTCTATTGAGTAAATTTAAAAAAATAAGGTAATTAATTACGACTAATGAAAAGAAAAAAAATTATTAGTACCAAATCTGTTTATTTAAATATATTACAATTACCTACATTGTTGCCTACATCAAATATTTAGTTGAAATGATAATATCATCGTGAAAGCGTTCTATTAGTCGTTTTTTAATAGTTTTTTCTACCGGGATATGCTCTGTAGTGATGACGTTTTTCAACTTTTGCATGGTAAATTGGCAATCATCATTCTCTTCTATGTAGGTACTTGTATATTTGCTCCATTGCTGCATCTACTTAGATTAATTTTCTTTTCAACATTACTGAGGTGAATTGAATTTTTCAGCAAATTATAATAATCCGAATGATATTTTGCTGCAAGTGTCTCTAAGTCGGTTATACTCGATATAATCTCTATAATAATCGGTTTTCTGGACGGCTATAAAATTCATGATGGATTCATTCAAAGTTGAAGTGTTGATGTATGAAATCTGACTACGCCGGCATTTTTTTGTATGGAGATACTACAAAGACCTCGTCTACTCGAGAGAATGCCGCAATTTGGACGAATTAACCCGGAAATTGAGAGTAGCAGAAGAAACCATTAAAATAATAAAAGGGTATTCAGACGTTTAAAAGACAACTTTTTCCGGTGATGTTGCACTTGCAGTGAGCAACAGGGGGGGTCATTTTGAAAATTTATTGTAATTAAACACCTTGTAATTGGTTTTATTTTGTTTGCATTAAAATTTTGCACTTACCACTTTTAGATTTCAATTTTTCGATTGAAGCCTTATGAATAATAAAATGAAATTTTCAGGGTAGCTACCTCATAGATAGAGTAAGTTTTTATAAAGCAAAACGGATATTTTTTATGTGATTTTATTTTTTACGGGCCCTTGAAGTTATGAACATACTGGGTAATTTTATCTTTCTTGGCAATAAATTCTTTTTTTTTATTCCATTCGAAGATCTAACGATAGTAAATGTTACTATACTGAATTGGCCTATCTTTCAGCTTAGCACACAAAAAAAATCAAGCATTTACCGCCATAATTCACGTCACCATAAATCAAAATCTCTACGTACTCGGCGATAGGTGAAAATTTGAAAAAAACGTCATAACTCCGAAAATACGAAAAATCGCATAATATATATGGGGGTGATTCGGATAGCCCTTTATGTCCTCTACCTCCCAGCTTCAGTATATCACTACTTCTTGGGACACCCTCTATGGTCAAACATGAATTTTTCACAATAATTTGTTTAAACAATGAAACAATGGAGTGCACAAAAAAAAAAATGGGTAAACATTGCAATTTATAGCTTATTTAACAATATCCCACATCGATCATATTAATTCATTCACTATAACTCTAATCCGAGGTGAAAACCCCCAGGCGCTCCACTAATAATCAAGTTTTCACTTCTGCCGGCACTCCCGGAGTGCAACCCGTCTTTTTTTTAAATACGGTATTTGGAACAAAAATTTTAGAGCTTTTTATTTTTTGAAGTATCTAGTGCAAGTCAACTGTTTTTCATTTACGCTAATCTATACTAATACTAATATACTTATAATTTATTATAAATATTATAAAGCTGAAAAGTTTGTTTGTTTGAACGCGCTAATCTCAGGAAGAATTTTTCAAATCGGACCAGTAAGGTCCGACGAAAATTCTTCCGGTGTTAAATAGCCTATTTATCGAGGAAGGCTATATGCTATATATCATCACGCTAAGACCAACAGGAGCGGAGCCACGGGGGTGAAACCGCGAAGCGGAACTAGTCATACATAAATTACAATTTCATACAAAATTAGTTAATTATACACACTACTTACTTCTTTACTACTGTATAGATAATTGATTCTCGCATTCACGACTAAACTAGAAACTATTTACAAACTCAATCATTTATTCAGCTAGAAGCGCTTTCAAATCGTCATAAAACATATAGTTCTCTCAATCTCTATGTTTGCTCTTTTCTAATCATATTAATTTTACATATTAAATGTACATACAAAATAATATTGATACCAATCTGCTTATAGATAAAATTCTACTCAAATCGATTCAGTACTTAAATGTAAAAACAACAACAAACAAACAACTATTTTCCTGTTCTTTTTAATTGATAATATTCCAGTTTTGCATATTCCATACAATCATTAATAACTACATACTTCAATCTATCAATGCACAAAATTCCACTAAAATCGGTTCAGTATTTAATACTTGAAACGTGTTTGTACAAACCATCTAGAAAGTTATATATCTACAATATTCTCGTAGCTTCTCTACAGAGCGTAATTGCTACGCTCGTAGCCCGTAACCCGTAGCGAGCTACGACAAGCACTCAAGTGCTACGATCCTGTGGAGTTAATAATCATTTAAGAGGCTAGTGGCGTATATGAGTCTACGAGTGTATTGATTTATCAATATCCTGTTTAGAAATAAATAACTCAACTGACAGATGAATAAATAAGTTTATAATGCATTAAATAAATGTTTAAACAAACAACGTTTATATACAGGGTGTCCCACAGTCGGTATACTAAGCTCAAAGGAGGTTATAGTTTTGCATACGCTGAGTACGTAAAAAATACTTATAAAATTCCAGACGCATTTTTTTTTTCAAATAGATAAATTCTTAAAACTCTATGTGTACACCCCTAACAAGCAACCTGCCCAACTTTGCCACCCGCACGTTAGGTATCGTTTAAGATAATGTTTTCATAGTCAAAATGCTCACATTAGCGAAGCGTTATAACTTATATGCCGGCTGCGCGAAGCTAGAGACGAAAACATGGATTTTGAGGAAAAATTAATCAAACAATTTTTGACGTAATTTTGTTGTTTAAGTATTTTTTACGTGATCAGTGTATGCAAAACTACAAGTCCCTTTGCGCTTAGTAAACCGATAGTGGGACATCCTGTATACTAAATATTACAAATACTTATTGATATTACAAAACTTAATAATATTATTACACATACTGTAAAATTTATCTTTTTAACTAAATATATAACCATAACAATCTTATCGAAAAGCTTTTAAAAATAACAACAACCTTTGAACCATGTTTACAGATCATTGGCTCGCCGGAATTTTTTCATCACTTAAGCTTATTAAATTTTATTATTTCTGCAGCCCTTTTATAAAAAGCGATCGCGTCACCTGATGGAAGGATGTTTTAACCGACTTGTAAAAATGATAGTGTTTTAGAAATTTTGTTTTATAGTTTCAAAAGATGTTGTTGCAATGAGGCTGCTTTTGTGCAAAATAATAAATTTATCTACCTATCTATATATAAAAAAAATGAAACCCGTTTCCCTTGGTCACGGCATCACGCGTGGTGGAACGGGTGGACCGATTTCGATAATACTTTTTTTATTATATTCCTTGAAGTACGAGGATGGTTCTTATGTAGAGAAAACGTAAATATGTACTACCACGGGCGAAGCCGGGGCCGACCGCTAGTAATACATAAATACCGTAGGAAAGTCAAATTTGTAGATTGAATATTGTTTTAAAAAACACTTGAGGCGTGATCTTTAATGGATATCGTAGCCAAAAATATCGATTTTAAATTTTTTGTCTGTTTGTCTGTATGTCCGGGCTAAACTCAAAAAGTACTGCATATTTACTTTAAATTTTGCATGAATATTACTTGCAGGTTAGGCCAACATATTATAGACTATAATTCATCTCGCTAAGACCAATAGAAGCGGAGCAATACGGCCAAAACCGGGAAACACAGCTAGTAATGAATAAACCTTTAATCCAGGCAACTTTTCGGTGGTAAATGTTAAAAATATGTAATGACGTTTCAAAAGTGCTTCTAGAAGAAGTCTTATTGAATAAATAAATGTTTGAGTTATAACAAATTACTTAAATATTTTCGGCTTCGGGGTTATAAAGATTAATCGTACTGCAATTAAGAGGGTTATAAAAACACAAAGGGAATGGCGAATGCTGGAACTATGACAGGATTCCGGGATCATACTGGCTTAACTTGAACGCTTAAGCGCCGTAGCTGACAGCTTTGCTTTGGCTATCGTGTGATGGTTATTATTTATTAGTATAAAATAAATTGTAAAATTACAATACATATTTGAAATGAAACCTCTTTGGACGCGTTGAGAGTAAAATTTCATGGCAATACCGTCACGTTACGAGAGTAAGGCGACGATTTTGGTATCTTTGAATTTTGGTAATGAAGTTTCACTTGTGACTCATGCGCTTGGTATGTATGTAATCACTCAAACTTTTTGTTTACTGTGTTTCTTACGATTTAACTCACACATTAATAAAAAATCGATTTGATTGCTTTGTGCTTTGTGCAATTGGATATGTCGTCGTAAAAAAATGATGATAAAATTAAAATCTTATAGAAAAACCTACTAAAACATACGGGGAGTGCATCAGCTATATAATATACAAGAAAACATAATTCTTGAACATGATAACTTATTATAACTTAACCAACATACCTCAACATGAACGTAGCTTCAAGCATGTTTCACTTAAGTCTGTCTAACTTAGCGATCGATACCAAGCCAGGGTCTCGCTTAAATATTAATAAACCTGAATTAAACGGACCTCTGGTTCAAGAAAGCTCTTTTAGGTAGAGTAAAGATAAGTTTATTTAAATTTATGGGTTCCGTAGATTTTTATATTTTTTTAGGAGTAAAAATATTGTATTTTATACTTAATCTTATATAGTTGAATTTTTCTAAACTTAATACCTAAATCTATATCAGCTATAGGTACATACTTGTATTTTAAAGCTGAAAAGGTTGTTTATTTGAAAACGCTAATCTCAGGAACTAGTGGTGCAAATTGAGAAGTTATTGATGTTGGATAGTCCATTTATCGAGGAAGGCTATATAACATCACGATACGACCAATAGGAATAGAAAGAAAAAAAGGGGAAAAATAATGTAAAAACGGAATAAAAACTTGTTAATCGATTTTAATCGTGGGACAGATTTACATTTACTGGTTACTTACTAACAGGTAAGTAATTGTTTCGGTCGGATCTTCACATATATAAATACATGTTTGTCAAATTGTCTCTTTTTCCAGATTAACAGACATCAATACTGTGTCAATACTCACAAATTTTCACGTAAAGTAGTAGGATTATGGAATTAATACAGCAATAGGTCTACTTCATACGTACTTTGCGATTTCACTATAAGGATGCTTTTCCACCAATAATGTGCGAGGATGTGTAGCGAGCTATGTGTTTGTAAATAACCAATAGTATCGCTTCAAACTTCAAACTAAATGGAGCGATATAATTGTTTTTTACAAAAACATTCCTCGATACTCACTACTCCTCGCACATCTCTAGTGGAAACCCAGCCTAGGAATGGAACTTTTCTACGATATTTTGTGACGTCATAGACGTTAATTCAAAGACTAAGACAAGAAAATACATAATGTAGAAACATTCATACATAATCATAACAATTTATTCAGCTTAGTATTTATAGTAGACGTAAGAAGCAAATAAAATAAAATAAACTGTTCTTGAAATGCAAAAAAACGATCTTAAAGTAAATTGTATTTTTAAAATATGTTTTTAATTCCAATATAGTTTAATACCTATAGGTATTTCTTCCATTTTATAGTCTCTGGTAGTAAAACGTTTTTTTAACTATTTTATTTATAATCAAAGTTTCCCACAAACAAACTATTCTACCAATATTTATTATTTATTTTCAAAAAATATTCAAACAAAATAAACCACAGTTCCCGAACTGAAAGTAATTTGTGCCTGAGGGAAATATGGAATTTGTAAAGTTTGGTTTTTGTTTGTAAATATAGATTACCTATTTTATTTATCTTCCGGGTTTGCATATTGCAAAGTGGTTAGAAATTGTTTATTTGGTGAGTGAAAGTTAACTTTATTCTAATACTAGCTGCGCTCGCGGTTTCACCCGCGTGGCTCCGCTCCTGTTGGTCTTAGCGTTAAGGTATATATAGCCTTATAGCCTTCCTCAATGAATGGGCTATCTAACACCGAAATAATTTTTCTAATTGGACTAGTAGTTCCTGAGATTAGCGTGTTATTTTTAGAATTCGATTATCACTGAAGCAATTATAAAAATGTTTATGTATAAAGTTATTTTAAGTTATTTTAAGCAAGTTATGAATTTCACTGTTATCTACTTAAAACTATGAAAAGTACTTAAAATTTGCAACATCTCTGTCAAAAACGTTATAACTGTAGATATTCTATCCTTGTGCAACCCGACAATTTCACAAAGTCACATTGTACAACACAAAGACATACTAAACGCAAAGCAAACGGCGTGTCATGCAAATCCGTAGTATTAATAATGTATAGACGCGACCTGGATTCGTAATGAATAAGGGCTCTTCACACTACGCGCGGTAACGCCGCGTGTACCATATACGTATAGATAGAATAGATTTTTACTAATTGATGCAAATAGGTACTTATATAGGTAGAAGGGAGGGAGGGGGGGTTAAAGAACAGAGCGCCCGGCGCTCCGAAAAAAAATTCTGGCGGATTAATTTGGAGGTTTGAGTCGAGTTTGGTGTCGTTATCGGGTAACTAGATGATGCCCAATTCATTCCCCATACCAGTTTTTTAGGGTTCCATAGCAAAATATGTCACAATCCTTAAAATAATAAACTTTTAGTAGTGACAAAATCCAAACAAACCAGTATAGTTTTATATTTTCGTATTAAACTTGGTTTATAATAAATACTGTCTGAAAGGCCATTTAATACAGATTACAAAAACATAAACATGTAACATATATTTTATCACTTTAAATGTAAAAAAAAATTATACAAAGTACAAAAACGTTCGACAGCGCAGCGTAGGGGACGGCTAATAGACCCGAAAAACAAGCAATACTAACAAAAAACAAACAGCCAAGTGCGAGTCTGACTCGCTCATCCAGTGTTTCATACTTATTTGTCCCATATCATGTAAACTGGTCTGGTAGAACCTGGATATCTGATACTCACAAACTTTCATCTTTAAATGATAAATGAAGCCAGGTAACATTGTTAAAAATAAAGATATATAATAATAGAACGTTATAGTATTAATAATAATAACAACCACCTCTAGAATTGCATAATTCGGTACATTTGAGCTGGCGTTTAAAACACTTCAATCTGGAACTGCAAGATTTCACGCACCGATATCTTATTAATTCAAAGCTTCTCTTTTCTTTTTATTTCAGATGGGGAAGGAATATTCAGATTTTTTGTAGGCCCCCAAATATACACAGCCTGTAAAACTGACCTTAAGGTGTGTTATTTAAGGGCAGCTTCTGTGGGAGGCAAAATTTCTATTTGCATGTCCTTTTATGTTAAAAATTGTTTGCGACCCTCATTTACGCAACGAATTTTGATGCGGTTTTAAATGGATACAGTGATTTTGGAGGAAAGTTTTGGTATAATATAATTTGTTAAATTTAAGAGGAGGCGGAGGCGAAGCCGCGGACGGTTAGATAGTAATATTATAAAGCTAAAGAGTGTTTCTTTGAAACTTAACAAACAAATCACTTATCTTAATTCCCTTTTTATATAAATTATTATTGTAATATTGTGGTGTCTAATACATGTTCTTTCTTTCTTTCATAATTAACGTTTTTTCTTTGTATCTGTTAGTTATTATCATTGTTAATCATATTTTTCACCATTTCATTAACAATTTCATTTCACTAACCACATTCCACACAAAGAACGTTTTAAAATTAGGTCAAACAAAAAAACGCTGCACGTGTGTTAACACCTTAACGCGCTCCAAATAATTAATACGAGTTTTCATTAATTAATTACCTGAATTAATATTCGTGTAAAAATGTTAAGGTTTTGGGTTTTGAAAAATTCTACATATTTTTATTACATGTAAAATGTTTTAGCTTGAAAATATACTTTTGTACGATGAAAATCCATGGGAGGTTGTCGCGTAAGAACCACAGGACAGTTCTTTGGCATATTATGTTATACTAGATTTCCGCCCGCGGCTTCGCCCGCGTTTTCAAAGGAAAACCCGCATAGTTCCCGTTCCCGTGGGATTTCCGGGATAAAACCTATCCTATGTGTTAATCCAAGTTACCCTCTATATGTGTGCTAAATTTCATTGTAATCGGTTCAGTAGTTTTTACGTGAAAGAGTAACAAACATCCATACATCCATACATCCATACATCCATACTTACAAACTTTCGCCTTTATAATAGTATTAAGATTATGTAGTAATATAAGTTACATATTATGTTAAATTGAATTGTAATATTGACATGATTTTAAAAGAGCAACTATGGAGTTTCTTGCCGGTTCTTCTCCATAGATACTGCTTTCCGAATCGGTAGTAAATGTTAAAAATATGTTATGACGATTCGTAAGTGCTTCTAGAAGAAGTCTAATTGAATAAATAAATGTTTGAGTTTGAGTTTGAATTAATTGAATTATCGTTTACAGTTCTCAAACTGTTATCGGGTATTATTTTCAAACTAGTTTGAGCACGCGGCTTCTATCTAACTTTGTTAAAAATAAAGCTAAATTTATGCAAATTAAAACTTTATAGTTACTAGCTGTTCGCCCCGGTTCTGCACGTGTCGTATCTTTTTCTTTCAAATTGTTATTAGTAACTAGCTGTATCGGCAAACGTTGTTCTGCCTTAGTCTTATCACCTAGGCCCTAGGTCCTAGGGGTATACCTGTGCAGACGAATCCAACTAACCAAAAATCATCAAAATCTATTCAGCCGATCTTGAGTTATAAGTATAACTAACACGAGTTTCTTTTACATCATACTAATGTAAAAAGTTAATTTAATGATAAATAATATTACGTGCCCTATACATATAAATATACACGCTCCAGTCTCCGGATTTACTTGCTTATCGGATAATCAGTCCTTAATTTAACAATAAATAATATTATGTGCCCTATACATATAAATATACACGCTCCAGTCTCCGGATTTACTTGCTTATCGGATAAACAGTCTGTATGCTAATCCAGACTATAATCTATCTCTGTGACAAATTTCATGCAGATACGATCAGCTGATCGTCGTTTATGCATAACGACGCGTATATTGATCCTCACATATATCACTACATAGTATAAAACAAAGTCACTTTCTCTGTCCCTATATCCCTTTGTATGCCTAAATAGTTAAAACTACGCAACGGATTTTGATGCGGTTTTTTTAATAGATAGAGCGATTCAAGAGGAAAGTTTAAGTATATAATTTATTATGCTTTAGACAAAACGGTCCTAGCCGAAGATATCTATTAAAAAAATCGTTTCAAAATCTGTTTTAAAGATTTAAGAATATACAGACGGACAGACAGCGACAGCGATTTTTTTTGTTATGCTATATATAGAGATTAGTAGGATATGTGAAATAGAAATGCGATAGTATTTTCTTATGTTTGATTTTACGCGAGTATTATACACTAGCTGCTCCGCGCGGTTTCACCCCCGTGGCTCCGCTCCTGTTGGTCGTAGCGTGATATATAGCCTATAGCCTTCCTCGATAAATGGGCTATCTAACACCGGAAGAATTTTTCAAATCGGACCAGTAGTTCCCGAGATTAGCGCGTTCAAACAAACAAACAAACTCTTCAGCTTTATAATATTATAGTAGATATAGATTTGGAAATTGACGCTGCAAAGTGATGATATACAGGGTGTAATCGTTAAGTGTGCACAAGCGATTATTCCGTAACTATTGCAGATATCAAAAAACTTTAAACTGATATCGAAAGTACTTAGCCTAATGAGTAAAATGGCCATAATATTTTTTTTTAAATAGAACGAGAAATATACAAAAATGTTACATTAAACGCTCCCATACATTTTATTTCCCATACATTTTGTATTCATAGCAGATTTTGGAAGTGACGTCTTTATTGTGCAATACAATGAGAAGCTCTATTTACAGTTTCTTAATACACTTCCATTCATATTTGCGAAGTAATTAAAGCAGAAAACCAAAAAAAGAAATAAAAAGCTAAAGTCTTTCATATTAAATGTACATGGGATATTCATATCTCATACTAAATGTATGGAAGGGTTTAAAGTTAATTTTTTAGATATTTATCGTATTATTTTTTAAAATTTATTACGGCCATTTTACTCATTAGGTTAAGTACTTTCGATATCAGTTTAAAGTTTTTTGATATCTGTAATAGTTACGGAATAATCAGTTATCAGTTACGGAATAGTCATTCATCTGTGAGACGCGATACAAGACACACGTCAGTGTAGTTGCCCCGTTCTATCAGGTGTGCAAAACCTTTTCTCTAATCCAAGTATTAACAATGGAGTGTGCGTTATGCAATTCAACATTTAACGATGGAGTGCAATGTTGCATATGCAACAAACACTTCGATTTTGGCTGTGCGCAAATAACGGAACAAGGTTGGAGAAAACTGGGTGCAGAGAGACGAGCTGCCTGGAGGTGTACCAATTGCAAGAATTCATCAAATATAAACCAACCCTCAGCATCAGACACTATATCCCTCGAGTCTATAATGAAAGAATTGCGAGATGTGAAAAACAAACTCACCGGAATGCCGAGTCTACTAAATGGGTTGAAAGAAATGAAAAAAGAGCTATGTGAGATCAAATCAAGCTGCGAATTTTTAGGTGGCAAAATTGACGATTTTGCAAACAAAATATCAACTATGGACGCTAGATTGGTTGAACTCGAAAGCCTTGATCACAAAATCTCCAGTCTTGACCAGGAGGTATCCTGTCTAAAGGCTCAGTTGGCAGCTAATGACACAAGATCAAGATTAAATAATGTTGAGATCAAGGGCGTTCCTATTAAGAAAAATGAAAACCTATATTCTGTTGTGAACAGTATCTGTCAGAAAGTCAGCTTCAGTATTAAAAAGGAACACATCAACTACCTATATCGTGTTCCGTCTCAGATAGCAAAAGATAAACCCATCATAATTAGTTTCCTGAACAGATACGTTAAGGAGGATTTTGTTGCTGCGGCCCGAGCATCGAAGGAATTGTTAGCTCGTGACATCGGATATGGAGACTCTAACAATCGCATCTTTGTGAATGACCATTTAAGCCCTGAAATGAAGAACCTACTGAATAGCTGCAAATTAACTGCCAAGGATAAGCACTACGATTACGTCTGGGTCAAATTCGGTAAAATTCATGTACGTAAAAATAATTCATCTCCTGTTATAATAATTACCAAAAAGTCAGATTTAAACAAATTGTCATAATATGTATCCATTCCGTATCATTCTTTCTTGTAAAACAACTAAATTGTGAACGATTCAAATGCTTATTTTATAAAATCAAAGTTGAACAATTAATATTATCACGCTTAAATTTGTCTATATTATGTTTTCAAATTATGTTAAAATGTTATAATTCTCGTTCAAAATACCAAGTGTTTTGTAGCCATGCCTCAACCGTAGTCGAACCGGTTTATTCTCTACTAATGCGGGTGGATGTATTTTTCTTTTGTGTCGCTTGTTGCAAAGTTGCTCTGATTACTTATTCTTTACCGATTATTGCTATTCCGTACAAACTCGTGCAATTTAGTATTTGCACTTTTCTCTGTCGCACTTATATGATTAGAATTAATGTCGTTAACGTTCTAATGGTTTTAATACGCACTCAAGCTCTCGTGAATATTATTAATAAACTTATGGAATCGCTATATTTTATTAAATACTATTTTGATTTAATCTCGGTTAAAATGTTATTAACAATATTTTATAAAAATGATATATATTATAAGTACTTATTTAATAGTGGTTTGAATGTGATAATGCAGCGTTTGGAACATCGTGTTATATTTGACACAAGTCTAACAATTATCTTATTTTTATACGTTCTAGTAACTATCATTCTAATAATTATTATAACTTGCAAATATACGTACGTACGTAAGGTTAAATCGTTAATGGTTTTATTCGATTATAACGTGACATCTAAACGTTTATTGACTGTATCAAAACGAAATGGCTAATGAAAATACAAAATTATCAATTTACTATCAAAACGTTAGAGGATTAAGGACAAAGTCCTTATTATTTTTTCGTAATTTATGTTTAACCTCGTATGATATTATATTGTTAACGGAGACATGGCTTGTGGATGGTATATCGGACTCGGAATTTTTTGATGATCGTTATGTAGTGTGGCGTAGGGATCGGAATTATGAGGCGACAGGACAATCTCGGGGAGGGGGCGTGCTTGTCGCAACCCGAAAGGAATTAATCGTGACGTCACAGGAGCAATTTCAATCATCTGCCGAGGACCTCTGGTTGACGTTACGTGTTAAATATCATAACGAACTTATTAATATTCACATATGTGTATTATATCTTTGTAAACAAAACTTAGGCAGATCATTTTCTCAACAATTGCATAACTTTCTAGAAGCACTTAATAATATAATTCTCAATCACCCCTCGGATAAAATAATTATTGCGGGCGACTTTAACATGAGTAATATATCCTGGAATTTAAATTCTGAAGGTCTACTTCTTCCTTCAAACTATTCGAATGGTGATGAATGTTTGTTTATTGACGAATTATACACTCACGGTTTGCAGCAGTACAACTTCATACATAACGCTAGCAACCGAATACTCGACTTAGTGTTATCGAACGATTCTATTGTTGTGTATGAATGTGTTCGTCCGCTTTTACCGATCGACCCTTACCATAAAGCGCTCATAATTGATGTAGAATTTGTTCACATATCGTATTTAAAATCGAATACTAGGAAGAAAATATTATATAACAAAGGGGATTACGAGGCAATAAATGCAGAATTGTTCAAAATTAATTGGTCACAAGAGTTTGACAGGACTCATTCCATTGAAGAATGTGTGAATTATTTTTATTCGATTGTTAATAATCTAATACACACTTACATCCCAAGCAAAACCGTGGTCGACAATAAATTTCCTATTTGGTATTCACCAGCTTTAAAAAAGATTATTAAAGAAAAATTTAAACATTTTCGCAAATACAAGATTTACAATAACCTAAGTAGCTTAGAATCATACAAACTGTTAAGGGATAGAGTTAAGAATGTAGAAAATGATTGTTACCAAAAATATATAAATTCTGTTGAAAATTCCATTGAACAGAATCCTAAATACTTCTGGTCCTTTTTCAAATGTAGATCGAAATCTAAAGGCTTACCTAGCAATATTAAATATAATAACAATTTACTCACATCCGGAAACAATATTTGTAATGCATTCTCAGAATATTTTTATACTACATTCCTAGACAAAACTGACACAAACTTATCAAATTATGTATCTGAACTGGAATTAAGTAATTTTGAATCAAATTTTGACCTTTGTTCGATAGACATTGACTTGAAAACGATAAAAAAGGCATTATCCCAACTAGATCCTTCAAAATCTGCAGGTCCTGATGAAATCAGTCCACTGCTTCTTATAAAATGTGCCGACTCAATAGCCATTCCACTAGCCTATTTATTTAAGAAATCACTTACTGTTATGGAATTCCCCTCAATGTGGAAGAGGGCATTTGTTACACCTATCCACAAAAAAGGTTCTAAGTTAGAAGTTGTCAATTATAGACCTATATCTAAATTGTGTATCATAGCCAAAGTCTTCGAAAGAATAGTATACGACCAGGTTTATGCAGTATTTAAAAACACATTCATGAGTTGTCAGCATGGATTTCTGAAAGGTCGATCAACCGTGACTAACCTGGTGCTTCTGAATGATTACATTACTGATGCTATGGAGACAGGCCATCAGGTCGATGTAATCTACACGGATTACAGCAAATGTTTTGACCGCATAGATCACAAGATTCTCTTGCATAAATTATACATAATGGGCATTAGAGGTAACTTACTCAGATGGTTTTCTTCGTATATCAACAATAGATCTCAAGCAGTTGTAATAAGTAACTACATATCAAGTTGGGTGGTAATACCAAGTGGAGTACCTCAGGGCTCCCTTTTGGGTCCTCTTATGTTTTGCGTATTCATAAATGATATTCCAAATTGCTTCACATACTCAAATCTTCTTTGCTTTGCTGATGACATGAAGATATTTAGGACTATTAAATCTTCTGCTGATGCTGCTATGCTTCAAGATGACCTTAATAAATTAGACTACTATTGTACTCAAAATAAATTAGATCTCAATCCTAGTAAATGCACAGTCGTCTCATTTAGTCGTAAAAAACAAACACTGCGTTTCAACTATCGAATAAAAAATCAAGATCTTGGAACTAGCCCTGACATAAGAGATCTAGGAGTGATACATGACCCAAAACTCATGTTTGATAAACATATCGATTATATTCTAGCTAAAGCTTCTAAAGCTTTAGGCTTTATAATGAGAATTTCGTCTGATTTTAAAAAGGCGAAAACGTTTAAAATTCTATTTTGTGCTTACGTACGTAGCATTCTAGAATATGCGTCGCCAATATGGAATCCGCGATACGATAAATATATAACTAGAATTGAACGAATACAGATGAAATTTTTGAAATTCCTATGTTACCGATTACACGTCCCGTACAAATCAGAGGATTATTACGAGGTCTGCAGCAAATTTCACTTCCTACCCCTAATATATCGCCGGGAGATTTCTGATATTTTATTACTTTTAGGCATTACATCCAATAAAATAGACTGCCCAGATCTACTAGCCAAAATTTCTTTATACACACCCTCAATTTTATCTCGTAAATATAATCCTATCTTTACTTCCGCAGTCAGCACTAACTATCGTCAAAACTCGTTTATTCTACGCGTAAGCAATAACTTTAACAAGCTATCAAAACAGTTTGATTTTGACTTATTCTGCAGCAGTTCTTACTCCATTAAGCGTCAGTTAGCTAATGAGTTCTTTCGTCAGTTTGGTGGTCGAGGTGATATGTAATTTAATTAGTGTTACAATAGCATTGGTTTTAAGCATTTGATTCGTGTACGTAATCGCTCACATTTGTAATTGTTATATATTAATATTATTCTAGCCGTGAGAATCTGTAAATGGCTTATTGTGATTATTATATTATGTGACTATCTTTAAGAATACAGCTGTAGATTCTCCTAAAAATATAAATAAATAAATAAATAAATAAATAATCGCCTGTGCACACTTAACGATTACACCCTGTATATCATCTCGGTCTTAGGACCAACAGGAGCGGAGCAATGCGGGTAAAACCGCGGAGCACAGCTAGTAATGTATATAAATCGCGTTTAAAAACAGAAATGCGATGCCTATATCTCTAACATAATCTGATATAAAACTTATTTTCCTATTTTATCAGAATCTAAAGCAAAGCAAACAAGTAAGAAATAAGAAAAAAATGCAATACATATAAAAAATAAACTCAATATGAATTGATGCAACTCTATAATGACATGAATTAAACCCTCCATATTGGATAGAGATGCAAATACGATTTATCCGCGGGTGCGAGTGAGACAAACGTCCTACCTACTATTGATTACTTTTAATGAGGCTAGGGCTGTCGCTTGTTATTTTTGCACCGACTGTGAAAAAAGGGGTATGGTTTTTAAGTATATATGTACTAGATTTCCGGTTTTGCGCTGTGAAGATAATTTAAAAGAGTATATTCATTAAGTATAATATTATTTACTAGCTTTCGGCCGCGGCATCACGCGTGTTGTCTAAAACTTAACAAATTATATACTAAAACCGTTTTCTTGAACCACTCTATATATCGCAAAAACTGCATCAAAATCTGTTGTGTAGTTTTTAAGATCAAAACATACTCATAAGGGCAGACTGACATAAAGCAAAAAAACTGTTGTTTTATACCTACTATTTATGTTGTGAAAGTCATGTTAGTTACACCACTTATAATACTCAAAACGACTGAACAGATTTTAATCATGTTTTTTATTTCTTATTTGTCTCCGCTTGAATTAAAACCTACAAAAAGAGTTACTGTATTTGTAACTGACTCCTCAAAAACGGAAGGACCGATTTTTATGTAACTTTTTATGTAGGTATTCGGTAGGACTGTGAATAGGTCGTAATCTATTTTAATACCTCTAAGTGAGAAGGGTGTCCTGGCGTTTGCCGGGTCAGCTAGTTAGGTATTTCCCGGGTCATTTATGTATGTATGTATAAATGTATGTTTCGCACACGAGTGTAAAGGGATTGATGTATTTTATTCAGATTCATTTTAGTTGTTAGGCCACTGGATGTGTATTTATTCATTACTAGCTGTTCCCCGCGGTTTCACCCGCATTGCTCCGCTCCTGTTGGTCTTAGCGTGATGATATATAGCCTATAGCCTTCCTCGATAAATGGGCTATCTAACACCGAAATAATTTTTCAAATCGGACCAGTAGTTCCTGAGATTAGCGCGTTCAAACAAACAAACAAACAAACTCTTCAGCTTTATAATATTAGTATAGATTAAAGCTATTTTTCCGATATTTATTGTAGGACAAAAACTGAATAAAACAAAATTATATAAAAATACAGTTTACATAACTATACAGTGTGGAAATTTTCTATGGGCCCTGGAGGGAAGCAGGTACTTGAAATATTGGAGATAGCAAATTTTGCTGAAAGGAAACATTCCTTTAGTATTAAAAAGAAAAATAAATGCTTTCGAAGATTTTCGAAAATTCACTCGCTTCGACCGGGAATCGAACTATTAAGATAATAAGAAGAAAAGATAAAAAAAAAACTCGTTATTTCATTCTTTAAATCGACACAAATAAATTAATAATTTCCACACTGTATATTAAAAAGAATCATTGAACGAGCATCGTTATTTTACCTTAGTGGTGTACTCTGTGGGTGTACTATTAACGGTCGATTCTTGTAATTCAGACATATTTTTTTACAATTACTATTTATTATTATCTTTATAAAAATACGAAACGTTTTAGCAAAACGAATTACATGAAAGTAAAATCACGGATAAAGTTATAGTTTTCAAACAAATATATAACATAAAGAAGTAACATAATTTAACTAAATAAAATTTTATAATAATTATCTAAAAAAAAAATGGTTGCCTGTAAAGTCGGTTTTACGGGCGAAGATTTTACGTGACAACGATCATAGTTGAGTGGGAGAGAGACGCAAGGCATTCGTCGGGCCTCTCTCTCGTTCGGTGACTCATCGTAACGTTACCGAGCGTAAAGGTGCGTATAAATTAAGCGCGGCAGCCGCGCGAGCCTATGTTCGACCAGAGTTGACGTTCATTTGCTGCGCGAGCCAATATGTAGATATATTTTAAGTTGAACGTAGTTGCCGCGCGCGGCAGGCGATCCATCACGAACAGACCGCGGCGGTTAGTTCAGTGTTCACTCTTGAGTATGGACGCGCTTTCATTGTGATTCACCATCTTATTTGTAAAAAAAAAATAAAAGAAAAAGGCGTTGGTGGATGAAAAAATTAGTAAATAGATCGCTATATGGCGTGAAACTTAATTGTGGTATTTATTGTAGTATTGGGAGGATTTGCTGTTCCACAAAAATTCATTAGCGCCATACAATTGTAGTAGTAAACGGCACTTTTCGTTGTCCATTTTTACGTATACGCCGCGCGAGCCGAATCACCAAAACTACAAACCGTCCACACGGCGCGCGAGCGAACGCCTGAAGCTCCTTTGATGCGGTCTCAAAAACCGACAGCGAGCGGATCGCCCCGCGGCACGTTCGAGCGCGGCAATGTTCGCGTCGCCGCGCGCGGCGATCCCGTCTACATAGTGCGCAGCCGCCGCGCGCGCCTATGTTCGATGGTTTGCCGCGCTTAATTTATACGCGGCTTTACACTTTTTCATAAGTGACTCCCAGCCGCAACCTAATTTAAGACGTTGTCACGTCAACATTTAAACCCATTCCCAGCAAGCACATAACTTGTATATTAACCAAAAATATTTACAGAATTATGACTTGAAGTTATATTAATTATTTAAATCGTCACTATCCAAATATAAGTACTTTATAAAGGCATTTGCTTCATCAAATAATGCTAACTGTTATATTATGGTTACCAAAAAATTGTTGCAATGTCAAAAATCTTAAATAAACGCAGGATAATTCTAAATTACAGCTTCTAAAACAGCTTTCAAACTTATAGTAAGACTATTATCTTATATTGGTAATTTTAATAACGTTACGCTCTAAATAAGCATAAATAAATTATTTTATAGTGCCTTTGAACGTATGTTGGTTTTTTAAAGAATAAAAGCTTTATAATAGTCCATTATTGTGTTAATTTAATACTTATCCTATATTAACATTGACTTTATAACAATTATTGCTTTTGCTCCGTTTTCTTTCAAATCTATTCATCTCTACAGTATATAGCTATATATTGATCGAAATAAAAGTATTGTTAGAACTATGAGTAATAATAACATCGTAATTTGAATTTGGTTAATAATAAAAAACTTTGAATAAAACTAAAAAACAGGCGGATTCAAATGAAAACTTAAAAAGGAGTATACTGTTTTTATTAATAATTATAGTAAACAAAAAAAGATTCTTCATCGGCATCTTCATAATATTATGTTGGGAAACGCTTTACTTTGCAGGGCATGTTGGTTCTGAAAAGAACAAGCAATTGTTTGTTTTTTAAATGGCTTAATTAAAAATCTTGGCTTATTTATTTTATACCAAGTAATTACGGTTCCCTGATAAGCTCGATAAAAATCAGTCACTAATACGTATAATGAGTTTAAGCATTATAACATATTTCCGAAGTGCTGTTATATGGCTGAACATAATAAGTGTCTTGTATTACACTATAATATACGAGCTCTAATTTTTGTGACAAACCATATTAAAATTAACAGCACTATTATGCTATCGTGAAATGCCTAAAGCTTTAATTTCATTTGTCGCCATTTGCTTTCCTTTTCCTATCTTACAAAAATAATACAAGTTACTAAGCTCTGACTAGAAAGGGAATGAAATCATTTGTATTTTGTACCAATATCTTTATTCTTTTTATCTCTTAATTGTTAAAACTATTACTATAATCTTAATTTTGTGATATTTGTTAAAAATAGGTTATGTTTTATAAAAAAAAAAATATACTAATAAAGTATATAAGCGAGGGCGCGTGTATTCTTTCTCAATAACATGTATATTTCACCCGACAAACCGATGCGCGCAGCTAATTTCACTCAAAACATTCAGAAATACAGGCGGTACTTACCCATCATTCAATATTAATTTTCACATTTAAATATTTCAAGTCCACATAACGTTGCACGATCAAAAACAGATCAATATATTTATAAAATCAATAAGATTTTCTTTTTTACAAAGGAATTACAACAGTTAGCATTGTTATGAAATTTTAATAACAGATTGTAATTTTAAAATCTATATAATGACTGTAATGAAGTCGCAAAAAATGCCATTTGTTTATTCATGTGCTCATAACTGACTTAATTAATGATTTAATACGATAATTATAATGCTATTAAATTGCCTTTATATAGCTCAACGCTGTCTAAAAGGGGGGCCCAAATTTTACTTATAAGATTCGTATAAAAGAAATACAGCCGATATACGATTTGGTTATAATGCTTTGTACATGAACTCGTGCTATCATAAGTTTGTTATAATGGTGTTTTGTGCTTGCTGGGTTGTTATCAAACAAAACACAATAACAAGTCTAATAACCAGTTAAAAACCTAAAACTTTATACAAAATTCAGTGTGACCGTCCTGTCTAGTGCACTTGAAATTTTTTCGCGTTTGGCAACCCTAGCTTAAGTACGTAGTACTATATATAGGTATAGATAGCGAATTTGTATTCATTCGTATTTATTATGTACACTATACTGTACAGACAACATAATTCATGTTTAGTTATATTTAGGTAGTTGAATAGTTTTTTCGTTAATCTCGAACAAGAAAGAAACATTCTTTCAGAATTATGTTTCGTCGTTTTTGGCTTAGATGTAATCATTGTGAATTTGATTGTTATGTTTTGGATGTTTCGAAAAATGTACATTGTTTTAAGGTTAGGAAAAATATTGTTTTTCATCACTAAATAGTAAAGGGTGATTTTTTTGCTGGTGATCTTTTTGGCAATACTGTTTTTGATAGATCACGCGTGAATCGTGTCTTTGTCAAACTTGTTCAGTTTGGTCTATAATTTAACCATGAATCGACTTACGAACGAACAACGCTTGCAAATTGTTGAATTTTACTATCAAAATGCATGCTCGGTTAAGAGAGTGCATCGCGCACTTCTTCATTTGGCGATTTTTTTTGCCCAATATGGAAGAATTGGACATGCCTGACATGTGGTTTCAACAAGACGGTGCCACATGCCACACGGCACGTGAAACAATAGCCCAATTGAGAGCCGCCTTCGGTGAACAGTTTATCTCACGTTTTGGACCCGTCAATTGGCCGCCTAGATCGTGTGATCTAACGCCTTTGGACTATTTCTTGTGGGGCCATGTTAAGGCATATGCCTACAGGGATAAACCAGTAACGATTGACGCACTGGGAGCATTTATTCGTGATATGCCGGCCGATATGTTCTAGAGAGTGTGCCGAAATTGGGCCTTGCGAATGGGCCATCTAAACCGGAGCCGCGGCCAGCATTTGCATGAAATTAAATTAAATTAATAATTAATCTTCAAACATTAAATTATATTGATCGTTCTATCGATTTCATTATAGATTACATCAAATCAAAATTTTTGTTCTTTTTTTTTATCAAATCCTATATCTCTTAAAAAATCACCCGTTATAAAGGTCTTTCTGTCTGTCCGAATGTTTCCAAATGTATGAATTATTACATTTTGACGCAATTAGCAGATGGGATCGCTATGACACACATAGCTTACTTTTAAGTCGGATATCAAACGATTGAAGCAGCTGGTTCTAGCTAGTAATCTTCTTGTCTTCTTCTATAATTATATAAAATCTCGTGTCACAATGTTAGTTACCATACTCCTCCGAAACGGCTGGATCGATTCTCAAGAATAAGGTAGGTAAATAAGTTTGTAGGCTTATCTGGTAGGTCTGAGAATCGGCCAACATCTATTTTTCATATCCCTAAGTTATAAGTGTAAAGCAGAACAACATTTGACGGGACAACCAATACATATTATAAAACGAAGTTTGATTACTATACGTAATCTATAGCTAGACTAACGCAGACTTGTACATATTATCATACTGTCTCGCTGTAGACTAGGTAAATAAATCTAATGTACACTAGAATGACCTATATATTCGTCTAGACAAAAAGACGTGATGGCTTCTCAGCATGTGGTTGTCTCAGATAGAATTGAATAAATAAATATTATACGTTGTATGTTATTCCATCATGTTTAGGCTAAAATCATTATACTATTTTGCGTGGTTGAGTACTATAATTAAATTTAAAACCATTCCTTTGTAGATAGTTTAATATATTAAAATATAGCATATTATATTATGTACTAGCTTTTTAACCACGGCTTTGCCGGCGTTGTGATACTATATTATACACCAAAATCTTCCTTGAAAACTATTCTATTAATTGTTGAAAACAACATGATAATCGGCGCAGTAGTTTTTGAGTTAATTGCGAACATACACAGAAACAGACAAACGATTTAAGACAGTGATTTTTTTATAAATTATGATGATAAAAAAATACTGGTGTTTTTTTAACACGCTTTTATTACCTTATTTCTATGTTTCCTTTCGCTTCGATGTTCCTCGGAAATAAATTGTTGTTATTAGATTTTTAATATTATTTTAATGAGCACATGTCGATAATAGCTTGACAATGAAAACCATACATATCTACGCCGGCCCTAACACGATTTTCTTTTAATTATACAACGTGTAGGTTTGTATTTTATGTATTTACGATGATGATATCTTGTTTCAGAACACTATCACATCTTCGTCGGTGATCTCAGTCCCGAGATCGAGACGCAGAGTCTTCGGGACGCGTTCGCACCTTTTGGCGAGATTTCGTGAGTATTCTTTGTTATTTATTTATTATAATATTATAGCTACTCAATTAAATATTATAATTAACATATTTTAAGCAGAATTCGAAAAAATAGGGAATTCTATTTATAATAAATAAATTATATTCTTCGCTTGCGTTTGCATTTATTACGTAGACACGAAGAAAATAGAAAAGACAATTATATTCCCTCCCTCTTTCGTTCTTTCTTCATAGACACACTAGCGGTCCGCCCCGGCTTCGCCCGTGGTACATATTTCGCAATAAAAGGTAGCCTATGTTCTTCCTCAGGGTCTGAAGATTATCTGTGCCAAATTTCATCAAAATCGGTCCAGTAGTTTATGCGTGAAAACCATACATACATACATACATACAAACCTTTCCTCTTTATAATATTAGTATAGATAACAGACTTTTGCAATTTATTGATTAAACATACATATTCCTTAGATAGATAAGGATAAAAAACGCGCATAAATATCTATATATAGATGAATCTTTGTTCATGATAAACTATTTATTATATGAAAGAAAAACTAAAAGACATTTTGGCGCCAAGCCATGTGTGTTTACACTTGAAGCGATTTAATCCGCTTATGAAAACTACACTGCCGTCCTTTAACTAGAAAGCCGTTAAGCCCACGAAGTGAGTTTCGAGTAAATGGCAAAAAACACGGAAATCGTTATTTCTTAAAAATTATGACACTTGCAATAATTATTGTGAGATACATCGATCGACATTTAATTACATTATATATAAATATTAGTTTTTACCCAGAAACTGTTATAATTTATTTTTAAATTCACTTTTTCTCGTTTAGTTCAGCATATAATCTGAAAATTTTAACTATTTACTGGACAAGACGGCCGTTCACATACCATAGCGACTTTTTAGCTAAGTAATTTAGTATTTTTATTTTCATTTTGTGATTTTTTTTTTATTTAGTAATAAAATGCTTACCTAAAACGTCGTTAAGCTACTATAACTACTTTTAAGCTATGACTTTCGTTTTAATTTAAATTTCAAAAACTTTATAATCAGCGTTTAAGGGCTTTTGGATGCTTTTGTACTATGATTCTATATAGTTGTACTAAATTTTAATCTTACTAATGTTAAAAATTTGCTGCTGTCTGAGGCTTTGCTCTCGGGAATTACATCCTCTAGGTCAACCAATGGAAAGGAAAAGGATCAAAAGCTTTTAGGTTTAAGTATTAAGGATTTAAATACTATCTAAATTAATGGTTTTAGCGTCTTATTGTGAGTAACAAGTATTTTCAACTCTTTTACTAAATGACTCTTTTAAGTTTTCGATAAAATTAACCTTTATTTCTCGTCATGTTCACGTTTATTTCATTACAGTGGCTCATTAAGGGGTTAAGATTGAGATAAATCTTCTCGCTTTTCTTTTTTGGAACCGTATATTCATTTAGAATTGCAATTTTAACGTTATTTTATAAATATTCTTCTGCGAAGCCATCATACGAGTCACGGATATGTGAGTACATATAGAACCACAAACAATGTAAACATAAATCGTTTCCTGAAAAAAAAATTAAGACTTGTGCACAAGGTTTTTGAAAAAATACACCCTGGTTTCAATAGGGCTTCAAGCTCTTACATGTGGGATGCTCTTAATAAATAATGTAGAACCGCTTATCAAATGATTAGAAGACTCTTTCATCCACATTCAGAAAATATAATATACCAGAATATGTGGAAAATAGCAGGAGGTAGAAAACTTTTTATTTGCTACAATGTAAAAAATACAAATCTTAATAATCTAATACATATAAAGATAAGAAAAAATAGCAATAGTTGCAAATTGGACTCCCCGTCAGCGGGTCAAAGGTAGTGTACTCCTAACAATTTTTGTATCACCATCTCTAGTACATTGCTTGACAGTCGATTACTAATTCCACCCAAGGGGTAAATTACATAATTAATAAATAGTTTTAAAAATTAAATAGTACAGACTGTCTTTCTTCTCTTTCTCGGTTACAGAGACAAATCAGAGTCTAAACAGAGAAGTACGATTGAAAGTTCGCACTGTCGTAACCATTACCTACCAAATTTTCGTAACTTTGACTTGTTATATTTTCCGTAATTTAGCTGCTAGATTGTTTAAAACTTAGTAAACCTGATCAGAAACAATACGTCTTGTAAAAGAAAATCAAAAACAATCGGTACTCTGCTTGGGAGCGACATTATTTCATCATCACTCTCATCCCCAAAACTGATGCATCACCAGAATCGGATAACTGCCTTTTAGCTAAAAAATGAGGGTTAGCTGCTTTGTAGCTAAGCAAAAAAGTGTTATTAGAATTTTTCCTAAATAAAATTACTTAACTAAAAAAGCGTTAAGGGCGAGTAACTGCAAATAAGGTAAGGATTTCCATTGGAATCGTTATATGAAAGCATATCATAAAGCAGTTATAGTCCTTTTGCGTCCCTATAGTCAAGTATAATCTGATAACGTACTTTTAGTCAAGTAAAAAGCTAAAAAATAATTATTAAATCTGGCGGTTAAGGTACTTTGAAGGAAATTTAGCGAAGTAGTGTTGGTTAGACGCTTTCAAGTTATGGAATCGCTGAAAATTGTGTTACTTAACGGCTTACAATATTTTCATATCTCTATAACTATTAATGCTAGAGAAATGATTCTTAGACAGAAAGATAGAGAATTCTGAACTCTATCACCCTACATTTAAAACTGAAAATTGACCATTTGAGGGTTAACGGCTTTTTAGTTAAAGGACGGCAGTACAGTGTGGAAAAACCACAGGCAAAAACTATTATATTTCATAAAATTGGGGATTGATTTTCAAAAAATAGTAGATAAGTATTATATTGATCCTGGGTTTGCAATTCGAACCAGCAGTTCTTGAGATCTCATTCAAACAAACGAACAAACACGTTTTCCTTTATGTTAGATTGTAGATATAAATAAAACGTAATATCTGAAACATTTAAACTGACAATGAAGAGAAAAATATTATCATTCATCCACAACTATCTCTCGTATGTAAAATTTCATCAAATTCGGCTTCCTATTTCTGACATATTTATTTAAAAAAGAAAGATTGTTCACGTACAATCCATGCAAAAATACAGATTCAATCAAAACAATATAAACAGTTCAACATATAACCATCTCGCATAAACAGCACTATCTCTCTCACACTCATAGCTGGTTAATGGGGCTATGAAATTTTATGATTCTTGAAGAAACTGATAAGGGTCCAATGGTATTTCCCTGTTTTAAAATTTTATATTGATTTGTGTGCCTATTGATCTTTTATTGCTAACTTGACTCCATTTTTATGTAATCATCCGCTATTTCTCGCTTCTTCAAGTTAAACTAATATATTTTTGCCCTTAAATATACAAAACTTACGTACCTACTTTAAGTCTATTCAAAATTTATTTACAAATTTATTTATTTATTTTAATTAAATGCTTGTATCACATTGTAACGAACAGTATCCTATTTGATTGATTCATTTTCTTTTAACTTTCTATAGGTCTAAATATTAGCTGTACACTATAATATGCTACTTTGACCGCCTCCTTTGTACCTAGCGTAGTTGACGCGTAAGCGTAGCACCGAGGGGTCCTGGGTTCGATTCCCGGTGGAGACGAAGAAAAAAAAATGTCTTGGTCTGGTAGGACACAGAAAGCTGATCACCTACTTGTCCCTAAAGAAAATCGATCAGTGAAACAGATGCATATTGCATCTGCCCCTTACCCCACTTGGGGACATGGGACTTCACTTTTATATGCTACTAGAAATAACAAATTTTCCCGGATATCTATCGCTGTAATATAATATTATAAATGATAAGATTTTTGTTTATCTAAAATTGTATCTACGTATTACCTGTTAAGTATTCCTGAGTGACAGAATCCTGATTTTTTATTGTAAACGAATTTTTTTTATGAATAATTTAATTTAATACATAATTTAATAAAAAATATGTGCTGATAATGATGATAATTTTTTTTTACAGGGACTGCCGAGTAGTGAGAGATCCGCAAACGTTAAAATCAAAGGGATATGGCTTCGTTTCGTTTTTGAAGAAATCAGTAAGTAAATAATATTAACTAGGCTAAAACAAAGTCAGGACAGATAAATGTAAGCTTGTATGTAAAACAAAATCTACTGTATGTTCTGTACCTACTATTTTCAAAGCTACTTTCACTTACATGATACTTTCAGATAAAAAAAATTTGATGAAAAACTTTGACTAAGCTGTAGCATTAACTCTTGCACGAATTTTTTGTTTTTTAATTTGTATTTTTGTAATAATAATTATGGAAATGGCTATCTATAGTATTCGGAAATAACAAGAGAACAATCGTTATAATATTTAAAAATAATGTAAAAACTTAACTTAAGGCTGATTTTTCAATCGTTGGTTAAAACTTATTCATCGAATAACGTATTAAACTACGGGCTCTTTCAATTTATGCGTTTCGTATCGGACCGCTACAGTGCCGAAGCGGTGCGTTTGTTGTACGGCGCACGGCCGGTCGTTTGTTTTCATACAAAATGCACGGTGCGGCAACAGAGCGGCGTCCGTACCGCGAACGCTCGACAGCAGGACGGCAATGTCGCAAGTCCCATAAGAATGTCGGAAATGCAATAAAGTATCGATATATATCGTATCGATGTTTTTTTAAAATATCAATATCGATATTGATATTTTTATTAAAAAATATCGATATTGATATTTTTATTAAAAAATATCGATATATCGGTATGATTTGACAGAGAATATTCGTGCTCTAAAAATTAATTTTTTGGTCTAATCTAATTCAATCATCTTACATTTCTACGGGTACTCAAGTACATACAGAAATACGTGCGTTTTGAGGTTATAATATATAAGTCAGTCGTGGTAATAATACGGACGGGCAGTTGAAGAGCACTAACAGTAATGTTTCTTCGTCAGAGTCCATGGCTTAACTGGTGTCAAATAAATTTAAAACAGCACTAGCATACAAACGCACGGCAGTCAGATACGCTTTCAATTTAAGCGTTTGGTAACGGACTGCTACCGTACTGCAACGGCACGGCAGCGGGTTATAACTAGCGGCACGGAAAACGTGCGGCAGCGGTCCGATACGAAACGCATAAATTGAAAGAGCCCTACCATTTCAAAAATGTATTCTAATTGTCCGTATTTGACAGTTTGCAGGTGACATTTTAAAATGTTCGTGTAATACTTTTTTGGACAGATAAATTTTAACCAAGGATAGAAAAATCGGCCCATATTCAAATACCTGAATCAGGAACAAGAATAACTAGCTCATGGTAAATGGTATAAGCAGAGGCTGCGCTGTTATTTAAATATTGTAATGTTAAATTGATAAACTGTCTTCAAACTAAAGACTTTTACGCATTTTACGCGAATACATTCATTTGATACCCAATTGTTTCTATAATTGAATAAATCGCGTTTAAAATCTTTACTGTCTTACCACAAAAAACTTTAGACAGGGTTTAACTTTAAGCGCGGGTTCTCTTTAATCTGGTTTTGTCGTATTTCACATAGACAACTATTAAAGTGACAGATGACAGATCCCTGGTTTAAAGTAGACTGTGTTTAAATTGTTTTTTGCTAACACCATGAATTTCTAAATCATTTTAAATACTAACTATCAAACACTTAAATTACTAACTATCTTCAAATATTTATCAACAGGAGGCAGAATCAGCTATAACTGCTATGAATGGCCAATGGCTTGGTTCCCGATCTATTCGGACCAACTGGGCTACAAGGAAACCTCCCGCACCTAAAAATGAACGTAAGTCACTTAAATTTAATTATCTATTTATATATTTCATCATCATCACCACAGTTTTAGGGTGCTTTTAGGGTAGCGAGGAATGTGTTTGTAAATAACCAATGGTATCGCTTCAAACGCTAAACGCTTCACACTTTAAACTAAATGAAGCGATACTATTGGTTATTTATAAACACATTCCTCGCTGCACATCCGCGCACATTATTAGTGGAAAATTAGCTTAGCGGTGAAGGAAAACATCGTGAGGAAACCGACATGTCGAAGAATCAAAAGTTCGACGACATGTGACATTTGCCCGCACTTGGCCAGCGTTGTGGATTATGGCCTGTACCCTCATAGGAGGCCCGTGTCCCAGCAGTGGGAATGTACATGGGCTCATGATGATGATGATGACTTTATCATCACCATCATCATGAAAGTGTGGGCTTTTTAGTTGTTTTTTTGAAGTGGATCTCCTGTAGGGGCGCGTTGAGAGTAAAATTTCAAAGTATAATACGATTCTGGTATCTTTGTATATTGCCAAAGAAGTTTCACTTCTGACACGTGCTCGGCACACACACTCTTTTCTTAATAATTTTTATTTCGCTGAAGAGTTTTCGGTCTTTGAGTGTAAAATAATATACGTACAATATTTCTCATTTATAATTACTGTATTAATTAAAGTAAATAAGTAATAGATTTGTAACTTAAGCTAAGTAAGGGAACTTAGTTCGTATAAATATGAAATACATGGATTAAATATTCTCAAAGGAAGGTATAACGGAATTGAAAATTAAGCAAATAAGCTTGAATTATTCAGAAAATTAGCTTTTTAGTAAATATAATTAATATTGAGTTTTCTAAAAACGTAATTAATTTATTAATTACTAGATTTGCTCTCATCTCATTACGTTACATTATTAACTAGCTGTGCCCCGCGGTTTTACCCGCATTGCTCCGCTCCTATTGGTTTTAGCGTGATGAATAATGATATAATAAATTATTTTGATAACAGATATTTTTCTAACACTACTCATAGGCGAACTATCTCTTCTCTATGATTATATATAAAATTCTCGTCACTATGTAAGTAACCATACTCCTTCAAAACGGCCTGACCGATTTTCATCCAATTCTGTGTGCATAACGGATAGCTCTGATCGTAAAACATTTATTTTTCATACCCCTTAGTGAAAATAGTAAGACAAAACAATCATTGCCGGAATAGCTAGAATTTATTTAAATCTTTTCATCACAAACCGTTCAGCCGTTCACATAACCAAGCAATAAACTGCCAAAATGTAACTTTAATACTTTTAAAAGGAAACAATATAATATTATAAGCCCCGTGCCCCACAAGGGGGTATAATGACAATACAGAAGCATCTCTGAGCGTCTTAAGATAAGCCCAGTGTGTAATTACGTACCTCCCTAGTTTTGAATTTTTGGAACTGTATGGAGATGTTTAAACCGTAACATGTACAAGAAATTGATAATGTTATAATTATAATATAACTAAAATTTTATAAATGTTTTTCGTTTATAACATTTAGATCGTCATATTACTCAAGTATTGAAAACAAATGACGCAGCTCGATTGTAAAAAATGAAATGGCATAGGCCCTAGGTAATTTGTACAATAAAAAATCTAGTGATACACAGAGTATATTTGTAAATGATAAATGGTCGATTACATCCAATGCCTTAAGCCTTAAGGTACCTATTTAATGGTAAATAAATGAAAATAAAGTAAGCCAAAGTAAGCCAAAGTTTTGCACATTATCATAATAATCCATTTTCTTGTCATTTTCATTATCGCACAACTTTTTTTATCTCCATTTGATATCCATACTTAATATTATAAATGCGAAAGTAACTCTGTCTGTCTGTCTGTTACTCAATCACGCCTTAACTACTGAACCAATTTGCATGAAATTTGGTATAGAGATATTTTGATACCCGAGAAAGGACATAGGCCACTTTTTATTGCGAAATATGTACCACAGGCGAAGCCGGGGCGGACCGCTAGTATAAATAATATGTAGTAGTTAATAATATCAAATGTTTTTTATTTCTTACTTTTCCGTTTTTGAAGTCGGTTGTTTTTAACGCAGTTATTTTTATTTAATACTTTTTAGTGTATTTTTCAACACGAATCAAACGAGCCCAAACTCGATAAAGTTGAGTCAATATATTACTGAGTTCCTATGGCCACCTTCCGATTCCATCATCAAATCAGCTTCATGTCATGATAATGTTTCACCGCTATCAAATTTACATACGTATACAAAATTTCAGCTCAATCGGTTACCGGGAAGTGAATCAAAGTTACTTGCTACATTTTAATTTAGTCATCGAGTACAGACAAAAATGCTCATAAAATAAAAACTACTGGGCCTATCCAAAAAAAAATTTTATGGGACAATTCGACACCATCCCACATCGAACAAAAAAAGAATCACGTAAATCAGTTCAGAAACCTCGGAGTAATCGGTGTACATACATTAAAAAAATATATATATACAGGGTGTCCCACTATCGGTATACTAAGCGCGAAGGGATTTGTAGTTTTGCATACACTGATCACGTAAAAATTACTTAAACAACAAAATTACGTTAAAATTTTTTTGCTAATTTTTTCCTTAAAATCCATGTTTTCTTCTCTAACTTAGCGCTGGCGGCATATATCGCTTCGCATAAGTGAGCATTTTGTATATGAAAACATAATTTTAAAAGATAGCTCACGTGCGGCTGGCAAAGTTAAGCGGGCTGCTTATTAGGGGTGTACACATAGAGTTTTAAAAATTCATCTATTTGAAAAAAAATGCGTTTGGATTTTTTTAAGTATTTATTACGTACTCAGCGTATGCAAAACTATAACCTCCTTTGAGCTTAGTATACCAACGGTGGGACACCCGGTATATATACCGGCCGAATTGATAACCTCCTCCTTTTTTTGAAGTCGGTTAAAAACTCTAATCGCACGGAGAGCTTAATTTTCACAAAAAGCTCTAATCGCTCGGAGAGCTTAATTTTTGCAAAAAACTCTAATCGCTCGGAGAGCTTAATTTTCACAAAAACCTCTATTCGCACGGAAAGCTTAATTTTCACAAAAAAGCTCTAATCGAATGGAGAGCTTAATTTTCATAAAAAACTCTAATCGCACGGAAAGCTTAATATTCACAAAAAGCTCTATTCGCACGGAAAGCTTAATTTTCACAAAAAAGCTCTAATCGCATGGAGAGCTTAATTTTCACAAAAAGCTCTTATCACACGGAAAGCTTAATTTTCACAAAAATCTCACGGAGAGCTTAATTTTCATTAGGCTCTAATCGCACGGAGAGCTTAATTTTCACAAAAAAGCTCTAATCGCACGGAGAGCTTAATTTTCACAAAAAGCTCTCATCGCACGGATAGCTTAATTTTCACAAAAAGCTCTAATCGCACGGAGAGCTTAATTTTCATAAAAAGCTCTAATCGCACGGAAAGCTTAATATTCACTAAAAACTTTATCGCATGAAGAGCTTAATTTTCATTAAAGGCTCTAATCGCACGGAGAGCTTAATTTTCACAAAAAGCTCTAATCGCATGGAGAGCTTAATTTAAAGGCTCTAATCGCACGGAGAGCTAAATTTTCACAAAAAACTCTCATCGCACTGAGAGCTTAATTTTCACAAAAAGCTCTAATCGCACGGAAAGCTTAATTTTCACAAAAAGCTCTATTCGCAGGGAAAGCTAAATCTTCACAAAAAAACTCGAATCTCACGGAGAGCTTAATTTTCACAAAAAGCTCTCATCGCACGGAGAGCTTAATTTTCACAAAAAGCTCTAATCGCGCGGAAAGCTTAATATTCACTAAAAACTATGTAATCGCATGAAGAGCTTAATTTTCATTAAAGGCTCTAATCGCACGGAGAGCTTAATTTTCACAAAAAGCTCTAATCGCATGGAGAGCTTAATTTTCACAAAAACCTCTATTGGATTTTTTTAAGTATTTATTACGTACTCAGCGTATGCAAAACTATAACCTCCTTTGAGCTTAGTATACCAACGGTGGGACACCCGGTATATATACCGGCCGAATTGATAACCTCCTCCTTTTTTTGAAGTTGGTTAAAAACTCTAATCGCACGGAGAGCTTAATTTTCACAAAAAGCTCTAATCGCTCGGAGAGCTTAATTTTTGCAAAAAACTAATCGCTCGGACAGCTTAATTTTCACAAAAACCTCTATTCGCACGGAAAGCTTAATTTTCACAAAAAAGCTCTAATCGAATGGAGAGCTTAATTTTCATAAAAAACTCTAATCGCACGGAAAGCTTAATATTCACAAAAAGCTCTATTCGCACGGAAAGCTTAATTTTCACAAAAAAGCTCATCGCATGGAGAGCTTAATTTTCACAAAAAGCTCTTATCACACGGAAAGCTTAATTTTCACAAAAAGCTCTAATCGCACGGAGAGCTTAATTTTCATTAGGCTCTAATCGCACGGAGAGCTTAATTTTCACAAAAAGCCCTAATCGCATGGAGAGCTTAATTTTCGCAAAAAGCTCTATTCGCACGGAAAGCTAAATTTTCACAAAAAGCTCTAATCGCACGGAAAGCTTAATTTTAACAAAAAGCTCTAATCGCACAGAGAGCTTAATTTTCACAAAAAGCTCTAATCGCACGGAGAGCTTAATTTTCATTAAAGGCTCTAATCTCACGGAGAGCTTAATTTTCACAAGAAGCTCTAATCACACGGAGAGCTTAATTTTCATAAAAAGCTCTAATCGCACGGAAAGCTTAATATTCACTAATAAAAATAACTGCGTTTAAAACAACCGACTTAAAAAAGAGGAAAAGTAAGAAATAAAAAAGATTTGATATTATTAATTACTACATATTATTTATATGTGCTATTTATTAAAAAGGTTTGATGTCGGTGCACGGGCTTAATACTAAGTGCTTAATGTTCGGCACCGACTTCAAACCTATTTAAGGGTGCTATTACCGTTTTTGAACAAAAAACGCTATTTTACGGTACCATTTTAACTCAAAGCAATTACACGTGAGAACAAAGTAATATCTTAATTTAAAGATAATATATTCAGTTCTACGATCATCTTATAAAAATTGTACGACGTCATACAAAATTGTCGCTGAAATACGATTTTCCCAGCACAATGATCGCATAAAATGCAAAAAAATGGGGTCTAAAACGGTACAATTTTAAGAAAATTAAAAGCCTAATCTATCTTCTTACCTATAAATTATTGAGGGATATATAGTCCTTTATAGTTTCTGATAATTTTTTTGTATCTAAATCAACATTTTATTTCAATTATTAGCTAAATTAAAAATTCTTGTCGATTTCTTCATACATTTTGCTCTCGCGGGTCGTCAGACCGCGCTCAGAAGCGCTCTTGGAAGGACGGGTGTATCGCTCCTCGTCCCAAAAATAAAACGAATTAGAAAAAGATTATTGTGCGTGCACTGTCGTTTTCGTGATTTGAAATATTTGATACTTTATAAGATTAAACTGTATAAGTTTCATATTCCAATTATTTGTAATTTAAAATTATGTTTTAAAAATTACCTTGCCTGAGATGCTCTTTTTTATGGGTTGTTGAATAGATTGGTGGGGTAAAACAATTCAAGATGGCGTCGACGAAAATTTGACTTTTTTTCGTGATGGGTGTCATTTTCATAGTTTTTGGGGTAGCTATTAACGAATATGAGGTCAAAACTGAAATCCAAGATGGCGCCGACGAAAATTGTACATCTTTTCGTCATGGGTATCATTTTCATGGTTTTTGGGGTAGCTATTAACCAATATGAGGTCAAAACTAAAATCCAAGATGGCGCCGACGAAAAATTTGACATATTTTCGTCATGGGTGTCATTTTCATGGTTTTTGGGGTAGCTATTAACGAATATGAGGTCAAAACTATAATCCAAGATGGCGCTGACGAAAATTTGACTTTTTTTCGTGATGGGTGTCATTTTCATGGTTTTTGGGGTAGCTATTAACGAATATGAGGTCAAAATTATAATCCAAGACGGCGCCGACGAAAATTTTACATCTTTTCGTCATGGGTGTCATTTTCATGGTTTTTGGGGTAGGTATTAACCAATATGAGGTCAAAACTATAATCCAAGATGGCGCTGACGAAAATTTGATTTTTTTTCGTGATGGGTGTCATTTTCATGGTTTTTGGGGTAGCTATTAACGAATATGAGGTCAAAATTATAATCCAAGACGGCGCCGACGAAAATTTTACATCTTTTCGTCATGGGTGTCATTTTCATGGTTTTTGGGGTAGGTATTAACCAATATGAGGTCAAAACTGAAATCCAAGATGGCGCCGACGAAAATTGTACATCTTTTCGTCATGGGTATCATTTTCATGGTTTTTGGGGTAGCTATTAACCAATATGAGGTCAAAACTAAAATCCAAGATGGCGCCGACGAAAAATTTGACATATTTTCGTCATGGGTGTCATTTTCATGGTTTTTGGGGTAGCTATTAACGAATATGAGGTCAAAACTATAATCCAAGATGGCGCTGACGAAAATTTGACTTTTTTTCGTGATGGGTGTCATTTTCATGGTTTTTGGGGTAGCTATTAACGAATATGAGGTCAAAATTATAATCCAAGACGGCGCCGACGAAAATTTTACATCTTTTCGTCATGAGTGTCATTTTCATGGTTTTTGGGGTAGGTATTAACCAATATGAGGTCAAAACTAAAATCCAAGATGGCGCCGACGAAAAATTTGACATATTTTCGTCATGGGTGTCATTTTCATGGTTTTTGGGGTAGCTATTAACGAATATAAGGTCAAAACTATAATCCAAGATGGCGCTGACGAAAATTAGACTTTTTTCGTGATGGGTGTCATTTTCATGGTTTTTGGGGTAGCTATTAACGAATATGAGGTCAAAACTAAAATCCAAGATGGTCGTCGAATTTCAAGATCGCGTCATGGTAAGGTAAACGCAGGTATTAACGACCCCTCTAAGGCAATTTTAAAATCAACCATATTTTTTAAGTATACTGGTTCTTCTAAAGATTTATAGTTTCATTTTATATGCTAGTGTTATGTATAAAAAATGTTTTTATTGAATCAAATACATTCAAATAAAGGATTATCTTGTAAAAAATAATTTACAATGTGACTTAGTCGATTGTTGGAATTACCGACCCATAAAAACGGCTGTGAAGCTATTAACGATTTTTATGCAGCTATTCCCGATCGTACGTGAGAGGAGGCCTTTTTCCAGCAATGGAATGTAATAGAAGCTAGTGATGATGATGATTACCGATCTTAATAAAATGAAATAAAAATGCAAATATATTCGTATTTTTTTATTATATGTAGTTATTTTTAATAAAACAAATGAGTACTTCTTAGTAATGAACTAAATAATTATAAACTTTTAAATTAATCAACATAACACTATTAATATATGTACATATATTAAATTAAAGGATTTCAAACTCTAGGGTATTTCCTTGTGCTATTTGATTGATTGCTTCGGCGAGTTGTGTTTTACTGTATACTTTTCGCCGCTTTTGTGGCTCCATATTTCTGGAAAAAAATATGATTATATGTTTTGTGTTAATTTAACCATGAAGAAGCATTTTTAATAGGCACCTATTATGTCATAAAAGTAGATGAGAAACTAAACAATCTATATTCGATCGGTAATAGCTTCCTATAGTTGCTATTGCCGACCCACATGGGTCGGTAATAAAGTATGTAAGTATAAACCTAAATTGTATTACCGACCCATAAAAAAATGGTTATTTTAATTCATTTGACCATCAGACTATAAAATAGATTATAATTGATTAATGTCATACAAAATATGAACAAATGCATATTGTTTAAACAAAAAAACAATGATTTACTACTGTAACTATTCGATACCGATCCTCGAAAAATATCATAACTTTGTATAAATTGACAACGCTAAAAAATAAACACTAGACAAAAAAGTTTAGTCGCTAATAGATTTTTATGAAGACTCATAGCTTAGATTTAAACTGGTCCATAAAACCACTTGTGTTAGTGTGATACAATAACATAAAAGAAATTTAAAACAAAAAGTTACGTTGCTGCCATTGCCGACTTATGGGTCGTTGATACCTGCCACGACTTAAACTGGTGAAGCTAACACCGTCCCATTTTTATTTTAAGTTTTATCGTTTCAAATTACTTTTTATTAATAAAATGTTGTAAGAAATGAAAAGTTGACACTTAAATGCATTGACATTTAGTAATATAAATTAAAGTATAGATGTCATTTGTTTGTAAATGTCTTAAAAAGATAAATCACAGTACTTACCCGAAGGAACAACGGAACAGTACGAAACGTCCTGCGTCCACGCTACCCCGCAGCAACTTACGTATTTTAACTCTTTTTTGCACAGTTATTCACACTAACGTAAAAGTATACGATGCTCAAGTAATACATTCGTGTATAACTTTGCCTACCTATAGCTATAATAGTTCTGGGAACGTTTAAATTTCGAATTACTTTTATAGGTCGGTAATACCTTCAAATTTTCGATGGGTCGTTGATAGCTGCGTTTACCCTAATACTGTCGCGTTATGGAACAAGGCGGCGATTTTGGTATCTATGAATCTCGCCAAAGAAAATTCACTCCTGACACGTTTTCTCGGCACACAGGTTCTTTTTTATTTTATTCTCTTCGTTTAAATGTTTTAGATAAACTTTATTTTAAATAAAGTTTAGCGAATATATTTAAAGTTAATAATATCTGTCAGAATATAAACACAGATGATGATTGCCACAGAGTTGCGTTTTATATTACATTTCTAAATTCTAAATATGCATTTCAATGTTCTTTAAAATTGTTTTTTTTTAAGACTTTCTACAAAACTGTAGTTGTTAACGTTTTTGTTATTTTATTTAAGTTTACTTTAAAGGAGTAAGAAAAATATACCTAATTATCGACGGTTACATTGGGGATTTGGTAATACCTGCATAGCTGTCTCAAAAACCTTGAAAATGACACCCATGCCGAAAAGATGTAAAAGTTTCGTCGACACCATCTTGGATTTTAGCTTTGACCTCATATTGGTAAATAGCTACCCCAAAAACCATGAAAATGACACCCGTGATGAAAAGATGTAAAATTTTCGTCAGCGCCATCTTCGATTTTAGTTTTGACCTCATATTGGTTAATAGCTACCCCAAACACCATGAAAATGACACCCGTGTCGAAAAGATGTAAAATTTTCGTCGGCGCCATCTTCGATTTTAGTTTTGACCTCATATTGGTTAATAGCTACCCCAAACACCATGAAAATGACACCCGTGTCGAAAAGATGTAAAATTTTCGTCGGCGCCATCTTGGATTTTATTTTTGACCTCATATTGGTTAATAGCTACCCCAAAAACCATGAAAATGACACCCGTGTTGAAAAGATGTAAAATTTTCGTCGGCGCCATCTTGGATTTTAGTTTTGACCTCATATTGGTTAATAGATACCCCAATAACCATGAAAATGACACCCATGACGAAAATATGTAAAATTTTCGTCCGCGCCATCTTGGATTTTAGTTTTGACCTCATATTGGTTAATAGCTACCCCAAAAACCATGAAAATGACACCCATGACGAAATGATGTCAAATTTTCGTCGGCGCCATTTTGGATTTTAGATTTGACCTCATATTGATTAATAGCTACTCCAACTCCTTGAAAATGACACCCATGACGAAAAGATTTCAAATTTTCGTCGGCGCCATCTTGGATTTTAGTTTTGACCTCATATTGGTTTATAGCTACCCCAAAAACCACCCACATTTGCAAATGTGTTTGCTACTTAGGAAAAGTTCAGATTTAAAGATATAGGTAATGTGACGAATTTAATTTATTTCATTCCGACTGTTTCTCGGAATAACATACATTTACTAAGAATTGCATACAATGCCGGGTTTAATATATTGCCGGTAACATAATATTATGTATGATAATAATTCTTAAAAAAGTATTTTATACATTTCTTAAAAAGCTTCGATATTGTATACAATAATACAATTCATATTCAAATTGTTGTAAAATAGTCACACTTTTTTAAGTAGGTTGACCGTTGATTCATACACTAAAATTCTTATAAGGATCGTAGCTACTAATAAAAGTAACAAAATGAATTTTTAAAGTTCCCAGTAATCTTCTGGAATCAATTTCAATAAAAATATAAAAAATAATAATATCAAGTATGAAGATGGTCTATAAAATGGAATGCGCTATGTTTACGTGAGCGTGATGTCCCGCGAACCACGTTGCGACGTTAAATACCTAAATTTGAGTAGCGCAGATTTGTGACAGCGTCCTTAATAAATAGCACATCCATACTTACTAATATTATAAATGCGAAAGTAACTCTGTCTGTCTGTCTGTTACTCAATCACGCCTTAACTACTGAACCAATTTGCATGAAATTTGGTATAGAGATATTTTGATACCCGAGAAAGGACATAGGCCACTTTTTATTGCGAAATATGTACCACGGGCGAAGCCGGGGCGGACCGCTAGTATAGATATATTTTGTCTAACTTCATTTCGCAGTTATTATAAAACAACTCAATATCATTACAAACTACGACCAATCCATAAATTATTCACACGGGGCGGTAATAACAGCTCCTAATTCCGTCCAATTTCCGGTACGCGCGTAATCTTCCTGTTCAGTTCCGGTCCGTTACAAAACGTTTCGTAACTCCAATTTTAGCAGTATATACCTGCAAATCAAATGCTTCCATTTTATTAGAAAGAAGGGTAAAATCATTTTTACTGATACTGGTTTGTGCTGATTGTCTTCCACTGACAATTCAACATAAAGACTAGGACTGCCAATTCAAAGATGTTTATAAGCTACTAGCTGCGCTTCGCGGTTTCACCCGCGTGCCTCCGCTCCTGTTGGTCTTAGCGTATATAGCCTTCCTCGACAAATGGGCCATCTAACACCGAAAGAATTTTTCAAATCGGATCGTTCTCGAGATTAGCGCGTTCAAACAAACAAACTCTTCAGCTTTATAATATTAGTATAAATTAACTACAACACATCCTAACAACGATTCACATTTATAATTCTACAGTCAACTCCAAGCCCCTAACCTTCGACGAAGTCTACAACCAGAGTTCCCCAACCAACTGCACGGTCTACTGCGGCGGTCTGACCACCGGGCTCTCTGAGGAACTGGTGCAAAAGACCTTCCAGCCGTTCGGCACTATCCAGGAGATACGGGTCTTCAAAGATAAGGGATATGCTTTTATCAGGTAACTATCAGACATGACATGTATTTAAAAAATATTTTACTTGATCTATGAATTATTGTGCTAAATAATGTAATTTTTAATATTTTTTTTTAACCTCAACTGTGCTGTGCACATACAATTTGGCTGGCATTTTACCGCAACATGTGATTAAATTTGTGTATAATTAGTCAAAAATGTCAGCTGTGATGTGTACCTATTTAAATAAATAAATAAAGACAGATATAGTAATACACATACAAACAGATAGTATAAGGGATATGCTTTTATCAGGTAATTAGATGAGACAGATTAAGAAATACATGTAGATGTGGATAGTGAAACTGATTTAAACGTAAACGAATTAAAAAACATGGACACAGTCAATCAATGTTACGCAGATATATAATATGCAAGATATGCACACACTGATACTGACAATTATTACTTAGCTTTGTACGTAATCAAAAAAGCCACACAAATATCAATAATCAGAATGAATATAGACAGAAACACGATAGGAGAAAAATACATAATACCAATTCCAGAACATGCATAGATGATCACATAACTATAGACACAAAAGCAGCTACCTTAAAAATTTCGACTATAACTTCCTCTTCCTCTCGGACCGCGCTCGCGTGCAGTTGTGTCTTTAACCGTAGTGCTTATTAGTTTATTGAATAAATAGTAATTATTCACATTAAAATCCATCACGAAAAATAGGAGCGCATACTCGCAAGAAGCTGAGTGTACAAGAACGTGCGATAAACCTCCTTACTGTTATTGCGCTCCTAGTACAATCAGCTACGTTATTTAACAATAACTACAGCACCTTTTGCTGTCCTGCTCACTCCAACTGAGACAACCAAGTGACAACTTACGCTGCTCGTTGCGCCCCGTCTTTCATTCAGAATAAACTACTATTATAAAGGTACGAAAGAATTTACTATACGAAAACTAATTCTTAATAAGAACTATACGAGGAATCATAAACCTCCTTAGACTTATGAGACCCTGGTGGATGTGCCAATATTAGATGAATGCAATAATTATTCAAATTTCTTCTGAGACATTGTGATGTATTAAATAACAAACATCTAAATTGTTTATGTCACCGTAGTATATCACTTGAATATAAAAGATTAAATTCCTTAAAGATTTCATTGATTAAATAATCAATTAATTTTAATTGAAGATAAAAGAAGAACGCATTTGCGAACATAAGAAATAATTATTTGGAAGCCTCCTATCAACCTTTGTGACCCTGGTACTGTGACTTGCTACTTTGAACAGCTGAGACGGAAATATATTCGCAACTCTTTTGCATATACATAATTGATTGATTACCTCTACTTGTTCATAATTCCCTAGTACTTAAACCGGAATAAACATAATTTGTTATTGATAAAATTAAACTGCGAATTATTATTTTATTAATTGAAAAATGCCACTTCAACGTAGTCCACCGACTAAGAAGACTGGTTTATCCCCAGGCATGAGTTCAGATAAATCTTCTTCAGACTCCCGTTTAAATGAGTTGTCTGACACTTCCCAATCATCAACCTATATTACCCAACGACTTAAACGTGGAAGGGAAGATGATCTAAGTTTTGAATTCAATAAGTTTAAAGAGGAGTTTAAAGCCATGTTTTCTGCTTTTACGAATAATCAACAGTCAGAACTACAGACTATTGCAGCAAAAATTAAAGAAATACAGGAATCCAATCACAATATAGACAATTCCATCGCCATGCTAACAAGTCAAAATGAAGAATACAAAAGAAAAATACAAGATATGGAAATTCAGGCAAAGAAGGATAGAGAATATATTGTCATGCTAGAAGAGAAAGTCGAAGATACACAAAGGGATATTCGTAAAACAAACATTGAGATAAAAAATGTTCCAATACAAAGTGGAGAATCTAGGGAAGATTTAATAAATATGTTTTTACACCTGTCCACAAATATTGATTGTAAATTGGATAAATCTCAAATTCGGGATATTTTTCGAGTGCGTCCCAAGTCCCGCAATGGGGATACTGTAAAGAACTCAACTATTGTAATCGAGATGGGTTCTGCATTATTAAAACGCGATATACTGAGTATGGCGAAATCCTTCAATATTAAAAACAAAACGAAACTACAAGCGAAACACTTGGGACTCTTGACAAATGGTGACACCCCTATTTTTATCTCAGAACAATTAACTCAAAAGGGTGCTCGTCTATTCTTTCTCGCAAGAGATCTCACAAGATCGGGTAACTTTAAGTTCTGCTGGACGTCTTTTGGTCGTGTATACGTAAGAAAGGATGAAAAGTCTTCAATTATCACTATAAAAACCGAGTCACAAGTTCATCAGTTAATGCAGCAACAGCAAACTACGACACAAGCATGACTCGCGGTACTACTATCTGTTTTTTATTGTCTCTCATTAACTGCTCTAGTGTTAGTTTTATATATTATTTTTTACTTTACTTTTAATTTTTGGATTGTATCTAAGCATATACAGGAGTTTGAAATGTTTGATGCCTCAACTAGTTTGAATTCTCGATGTATCTCAGTACACTATTCTACTCACATAACTACTCAATACCTACTCATATTTCAACTCACACCACACTTAATTTAACTATTATCATAAATTACACTACACACACATACAATCCGCACACATATTGCTATCATTCAAACAGTCTTACGAGTTCATAAAACGTGGCCTTTTATTGGGGGAATCTATACTAATTACCGTATACTTTAGCATCTCATACATAACCTGTTTTGATTATGACATTATTATCCACTGTCAATTTCTCTCTGAACTAATACAATATTTCTGCTTTTTAATAAAAGCCTCACTGATACATCATGTGTACACTTACTTAAAAAATGGCAGCAGTTAATCAACTTTATGCAATAAGAGACTTAGACCAAACAATGCCATTTCCACAAATAAGTTGTGATATACAGGACCTTACTAAATCCATAAATATTTCAAATGCAGATCTTACTATAATGTGCCAAAATATAAGAAGTATCTACCGTAACCTAAATGACTTCCTAACAACTGTATCGGTACTAAAATCTGATGTGGACGTACTAATTTTTACAGAATGTAGATTAAATAAATTTAAAACTATCCCACAAATACCTGATTATACTGCACTAGAATCGGTATTTAATCAAAATCAAAACGATGGAGTTATTATCTATGCTAAATCCTATCTCAGACCTAACCTAAAAGAAATTAAATTGGTACATGCATCTTGTGTGCAGCTGGAAATCCTTGACCTTACCATTTTGGGCATCTACCGATCGCCCTCTAAACAAAATGCGTCCGAATATATAGAATCTCTTAATAACCACCTTGTAAATATAAAATCACATCGTAACATAATTATAACAGGAGATATAAATATTGACATTCTAAATAGTATAAACGAACAATCTTACGAACGTAATAATAGAGTTACTTATTTAAATATGCTGGCTGATCATGGTTTTCTTGCTGCACACACGCTGCCAACGAGAGACTCTAGTTGCTTAGACCACTTTATGGTGAAGCTAAACAATTCAAAATTTTCGGCAAATTCTGCTGTATTAAATACCAGTATCACTGATCATCTAACAATTTTCTTAAGTATATCAAAACTTAAAATTCATACCGTAAATACAAAAATTATTGAATATGTGAATTATGATGTAGCCTATGATAGGCTTCTTCAAAAGAATTTAGAGTCTCTGTTATTGTGCGATGATCCTAATTTAGTCACAGAGTGCCTACAGTTATATTTATCTGAGGCATTAGATGAGAGTAAGACAATAAGAAGAACGACCAAAAAACACCAAACGATTAAACCGTGGATAACAGCAGGTATTCTCAGGTGTATCCGAAATAGAAATCAAATGCAACTTAAAGTTAAAGCGGACCCTCTAAACGATATTTTAAAACTTACATACAGACGTTACAGAAACCATTGTAATAACTTGATTAAAAAATTTAAGCGAAATTATGACAGAGAAATGTTAAGTAAAGCAGCTAAAAACTCAAAAGAATTATGGAAATCGATAAGACAAATTACCAACTTTAAACCAGCTAAATTACACAGTAAAGATCTTCTCAAGTCGGATTCTTCTCCTTGCAAATCGGTAAATTTGGTTAATGATTTTTTCGCTGATGTCGGTAAAGAGTTGGCAAATCAACTTTTGACTAAAAATTCTAATGTGGTAAGGAACCCTGCTTTAAACACGACTAACCTAAACAGCTCTTCTTTCGTTCTTCTAAAAACCGATGTCAGTGAAGTTAAAACAATAATCACGACGTTAAAATCTGATAGTGCCCCAGGGTGGGACAAAATACCTACAAAATTTCTTAAAATTTGCTCTTCTATTGTAGCTCCTGCTATTTGTCACTTAGCGAACTTATGTTTTAGTACAGGTATATTCCCTGTTCAACTGAAAAAGTCAGTAGTTGTTCCGGTGTATAAGGGTGGGGATGGATCCGATGTCAATAATTATCGCCCCATCTCAGTTCTGCCAGCAATCTCTAAAGTTATCGAAAAGCTCATTAATAGTAGACTCCTTAATTACTTTGAAAAATATAACATCTTCTCTGACTCACAGTTTGGGTTCAGGCACGGTCTTTCAACCGAAGATGCTGTGTTGAAATTAACATCTCTTATATCTGACAGACTGGATGAAGGCAAAAAATGTTTGGCTGTTTTTCTAGACCTGAAAAAGGCCTTTGACACCGTTTCCATCCCTATTCTTATCCGTAAGCTGGAGCATGCAGGCATTCGTGGTACACCCCTTAATCTAATGGAAAGTTATTTAACAGAGCGGACTCAATGTGTAAAAATAGAAAATTATATTAGCTGCGACAGAGGCGTTACCTGTGGTGTGCCACAGGGAAGCGTTCTCGGACCAACGCTCTTTTTAGTCTATATCAATGATCTCACTAATTTAAGTATAATAAATGGAAAAATCTACTCTTACGCAGATGATACGGCGATAGTGTTTAGTGGGAATTCATGGCTTTCTGTATTTAACGCGGCACAGATAGGTATTTCTAAAATTTCTGATTGGTTAATAAGTAATCTCCTCACTTTGAACATTAAAAAAACTAACTACATATGCTTCTCAATTAATAATAAAACACAACCTAATCCTAATCTTAACCTTAAGCTCCACGAATGCGACGGAACTGATAATTTAAATTGCACTTGCGACACTATTGAAAAAGTTTTTACTACAAAATATCTCGGGATCATACTTGATCACCGCTTATCTTGGCATTCACACATTGATTATATGAACGAAAGAGCACGGAAACTAATCTGGATTTTTAAATCTTTGAGACATGTAACTTCACATAAGCTTAGGAATCAAATATACAAGTCCTTAGTTCAATCAATCTTAGCATATTGTATTCCTATCTGGGGGGGAGCTAACAAATCTAAATTCATAGAAATGGAGCGTGTGCATAGGTGTCTTCTGAAAGTCATGTATCAAAAACCTCGCCGGTTTCCAACGATAGATCTGTATAAACTATGTGATATTCTATCAGTCAGACAACTATACATCTTACTTATTACAATAAAAACACACAAAAAAACACCATTTATTTATACCACAGTGGAGGGAAGAAGAAGGAAGGAGGTAATTAAAACTCGTTGTACCAAAACTGTTTTTGCCAGACGCCAGTACTCAGCTAACTCAGCTTATATATATAATCATCTAAATAAATTATTTAACATTAATAGACTAACTTGTTGTGATTTAAAAAATAAAATAATGAATTGGCTAAAAACACTAAATTATGATGACACAGAAAACCTCCTTGCTACGTCATGCACTGTGTAATTATTACTTTTATATTATTTATTTAACTATAACCACGTGTAATCATTAGCTGGTAAATATTAATTGCTATTTAAATTCGTTCACTCACAAACTCGTGCTCATACATAAACCGACAAATCCACACACACACACACACACACACACACACACACACACACACACACACACACACACACACACACACACACACACACACAATCATACACTCCACACTTAACAATTAATATTTAGTTATTAACAGTTTATTTTTTTCATGTAGATAACCTATTTTAAGCTAAGGAAGAGCGGGTCCTCCTGACACAGGTTTTATCTTAAACTTACTAGGAGGGCCCTACTACTCCAAATTGTGTAAAATTTAGAAAGGAAATAAACGATTTTTTTATTTTATTTATTTATTTTATTTTATTTTAACTCTCCTCAAAAAATGAACATATTATTATACAAAATTATTTCTAAACAAACATCAATTTGTATGGCCTATGTTCTAATATCTATAGATTCATGTTATTTTGAATTTGTGAAAGTAACATCATAAATACCTACAGTTCGTATAAGATCCTGTATTGTCAAAAACGTCAGAAATCTAATAAATAATTAAATATTTTCAGGTTCTCTACAAAGGAAAGCGCCACCCACGCTATAGTGGCTGTCCACAACACAGACATAAATGGTCAACCAGTTAAATGTTCTTGGGGGAAGGAATCTGGAGACCCTAATAATGCGCAGGCACAAGGACAGGTGTGTATTAAAGATTAATGTAGTATTTATTTAAAGGAAAACAGAAAGGAAGATATTATAGACATCATAATATTCCATTAAACACTAGAATTGGACTATGATAATTTGTTAGTAGAAAAAATCGAAAGTGTTTTTAGAAAGTGGAAAAAAGATTGAACACCACATCACATTGCTATCCAGGCAAATTATTGTAAAGAAGTTGTTTTAATGTAAACAATAAAACTAGTAAAAGAAAAGTTTAAAGTATGATATGAAACAAAGTATAAATAACGATAAAACGGTTTGCCGATTTTACTAAATTGTAATTGAATGGTGAATTTGCGTGTTTAGTGACATGTCTATCTATAACGTCATAAGATTTAAAATTAATCTTATGTCGTATAGCTTCTAAAAGCCTAAAAAAATGTTTCTTATTTCGCGTGTGCAAGTGAAACTAGTATCAAATAAATTGTATCATAATATTTATTACAAGAGAAATATTCATAAAGGCCTATTTAAATATTGATCAAACGTAAGACCCATATCAATGTCACACAAAATTGAAGACCGTTGTTTTGGCTATTTCATTATTACTGGAAACGGGCTTAATATAACATGCACGGAAATTTAATAAGTAAATATTGTGTGTATTCTGTCAATCTAAATACTGACGTAATACTAGCTTTGACCCGTGGTTTTACTCATATTGTTCCACTCCTTTTGGTCTGAACATGATGATGATTGATCTTTCGTCGATAAATGGGCTATGAAAAAAATTTCAAAATCGGACCAGTAGTTCCAAAGATTACTCCAAATTTTCAATTTTAAATAAATAGCAATTAGTTCTCGTATAAAATTCTCGTAAATGTAACCAATACCTCGATACCTTATAGAAAGTAAAATAATAATGCATATGTAGTACATAGAACTGGTAACCTACTTACGATAAAGAAAATCCTTAGAGAAATAGATGATGAATATATTTGCCCTATTTCCAATGTATGAGGTCATGAGACTACGAGCTTTTATGTTAACATACACGGTAACAATATGATTAAAGAAACATACGTGTATAGTAATCACTACATAGTATAAAACAAAGTCGCTTTCTCTGTCCCTATGTCCCTATGTATGCTTAAATCTTTAAAACTACGCAACGGATTTTGATGCGGTTTTTTAAATAGATAGAATGATTCAAGAGGAAGGTTTTAGTATATAATTTATTATGTTTTAGACAAAGCGGGCGAAGCCGCGGGCGTAAAGCTATTAATATTATAAATGTTTGATTAGAACTTTTAAACAAAAATAACTCACAAAACAATTACTTTTGTATTGAATTTTCTTTGGTTAGGTTCTTTTTTACTATTGCAAAGTCCTACATGATGCTCGATTTTTTTCCTATTCAAACTCAAACTCAAACATTTATTTATTCAACTACACTACGTTTCGAAGCGCTTTTGAATCATCAAAATACAGAAACATAACAATTTATCATTTATTCCATTACTAGCTTGCCGCCCGCGGCTTCGCCCACTTTGTCCTAGTAAATTATATGCTTAAACCTTCCTCTTTAATCACTCTATTAAAAAAAACGCATCAAAATCCGTTGCGTAGTTTTAAAGATTTAAGCATACATATGGACAGAGAAAGCGACTTTGTTTTATACTATACTAGCGGTCCGCTCCGGCTTCGCCCGTGGTACATATTTCGCAATAAAAGGTAGCCTATGTTTCTCAGGGTCTAAAGATTGTCTGTGCCAAATTTCATCAAAATCGGTTGACAGGTTTAAGCGGAAAAGCGTAACAGACAGACAGAGTTACTTTCGCATTTATTATATTAGTAGGGATGTAGTGATAAGTAAGCAGCAAAGCCTGGGTCGCTCTAATTTGTTAAATGTTTTAAATAAATGATTTATTTATTTATTTATTTAAAAGCCAATACTATATTGCTCCTTTCAGCTCGGCGGTACAGCCTACTCCCCATTCGGTGCAGCCTACACCGGCGGAGTACCACCCGCCTCCTACTGGTACAACACTTACCCGCAACAACTGGGCGGCTTCTTGCAGGGCATGCAAGGGGTTCAGGGGTACTCGTATGGACAGTTTGCTGGCTATCAGCAGCAGTATATGGGGTGAGTGTTTGAAGTTGAAATGAAATAATTTCATTTGTCCAAGAAGTTGGTAAATAATTCATTAATATTTAAAGACGCTACGGAGGAATTTGTTTTTACTTAATAAAGGACCCAACATCGTAAAATACTTGTATGTCTGGTTCTTAATAGCTCTTTAATAGATTAGGAATAGAATTACACAACGGTATGAATTTAGCTTATTTCTATGGTAGGTATTCTTACAGCCAAGAAGCTTATATCTAATTCACTGGAGATTTCAGTATGAACATTAACTTGTAACAAGAAAATATGACCTTGAATGACGCCTGTATGTTTTTTTATCCCTTTCACACCTAACTAACTACCTAGGTGTGAAAGGGATAAAAAAACATACAGGCGTCATTCAACGTCATATTTTCTTGTTACAAGTCAATGTTCATACTGAAATCTCCAGTGTATTAGATATAAGCTTCTTGCTTACAGCATTTGAATTTGATCATAGTGCGTAATACAAATGAAAACTTAAACAGAAAATTTTTTTCGTTTTCCTTTCCTGTCACAACGTTCAAACTCAAAACTCAAACTCAAACATTTATTTATTCAATTAGACTTCTTCTAGAAGCACTTTTGCAACGTCATTACATATTTTTAACATTTACCAATGATTCGGAAAGCAAGCGGAGAAGAACCGGCAAGAAACTCCGTAGTTGCTCTTTTTAATCATGTCAGTTTTACAATTCAATTTTACAAAACACATATGTAACATCATATATTATCTTTCTAACATGATGTGAGCATAGGCAACTTTTTACCACAGTGAAACATTTCATTCCTATCGATATTTCATGCATACCTTTGAATACGCAGCCTTGGTCAAAAAGCTAGTAAAAAATGTATGCGTGTACTAGAGTACACACGTAAGAAGTGAAACTTCTTTATGACCTTAAAAATGTCACGAGTATGGCGTAACGCAAAAATGTCCCGCGTACGGCGTAACGCAAAAATGTCACGCGTACGGCGTAACGCAAAAATGTTACACTAAATTTTTGTCCAACCCCGATAAAGAAGTTTTCACTTCAATAAATACTATAACATAATTCCATACAAATAATTCCAGCATGGGCGGAGTCCAACTGCCCTGGGCTCTGGGCGGTGGTGTGGGCGGTGTGGGCGGTGTGGGCGGTGTGGGCGGTGTGGGCGGCGTGGGCGGCGTCGCTGCGATGTCCCAACCGCCGCAGGTGCTGCACTACCCGGTGCAGCACTTTCAAGTGCAGCCAGTGAGTCGCTATTATAAATCCATACTAATATTATAAATGCGAAAGTAACTCTGTCTGTCTGTCTGTTACTCAATCACGCCTAAACTACTGAACCAATTTGCATGAAATTTGATATGGAGATATTTTGATACCCGAGAAAGGACATAGGCTACTTTTTATCCCGGGAAAATGACGCAATCCCGGAAATCACACGGGAACGGGAACTATGCGGGTTTTTCTTTGACTGCGCGGGCGAAGCCGCGAGCGGAAACCTAGTTATAAATAAATGTGTGCGTGTACTAGTGTACACACGTAAGAAGTGAAACTTCTTTATGACCTTATTTTTCAAAAATAATTTACTATATGCAACTTTACAGAAATACGTCAATCACGCGTGTAAGGGATAAAATCAAGATGGCGCGTAACGGAAAAATGTCACGCGTAACGAAAAAATGTTACACTAAATTTTTTTCCAACCCCAATAAAGAAGGTTCGCTTCAATAAATAAAAATTCTTTATTGACAAAAGATTTTACATTTTGAAATATTGAAGTCTCTGACTCCCAAACTACTATTTGTAGAGATGTAATTATTTACAGTCTAGTTACCTTTTCGCTAGATTTGTTAGAAGAATAGTGAATAGTAGTAGAATAGCTTTGAACAGGTGATTTTGTGTACCTGTAAAAGTTCCTATAGACTTGTAAAATGAACATTTATGCCATATATCCAGTACTTGATTATGAATTAAACATTTGTGTACCCCTATACCTATATAAAGAACCTACAACTAAGAAGTAGTGGCTAAGTTACTAGTTAGTGACTAGTTAATTAATGAATTAATAATAAATATAAATATGCCTAAAAATTTATATTCATTCAAGTAGACGAACATGTTTCTAACAGGACTCCTATCTTTTTTTTTCGGCAATATACTATCAAAACAAAGTATATCGTATCAGCTAGTAAATAATATACCAATAAATCTAATAATTTTAATATTTTAATATATCAGGACAATTTTCACACACGGCACGATCTGATCCCATACTAAGCTTTCGCTTGTGTTATGAAAACCAGATGGTTGATAAACATACATATATAATTTTAAATAAATACTTATATAGATAACTAGCGGTCCGCCCCGGCTTCGCCCGTGGTACATATTTACGTTTTCTCTACATAAGAACCATCCTCGTACTTCAAGGAATATAATAAAAAAAGAATTAACGAAATCGGTTCAGCCGTTCTCAAGTTATGCGCTTACCAACACATTTTGGGATTCATTTTTATATATAAGAAGATTAACACCCAGACACAGAGGAAACATCTATGTTCATCACACAAACATTTGCCCCGGGCGGGAATCGAACCCATGACCAGTGGCTTGGAAGGCAAGGCCACTACCAACCAAGCCAACCGGCCAGTTATTTATCATTTATAAAGTAATGAAAAATGACATAAACTCCGCTATAACAACAAACACGTTTTCTTCTTTCAAGTGAACATAACCTTGCAGATCGGAGAGGACGAATGGCTCGCGCCGAGTTTGCTCGTGTGAGGCCAACGTGCGCCGCCCGACCCTTGCTGCTGTCAGAAAGATTGGATCTAACGATATACTTCCATCAGATTATCGTGACACATAATTTATTTATTTATTCATTTATTCAGGAAGACATTTACAATTCTTAAATACTAGACAGTTAAAAAGAAGAAAAAAAAAACAAAATACACTTAAAATCTAAAATTAATTTAACAAATACGAATACAAGAAATGTTCCCTGAAAAGGAAAAGTAAAAGTAAATTTCAGTAAATTGACGATTTGTTACTTATTTCTACACAGTGTTGATATTGTTTTTGTTTTTTTTTTGTAAAGAAGAGTGGATATAACGATCCACTCTGGATATAACGACAAATTTTCACCAGATCATTATGTTACTAAATTTCTATACATTGATGATGTATTACTTCTTTCAATGTTGATCTTTTACTTTTTCTGTACACTGTTTTTTTTTTTTTTTTTTTTTGTAAAGAAGCGTGGATATAACGAACTACTTTCACCAGATTATTATAGAAATTAGGTATCACTACTTAATTTCTATACATTGATGTTTTGATTAATTTGTATATTGACGATGTATTACTTCTGTACACTGTGTTTTTTTTTGTTACTAAGAGTGGATAGAACTAACTACTTTAATCAGATTATGTTATTTAATTTCAATATGTTGATGATTTTGTTGATTTATTATAATGGATCTCACTTCGTACTTTCACCAGGTTATAATATCACTGAATATTCATACATCGATGATGTATCGATATATTTTCACAATGTTTCGTGTTATAAATTTATAAATAATAGAAAAAATTCGATCACTCAGCGGGACTCGAACCCGCATCCTTTCGCGCCATTCCGGGGCGGATGCCTGACCAATTCAACCACTCGTGACCCACCAGAGAATTTTTTCTATTCTTTATAAATTTATATTTATAAAGCATTTGAATGCCATAAAACCAAAAATATCAATTTCAATGTTTCGTGTTATTCTAAAGTTTATTTTAAAGAGAAGAGTGGATCTAACTTTCTACTTTTGTTAATTCATTGCGAAGTGAAATGTTTATGATTATTTTGTTAAGTACTTGATTATTATGATGTATAAGTTGTTTAATTTAAATGATTATTTATTTTCTATGTAAGGTTTTGGTTTGTATTTAATCACTTGCTCAAAGAGGAAAGTTGCAATTGCATACTGTATTTACCGTATTTCTCTAAGTTGGAACGTAAAGAAAAATATTACTTCATGTTTTCCAGACTTACGCTATTGTCAATGTAAGACATCTATTGATTTTGTTTCTTTGTTGTTAATTTAAGTGTTATTGAATATTTTTGTTATGTTTTGCATTTTTTTTTTTTGAGAATTTTGTGGTTTTTTTTTACATTTTATGTAATTGACGAATTCTAGTCATCTATGCGATGTGTTTGAAACATACTGACGGGTTGAAGCGGCGTAACGCGGGCGGATAATGATCTCACGTTCATATTTTCACTAATTATATTGGTTGAATATAAAGCAAATGTGAGTCACTATCAAAATATTTCTATTACTGCTTATGATTGCATGGGAAATGCATTAAGAATATAAAAGAATACTTTTAGAAAATATATAGTTATTACATATAAGATACGCTAAGGATAGGTTAAGGTTATATCAATCACACGCGGGCCAATACGGTTGCGACACAGCATCTAATGGGAAATCCTTTGTGAGTTTCTGACAGACCTCGATACGGTACCAAAACATCTAAGCACAAGTATATACTAAGATTAGGGGAAAAAAATATGTAGATTTTTGGAAAAATGTTTAGTAGAATACCTACGTAAAGGTACGCGATATGAGTGAGAAAGAATTTTTTAAGATTTTATATCTGTCGAACGCTGGGAAGGTATATTATAACGAATTGCATGATCTATACATGTAGGTTTTTTTCTCTGGACGTCAGTTATGCCAAATTCATAAACAATTCAAGTAATATAATAAAAAAAGGTTGTGTATTAATATAAATGGATACTTGGAACTACAAACTTGACGAAAAATAGATGAAGTGTAGAGAAAAATAGTTTATTTATCGTAAGAAAGAAATATATTTATTGTCTAGTACGTAAGGTATTTAATCTTTTACTGTAGGTAGTGGAAGAAGTGTGGTCGAGAGTTATATCGACTTAAAAACTTTTTGCTATTATTTGATGTTCGCGTCTTCATTTTTTTCGCGAGAGCTGGTTAAAGGTGAACGTATTGGCAGAGTTATTCTTGGAATAAAAGGAAATAGTTCTTAATAGAGCCCGAACTCTTCTATGTACCTGACAAAGAAGCAGATATTTGAAAAATGTTCGTCATCGTCGTAGATCGTCGTTATATAAAGCATATAATTTAGATCAGTGCTAGTGAAGGTAAATATCAGGAAAATGTTAATTTATGATTAGAAGGAAATCTTAGAAATATTGCATATATTATGAACGTTTTAATAAGCTAATCCTTTCATAGAATAACAACTGAAGATCACTCGATTCGACTAAATGATAAAATTTTTCATGTACTAACTCTGTCAATACGCATAGCTTCTGAACTCACTCATCTACGTGATAACATCTTTTTTGAAACTTTTTAACGTGGCCCGATACGCCATCGGTATTTTGTAAAAAAAAATGTATTTTATATATTATATTGACGGTGTTGATTTGTGTAGATTTGTTTCTATATATGTTATTCTCTGTCACATCCACGAGCGAGTTTCGGGAGTAACGAATAATGTTTTGAATATACAGTCGTCCAAGTATAAGAACGACTGACTCTTGAACGCTCGTGTCTGCTGACGTCATATGCAATGATACATAAAATGATAATTATTTAAGTTTTAAAGTATATTCGAATAGCTTAAGCATAATACAGCGCATTTACAAAGATACTTACTAAGTCATTGCTATCTGTTGGAAACCTGACGCCAAATCGTTCTTTGTAGTGACTGACATTACAAGTGATTTGAGCGTTAAGGTTGTCTGTACGACTACTTCTCTGCCGAAGACTCATTCGTGGAGACGACGTCTTATGCATGTAGTCGAATCTTGTGAGACATATCGCTAGAAATTTATATTAAGATTATATATTATTATATTAGTTCGACAGCTAAGGAACGAATTGTTAAGTCAATTGCAGACATCCGGTCAATCGAGAGTGGTTATTGACGTGTTTTAAATGATTTTATCGACGGGATTACGGCGTTCGTAGATGTCTTGCGAGGTGGAACGATACAGAACCTCTGAAATGCTTAAAACGCGTCAAACTGAGGTGCGACCTCATAGACAAAAATATCACAAATATAATAAACCGTTAGATAGACAAATTTAGCTATAACTACATATAAAATGCTAGATTACGAATCGTTTTGCCTATAATCGCTTTCAAGGTAGGTATTTTAGAACATGTATATCCATTAAACGTAAGGTAGGTAAGTTCTCGCCAACTGTCACGTTTCATTGGAAGGATTTTTATTCCTCCAATCGACAGTTCGTTGCCTTTCTTGATGCTACTCTATTCCTTCTGAGATAGGAGATCTATTAAGCATAGTTAAGGCTTACATTTCCAAATAGTTATCGGCTAAGTATATTTAAGAATCGATGAAAAGAAATATAAACATGTTAGCTAGGTAAATTTCAATATATATTAAAGTATATTATATACAAGATGTGAAAACATTATCGTCTAGATAGGTTATGAAATTTTAAGTGTTTATATTATGTTCGTTCCGTTTATTATTTGTGTTGTCATTCCATCGATGTTAAGATAATTAATTTTAAGTCCCAAAGAACACCAAATATTTTATAATCCTTGTAATATTAAACTTAGAATTGGCGATATAGAACTAAAGTTAATGCCTTATAAAATTTACTATCTGTGTCCTTGTTTAAATGTTGGGTTGTGTTAGAAGATATACGTCCAAACGACCAATCATTTTTTGAACATTTTACATTTATTTACGATTGCAGTTTATAAAATAAATGAAGCAGACATTTTGAATGAACGACACGATTTCGCAATAAAGCTTTGGATGTATACGTTCTAACACATTACGTGCCAAATTATTTGTTTTCATTCCTTGTTCATCATGTACCGTCTATCTGAATGAAAGATAACACCAAGTCAGACTTAAAGTATAATCCTCTTAGAGAGATTCTAAATTATCATTTTATGGCCTTGAATAACAAACGAAAGACTTCCATGCAATAAATCGAGACTATTTAAACTGTAAATAACCAGATATATATAGAGTTCGATTTGTAAAGTGAAACTTGGTTGGATGAATATTGTATTCACAAATAAAACGTACAGATAATATTATAATGATTCACTTGATAGTTGAATCTGATACTACAATTGATGGGAACTTAGTAAAAGGTAATGACATCTCTGGTTAGGTTGTAGAAAGTGTCGTTGAGGTTATATTATGGCCTATTCAAAGTAGAGCGGTTCGGCTGTTCGCTATTCGGATCGGTACGCGATTAGAGTCTCTATAATATACTGCGTAAGACATTTAATCGCGTGTACATCGGGGTACCGTTACAGCTCTAGTATGAATAGGCCTTTACGCTGTTAAATATACAGATTTCATTTAATCCAGTTTCTCTTTACAAATGAAACTCAAAAACGTATTCAAGGCCGTAAAATCACTTAGTGTTCGTGATATATGTAACTCAGTGTATTACGTTTCATGGATCTTGTAGTGTTTTCGTGTTTCGTTATAGAAAAAGCTAGACTCGATGTTTTTGTGTTCGTTCGTAGTTATATCCCAAATTCGCGTGCTTAGGAATATTGTTTTGAAACACAATAAAGTGACATATTTTTTGAGATTTATAGTAATGGACGTGTCTTGTCCACTTTGTAGTGTTATGTTCGTACATTTTTATTTTGTGTAAATTGATGTTATTAGATGTCCTTCGTGTTTTATAATGATATTACATATAACGTAAGATTGGGCTTAATACTGATGTTCTTCTTCATTATTAGATCCTTTTTTTTTTTCATTTGTAGTAATTTGTTTATTAAAGAAAAAATTCAATTTAACTTTTGATTTTACCTTTGAAAAAGGTTTTTCATACTATCTTTTTCGTTGTATCTATTTATGTGCTCATTTAGTAGTTGTAATTTTTTTTTTAACTACTATATACTCTACGAATTCTACCTTTTTGGTAAGTTGTTCAAATAAAGGCCCAAGCTTAAAAAGAACTGATTTTTAAAAAATCGTAAGTATTTTATATGTAATATCATGACTCTATCATTATTTAGTGTATCTATAAATTATACTCTCGGTTTTGAGTGAAAATTGATGAATCGATAAAGATGATTCTTATAAAGATGAAGGAAAAATACCAAAGATCTTAAACTTATAACTGTTTTTGAGGATACACTTTTTAACTACTTCAATTCATTTAATTATTTCTACAAGTTCAGAACAAATATTCCTTAGACGACTGGATATTTTTCATCGAAAAATGTGAGTTTTCGTTTTATGATTGAGTCGAATCTTTCTACCAGATTACACTGAATGCTTCATTGACTTGGATGTTTTAACTATAGATGGTATGAATATCGAACAAAAAATCCATCAATTTTCACATCAAAAACCATATGTAACACACAGCAATAATAATGCAATAGGTGTTGTAGTCTTTGATTTCTTGTACCGCTAGTATAATGTTTACGATAAAAGTTTATCTTTTATCATTTTTGTTCTGTATTGATAGAGGTTGAGAAGTATAGAGGGCAGATGCAAACGTTTAGTTTGATAATAAACGGGTTTCGAATACCGGTATCCAGATATCGGTATTTTGATGAACACCGGAAACCGTTTATTATCAAAACGATATGTATAACCGCGATTTTGATTTCGTTCCCCACCCCCCCCCCCCTTCTTTTCTACCGTCCATGGATGTTGTCTAATAGATTAGATTAATATAATTTGCATTATTTTTTCAACAAAACGCACATCTTTTGTAGTTACCAACCGAGCTTTTTTTAAGAATAATAAAAAAAAACAAATGAATGTGATTCTTCGAACTTAACCTTCGACCAGAAACGTGTTAGTGAGTCCCTTTCCGATTTTTCTATATTTTATTACATCATGCATAATATATAACACGATGTATAGAGCTGTTTCTATGTAGGTCGGTACAATGGGAACCCATTACCAGCCATAGAAGAAATCTTTATTTTTTTCTACCCCCGTTTAGTTCGTTATTTGGTTTCTTGCATTAATTAGAAGGATTGTAGTTTAAAAGAAATAGTGGTTTAAGTGAATAGAATAAGTCTATTGCTTGGTTTTGTTATGACTATTCATGTTTATGTTTTCTGAAAACAATTTTTATGTTTGTACTTTCGCGTTTTGAGGAAGCGGCCAATGTTGTACCGCCTCGTTGACTTCTCGAAATCACTGGGATCAATTTTAGTTACATTTAGTTGTATCTGTACGTGTTTAGTACAATTTATATTATCTATGTTTACCAAAACCGACTCCGTAGTGTTTTTTACGTTTTTAAATTGGTCGCTTCTCCAACGCGCGGCAAGTTTGTTAAATTTGACGTTTTATAGTTACGCGGGTTTTTGACAACTTGGAAATGTGTCATTTTTGACGTTGACGTTTCGATAAGTTATCTGTGCTGCTCTTGACAATTTCAAATATTGTTTGTGATCTGATGTTGAGGCAAGAGAAATAACTGATGTGAAATTTATTTTACATTTCAAGTAGTCTAAAATTCGTATACTGTCGCCTGCGTTCGTAACAATTTATATCAGCGGTAGTTCTAACACAGATAACGAAATCTACGAAGAACAAAAACTGTACTTATAATATTTTATTATGTATCTGTATTTTTAGTTAAAATTATTTATATAATTCAATATAGCTCCTACCTGTTTTTTTTTTAATAGTTTTTAATACTATTCTTACTACTATTACTTAATACTATTCTTGTTATCATTTTTGTATGTATTATAAGATCAAAAGTTACAATAAAATAACGTCACTAAAATAACAGGTTTCTGTAACAGTGATTTTGTGTAACATGTTATTTCACTGTGATTTTTAGAACGCTGATATAAATTGTTAAGAACAAGGCCATACCCTTTTAGGAAATACTCCGTACCTACGTAGTATAATATAGTTAAAGTTAGTCTAAGTTATAACAGATAAAGACTTGAATAAAGTCATAATTGTGTTTTATTTCACCCTTTTTTTCCTTAAGGTTACGAAAACAAAGATATTACTGAATGATATTGTTGTTCACTTTTTTTAACATGAGCGTTTTTACCTAGAAATCTAATATTTAATCAACAGATAAATTCAAATATGTAGGTACTATACAAGTATTTGTACACAGTAACAATGCATAAAATGTACTAACTACCAGTTTCATCAAATTAATTCAAAAAGTTGGTGTCTCTTATTGTACAGTGACTCTGTAATCTAGTAAATTTTATATTTATAAACGGTCACAACTAGAAAGGTAAATAACCACTAATTTCATCAAAATAAATTCTATTCGATATCCTGTTAGCATAATATAACACATGCGATTTCTGAAAGCTAAGGAAAGTTCCAGAAATAATAATTTTATATAAGTAGTATAGTAATAATACCTACTTTTAATAATTTGACTATAGGTATCGACATTGATGTTTCTCTTGTACAAACCACAAGCTTATTAGATACTTTGTATAAAATAAACTGCTTATCTGAAAATAGCTGTGCCTGTTTCATACGCGGACGAACCAGAGGACAGAACTAAGTATCTCTTGTGTTATTCTAAAGCGCGTCACACACGGTGAAGAGACTATAATATTTTATCTTAAGATATTGTTATATTTTATATTACAGTATCTTAACGCATCCGGTATCAGCGTTCGGACCATCATTTTTCTTTTTGTCATTGCGTACTAAGACCCCTGTAGAACCGCCATCCTGTTACAAATGACGCGAAATTTTGTGGGTCATTTGTAACAGGATGGCGGTTCTACAGGGGTCTTAGTACGCAATGACAAAAAGAAAAATGATGGTCCGAACGCTGATACCGGATGCGTTAAGATACCGTAATATAAAATATAACAGTATCTTAAGATAAAATATTATAGTATCTTCACCGTGTGTGACGCGCTTAATGCTTACCTATATTGCTGTAAAGTTTCATCCAAATCCGTCGTTTTTGAGCCAATTTATAATATAAGTATAGAAAGATGTGTCCAGACAAAGCCACTGATAAAACACATATTCTTTATTTCAACCTATACAATATATACCCTGGATCCAGTTAAGCAATCCAAATTTCATTAAAATCAGTGCTTAGTAGCAGAAAGAACGTAACAGATGTACACAACCGACTCCAACTTATTATATTAGTATTAATTTTCATATATTCCGATGATAAGCTGTTACCCTCGCTGTTGCTTACGTGATCATCTATACTTCTAGATACTAATATTATAAAGAGGAAAGGTTTGTAATTATGTATGTATGGTTTTCACGCATAAACCACTGGACCGATTTCTAAAATTCTATCACCATTAGAAAGCTGCATCTTCACTGAGCAACATAGGATATATTGTATTTTCAAAAAAATTAGAGATCCTTACCAAAAATGCAATAATGTAACCCAAGGTGTAAAAAATAACTTAATAAAAATTCTGTCATCGCGTGCGCTGCGGAATCTATCCCTTGAAGTACGAGGATGGTTCTTATGAAAAAAAACGTAAACATGTAGGTAGGTACCACGGGCGAAGCCGACATCGGACTTCTTAAAATAGTCACATTTTTAATACAGCGGCATCTATCGTAATTGATAAAATTTGAAGTGTTTCAAATACGCATCATAATCATGGGTTACTACAACCACAGCTACAACCATAAAAGTGAATTCCCGTGTCCCCTAGTGGGGTAAGGGGCAGATGCATTATGCACACATCTGTTTAACTGATCCATTTCCTTTAGGGACAACTAGGTGATCAGCCTTCTGTGTCCTGCCAGACCGATACATTTTTTTATTTCTTCGTCCACCGGGAATCGAACCCAGGACCCCTCGGTTCAACGCTCACGCGTCACCACTGTACCAAGGAGGTACTACAACCATACTTACCTACTAGTTATTATTCTGTGACATGGATGTTAATGAAATGTTTCACTGCGGAAAAAAAGAACCTATGCGGTATGCCACTACTAATTTGCAATCTTAAGTCATCGGTAAAACGTGACTTTTCCATAACCAAACTGGCAAACCACTCTCTAGCCCCTAACTATCATACCAGAGAAAAAATCATATTTATCATTGAATCGACTTAATAGAAAGACAATAAAAACCCACACAGCTCATAATTATTAGGGAGTGCCATAAAATAGAAAAATTTTTTTAACCTCAGTACCGCAACTACTTAATTCATTACACGATTTCTAATTCACGTAATATCCTTAATCTTACCATTTTATAGATTGGAGATTTTTGATAATGGAGATTGGAGATTAATTTTTCACCGAAAAATTATTTTCAACCATGAAAATCACTAGTTACATAGTAAAAAACAAAGTCGCTTTCTCTGTCCCTATGTATGCTTAAATCTTTAAAACTACGCAACGGTTTTTGATGCGATTTTTTTTAATGGAACGAGTGATTCAAGGGGAAGGTTTTAGTATAATATAATTTATTAGGTTTTAGCCAAAGCGGGCGAAGCCGTGGGCGGTAAGCTAGTTGTAGAAATAAAAAAAATCCGTCAATCAACACTTTTTTTTCGTTAAAGAACTATAGATAACTTGCATAATACCTACATTACACACACAGAGAACAATGTATGTCTGTGCAGAGAACTGTATGTGTTGTTGTTTGAATACTAAGAAACTTCAACAAGAAATTTCTAAAAAACATCTCCAGAAATTATTCAACGAAAATCAGAAGTTAAAGTAGCCTTTCACATCTATAGGTACTAATATTATAAAGCTGAAGAGTTTGTTTGTTTGAACGCGCTAATCTCGAGAACTAGTCCGATTTGAAAAATTCTTTCGGTGTAAGATAGCTCATTTATCGTGGAAGGCTATAGGCTATATATATATATATATATCATTACGCTAAGATAAATAGGAGCGGAACAATGCGGGTAAAACTGCAAGGCACAGCTAGTGTTAAAATAAAAAACAAAAAAAGTACAAATTAGATTTTATTTACAAGTTTTTATAAAAGTATAAATTAAGTACAATTGTTACAAATTATTGTATAATACATGTCAGTACAGACAAGATGGGCCAGTTTCACGACTTGCTGATAAAATGTCTACTCCTTGGAAGAGGGCGCTGACTCCTGACATACAGGTTTACCTAGTTTGGAAGTCAGAGACTTCAATATTTCAAAATGCAAAATATTTTGTCACTAAAGAATTTTTATTATGTTATTATTTTTAACCGACTTCAAAAAAGGAGGAGGTTTGTTAAATAAGTGTTCCTGTGTCACTTAAATATACATTCAGTATTAAAACCGGAAAAAAAATGACTGATAAACATTTTCAAACGTTATAAGTATTTTTATCTGATAGTTAAGCTTAACAACACTAAACATAAGTTGTGAAACTGGCTAAAAGATTTGTTGATTAAAAATTTAATAAATACAGCCAAATGTTCGTTGTAGGTTATTAACTATATAATTATACATACACTTTTCAAATTTTGTGTAATATCTAATTATTGAAGTGAAACTTCTTTAGGCGCGTTGAGGGTAAAATTTCAAGGTCGCATCATGGCAATACCGTCATGTCATGAAGTAAGGCGATGATCTTGCCAAAGAAGTTTCACTTCTGACACGTGTGCTCGGCACACACGCTTATGGTTCACAAACTCAGGTGGTATGGTGTCACAATAGATAATAATACCTTTCATTATTTAGAGAAACCGTAATACAATCTACATAGTATAAATATAACTTTGAAATACAAATTATAATTCTTTGATTAACGTAACAATTTTCAAAAATTGAAAAAAAAATCATTTTTTAATTTCATTAGACGCTGTGTTTCCAGTAAAAATCTGTCACATTTCTTAATAATAAAAACATATAAATGTAAAGTATGTCATGTTTGTTAGATGACCCCTTCAAATAAATAAATATCTAAGTACCTATGCACTAAGTTTTGTTCACTGCACAGTTTAATAAACTATAACATATTTAAAGTCTTAACAGATACTCTTAGAACCATTAAAAAGTGAAGTCCCAAGTCCCCTAGTGGGGTAAGGGGCAGATGCATTATACATCTGTTTCACTGATCGATTTTCTTTAGGGACAAGTAGGTGATCAGCCTTCTACGTCCTACCAGACCGAGACATTTTTTCTTCGCCTCCACCGGGAATCGAACCCAGGATCCTTCGGTGCTACGCTCACGCGTCAACCACTGTACCAAGGAGGCGGTCCTTAGAACCATTAACGTACAATAAATAACGACTCACAATAAATTCAAATTGTCCAACCCAAAACAATGCCTTACATTAGGCAGAGTTATCTAATGACCAATACAATATATTATTTAATAGACTTTGAACGTTACTGCTACGAAATAAGGTGCTAATTTCAATGAATATTTTATACAACTTACGGATATTTTTAAACGACCTTGTAATATTTTGAGTCTAGTTCTTTATAGTATGTCAATACTTTCAGGGCTTCTTAAGTGATTAGTTACTACACTTTTTTTTGAAGTTCTTTTTCGGGGTTGGAAAAAAAATAGTGTAACATTTTGTTCGTTACGCGTGACATTTTTCCGTTACGCGCCATCTTTTTCTTATCCCTACCACGCGTGATTCGACGTATTTCTGTAAAGTTGCATATAGTAAATTATTTTCCGAAAAATAACGTCATAAAGAAGTTTCACTTCTTACGTGTGTACACTAGTACACGCACACATTTATTTTTATTATTATTATTTGAGCAAGGGATGATGTCTTATTACAGTATTATTGCCAGTGTGAGAAAGTGATGGCGATATACGACCTATATAGCGCTGTCATTTTTCCACACTGTCAGTAATACTGCTTTAATCTATACTAATATTATAAAGCTGAAGAGTTTGTTTGGACGCGCTAATCTCAGGAACTACTGATCCGATTTGAAAAATTCTTTCGGTGTTAGATAGCCCATTTATCGAGGAAGGCTACAGGCTATATATCATCACGCTAACACCAACAGGAGCTGAGCAATGCGGGTAAAACCGCGGGGCACAGCTAGTTAATTATAAGTCTTACTTAGCTGCAAACTATGTCCACCAAATCCTTCCATCATCCACATTTGCATTTTGATCACCATACGGTCTTTTTTCATAATTATAACCCTCAGTAGTATAATAGTTATAATTATTATTCTGATTCTGATTCTGATTCTGATTATAATAACCGTTGCTGTAAAATTCTTTATTATAATCGTTGGGATATCTATTATTGCTATCTGTATTATAATTATTATAATCTGGCTTATTCGTTTCTTGTCTTTGTGGTTTATATTGTCCACTGTCGCTATTCTCACTGTTTTTATCATTTTCAGAGTTATAAAACCCAGAATCGTATTGATTCTTATTCTGATTCTGATAATTGTAATTATTCTGTCGATGATTGCTACTAGGATTTACAGTAGTCGTAATAATATTCTGTCCTCGATTATTATTATTAGTATATTGTCCACTGTCGCTATTCTCATCCTTTTTATCATTTTCTGCGTTATAAAACCCAGAATCGTATTGATTCTTATTCTGATTATTGTAATTATTCTGTCGATGATTGCTACTAGGATTTACAGTAGTCGTAATAATATTTCCTCGATTATTATTATTAGTATATTGTTCATTATTTCTATTATTCTGACTATTGTAATTGCCGTAGTTGCTTGTAGTTGTAGAAACTTGTCCACGATTCTGATCATAATCATTTTGATTATAACTATTATAATTCTCTTGATATCTCACTGTAGTTGTTTCGCGTCGATTATAACTTCCAGAATCTTGATTCTGATTCTGGTTTATGTTAAATTCTCGTTTGTCTGTCTGTCCGTTGAATACTACAGACGCGATGAACACAGGAAATACTTTGGCATATAATGCTGGTGTGTTCGGAGCTCCACAAGATCTACCGAGTGACGTCACAGCTACTACGCGCCAAACGCAGCCATCTTGGATTTGTGCTGGACCGCCTGAGTCACCCTGTAAGGTAATTTTAAGTTAGTTACACGATTTTTAAGTTAAAAACGGCTGAACTGATTTTGATTATTTTTAAATTTTTGGATTTTGCTTCGCCTGTGTTAGGTTAACGATTGTTAAAAAATTAAAGTATAATGAAGGGCGAGCACCTATAATATAGAATTTTTATATATCTAAACCTTGTTCATCATTTTTTCTCGTCGCAACTGAGCGAGTTTATGATATAATTATTTTATATGAACAGGTTAGACAGTGACAAAACAAACTTTTTACAGCGGTGAATCAATGTATTTGAATTCCATGGGTTCCATGATGGGTCATTTGACATAGCCACGTGATGAAAGTTTGTAGATTTTAAATTAGCTGTTGCAAGGCTGTCACCTAGTCTGCAGTCTATCTTCAGCCATATAGATATGCAATACAAAGACAAACAAACACACACTCGAATTTATAATATTAGAAATTAAGTTAAGATGGAAAGAAAATATGAATAGAATAATTACAATAAACCTAAGGAAATAACGGATAATATATTAATAACTAGCTTTCCGCTTGCGGCTTCGCCCGCGCTTTCGAAGAAAAACCCGCATAGTTCCCGTTCCCGTGGGATTTTCGGGATAAAACCTTATGTGTTAATCCAAGTTACCTTCTATATGTGTGCTTTACATGTACATCCTCACAAACTTTGGCATATTTTATAATATTAGTAGGATAGTAGGATCACTAGCTTACCGCCCGCGGCCTCGCCCGCTTTGTCGAAAACCTCTATCTATTAAAAAAAATCGCATCAAAATCCGGTAAATATCCGAAAGTAGTTTTGAGGATTTAAGCATACAAAGGGATATAGGGACAGAGAAAGCGACTTTGTAGTGATATTCATACCTGATTTACGCCGACATTGAGATATCTCCCATACTGGGATCGATACATTACGCATTTCTAGCAATATGTCTCCTCTATATATAACAGTTATATATATAGTATATATATATATAGGTTATTTATTTATTTATTCATATAAGGCACAGTTACAGGATATAATCCAAGAACATTTACATCAACTCACTAAATTATACAATATTAAGATTACAACCCAATTAAAACTGCACACAACATTTAAATCATTACAATAACATAAAAAAGTGAATACAGTAACTACATACCATCATTAATTATTAAGTCAAATGTTTTATCAATATATCACACAAAAAGTATTCATTAATTAAAATAACAAAAATAATTTAAATTAATTATAAGTAAACTTGAATTTTATTCATCATTTAAATTAATATCTATTTTATTTCTAAATTGATACAAATTATATAGGAAAATATCATTATTGTTACAAATCTCATTATAAAGCCTACACATTCGGATCAAAGGGCTGTTCTGAGAGACCATGTTTTTTGTAGTTGGCAAGGCAAATAATATATAGGACCTTTTGGACCGACTTGGAACATTAATATTTATTTTATCTAATAAATTCTCATGCAGGGCACCATTGACAATCCTGTGAATATAACAAAGATCGGAGTTAATCCTCCGATTCTTTAAACTTTTCATGTTAAATTTTAAAAGTCTGTCATCATACTCCTTAATACTATTCCTTAAACCTAATCTAATACACAATGATCTTACAAATCGTCGCTGGATTGCCTCAATTCTATCAATATGTATATTATATATTGGTGACCATACCGACGAACAGTATTCAAGGATGCTTCTTACAAGAGAGTTATAAAGAATAATCCAAGAAGATGGACATTGAAATGGTTTGGCAACTCTAAGTATAAAGCCCAGAGCTCTGTTTTCTTTGCTACAAATGTGGTCATAATGGTTTCTAAATGACAATACCGAATCAAATATTATTCCTAAATCTGATACCTGATCAAGTTAGTTAACACAGTTATAAAAATGAAACCCGTTTCGCGTTGTCACGGCATCACGCGTGAACGGGTGCACCGATTTCGATATTTTTGACGTGACAACGTCTTAAATTAGGTTGCGGCTGGGAGTCACTTATGAAAAAGTGTAACGCTCGGTAACGTTACGATGAGTCACCGAACGAGAGAGAGGCCCGCCGAATGCCTTGCGTCTCTCTCCCACTCAACTATGATCGAGAAAAAGACGTTGTCACGTAAAATCTTCGCCCGTAAAACCGACTTTACAGGCAACCATTTTTTTTTATTATATTCGAGTACGAGGATGGTTCAAGTAGAGAAAACGTAAACATGTACCACGGGCGAAGCCGGGGCGGACCGCTAGTATGTATATAAAAGTTAATAACGATACCTGACAAGTATCCTTCCCGCCGTGCACCTCGCCCGCACATATCTGCGAGTCGGCGCGCGGCCCGCCGGGCAGCTTGCGGGACGCGCCCAGCACGAGCCGGCATTGAGATATCTCCCACACGGGGATCGACACACTGCGCAGTTCCAATGATTGGTCTCCTCCTGGAACGAATTTATATATGTTAGAGCGTGGTTGTATTACGTAATTAAATACTGATTGTTAGACCGAGCGGCCCGATCGGGCCACGACACAATAGATTTTCTATTGTCTGTGATTCCGGGGGCTGAATTAATATTTTAGTGGATGAATAGTTGTCTCTATTTCCTGACAAAACATGCTAGCTGTCGAATACTATAAAATGCCGCGTTCCTTTGACTCGGGGCAAATTAGTACGAATCGTGCCTAGAAGCTCGGACGTTGTTTATACGACGTTCGACTCAACTACCCTCACTTTGCTAATGGTCGTTGACTTGCTGCGATTTTTTATCAACTACCTACATCAATTAAGTATAGAATCGCAGTACATTCTTATTACAATCAAACTAATATTTAACCCGGCGGCCTCGTGTTTTTTTTCTTATATGACATAATATTTCTTAAACATGTTCACTCGCCCAAAGTCAAGACAAGAATGTCCCGCAACTGCAGACGACCGTTATTTATAGGACGATCAAAACAACTATTCGAGTGGGAGGAGTGAACACAGGTTTTTCGTTATTTTAATCGTTATTTTGAATATGATATGAAATATTATTATTATTTGATAATTTAATGATTATTAATACTTTTATCCAATTAATTATTATCAAAATAATTAATTAAGTTCATTAATTGATTTACTTTTAAAACACAATTTAATCGTTAAATTAAACGCACTATCATATACATATATTTAGAAAGGTACACAGGGCCAGGTTAAATATTAGTTTGAATGTAGTAAGAATGTACTGCGATTCTAAACAGCTACCTAATTGATGTAAACAGTTGATAACAAATCGCAGTAAGTCAACGACTATTAGCAAAGTGAGGGTAGTTGGGTCAAACGTCGTATAAACAACGTCTGAGCCACTAGGCACGATTCGTACCAATGCGCCACGATCACACAATTCAAAGGTTTCAAAAATTATAACTGTAATGAATTATACAATTGATTTTGTATTTGTACTGTTATTACTTTACAAAACCTGTAAGTACCTTATATTACAATTAAATACAATTATAAATAACTAGATTTCCGACCGCGGCTTCGCCCGCGTTATCAAAGGAAAACCCGCTTAGTTCCCGTTCCCGTGGGACCTCCGGGATAAAACCTATCCTATGTGTTAATCCAAGTTACCCTCTATATGTGTGCTAAATTTCATTGTAATCGGTTCAGTAGAATTTGCATGAAAGAGTAACAAACATACACACACACACACACATCCTCACAAACTTTCGCATTTATAATATTAGTAAGATAAGATACTTACGGAACTCAGTTCTACCCCATCCTGTAGCAATTATAGGTTTGCCTGGCGGCGGCGGTCTGCCCAGACAAGCCGGTCTGATCACTTCGGAAAATCTGAAATAAATAAATTAATAATCTATAATATAAAAATTAAACACTAAATTTTATTTTTGGCATAAATTATGTAGTTACATTTTATGTAAAATTAAATGGTAATATTTAGACTGCAGGCCCATGTTGAAAAAATTATGTGTCATTTGAATCACCAGGTGACCTATCTAGAACGATATAAGACCATAAAATAATAAGATTCAGCACTATGCCGTCACTTGTAAGCTGTCCACCTGAGTGCAGATGAGAATTCGAAAGTACAGGTAGAGATTTTTTCCCCTTGTCTCCATGATTTTTGTTCGGCGTTGCGGAATAATGGATTAAAAGCAGTATTGAATAATGCCGTACAAAAATGGTGGTAAACATAGTCGGAATTTATTTTTAATTTCCGACAATTGCCGGGGTAAATTTGGTCATTTGATTTTGTACGGCATCTGTGTCTTACTATTTCTATACTGCTAAATGACCCATAATTTTTGCAACATGGGCCTGTGCCCTGTAGTCTAATTGACATGATTTTAAAAGAGCAACTATGGAGTTTCTTGTCGGTTCTTCTCCGTAGATACTGCTTTCCGAATCGGTGGTAAATGTTTAAACTGTTATGACGATTCGAAAGTGCTTCTAGAAGAAGTCTTATTGAATAAATAAATGTATGAGTTTGAGTTTTTGAGTTTTGATACTAAGCGCAAAACTCGAGAACGGCTGAACCAATTTCGCAAATTCTTTTGTTATCATATTCCTTTGTTATTAACGGATTTTGATCCGTTTTTTTTAATAGATAGTGATTCTTGGAGAAGGTTTAGTATATTTTTATTTTATTTATATAATTTACTAGCTGTCCCCCGCGGTTTCACCCGCATTGCTTCGCTCCGATTGGTCTTAGCGTGATGATATATAGCCTATAGCCTTCCTTGATAAATGGGCTATCTAACACCGAAAGAGTTCAAATCAGTCAATCCGGACCAGTAGTTCCTGAGATTAGCGCGTTCAAACAAACAAACAAACTCTTCAGCTTTATAATATTAGTATAGATTAGGTCTGAGACAAAGCGGACGAATCCGCGGGTCGAAAGCTGGTCATAAAATTTATTATTAACATTTTATTCAGTTTAACCCTAGAGACATAACCTTCTTAATGCTCCCTTTAAACATAACCATTCATCATATTGATGAACATTTTTTAAAGTATGAAATTTTTACTTAAAACGTTATAATTTAAAACTGTTTACTACATAATTTTTTAGGGATAAGGGTCTTATTTATAATTAAAACATAATAATTAAAAAAAAGGAAATCTTTATTTACTTTTATTATAATAACGTAAGGCACTAGTTTTAAGGAGATCGTAGTTGATAAGGTACGTAAAAATTAAAATTAAAAAAAAATAACAAAATATAGCTTTTTTTTCTTTGGCCAAAATAAACTTAGGGCATAACTCTACACTTAAAAAATACAAAAGCTAATTATTCACAGCGCAATTCACACAGAATTCAGCCTTATGTTCACCACAAATTCTCATACATGACACGTACCTAGTACCAGAATACTCAGGGTTAAACAGTTCTTCAAGGGAGAGGTGGTTGTCTTTCAGAGCTGCTGTTAGCACTTAAATACCTACAAGTGCTCTAAGCTCCTCTTTGCAAGCATCTTTGAAAGAAGATGTGACTTGTTCATACGTTTGTCTTTTTATAGCGATTTCAAAGTTGGTCCATTTCAATATTTCTTCAAATATCTGATCGGTCATGAACTGATCAAATAATAACCATTTCTCTTACACCACGAGATGGCCCTCTTGCTACATGGACGATATTTATCGCAGTTGTCCTTCCTGATGTACGACCTTTACTTGTGGCCCAAACGTGACGATTGCGACTACGAATGGTACTTTGTGGTAAGGTCAAAATACATGAAGAAGTACCTGAAGTCTCTTCCAATAAATCAGGAGGTGATTGAGAGTCGGTCTCGTGGTCCCGTGAGTGAGATGGTGATGAACCGTGACGGATTTGCTGACTGTCCTCTTGGTCAGAGGGTTCATATTGCTGATCGCTTTCCACGTCCGCGTCGTCCACCTCCATAAATTCTTCTCCATAAGTCTTCATTTTCACCATCCGAAGAAGCCGGCAGCGAGTTGGTGTCATCCTCTTCCAACAATAATCGCGCAATTGTGTCATCACTCAGTGCACGTCGGGACTCCATGTCAAAAATCTGCAAGCAAATATTTCAAACCGTCACCAAAACTAACACAAACCATAACCATTCATCGAAACGATGAACAGATGCTCAATAAATCAAAAAACAAAATACTTACGCGCTGAACACCGGTGTCGCCTGCAACAGCGCGGTGCACACTTAGTTGACAAGAACAGGCAAGTTTATACGCGCACGCGTTAGAAAGAGATGGCGTATTTAGTACCGCGTATTCATCAGATGGACGAAGGTTATGTTTCTAGGGTTAATACTTACGTCACAGACTTCTCCAGTTTGACCAAAGCCAAATCAAAGTAAGACTTCGGCAACTTATACTTAGGGTGTCTAGTTACAGATGCCACTTTGATCACTAACGCCCCAGGGTCGTTTAAATACGAAGACCCTAATTGTACTGCACGGGGTGGACCTCTGAAATAAGAAATTTAATTATTATTTTTATTTATTAACGATTATTTAGAACTAGCTTTCCGCCCGCGGCTTCGCCCACGTTTTCAAGGAAAAACGCGCATAGTTCCCGTTCCTGTGGGATTTCCGGGATAAAACCTATCATATGTGTTTATCCAAGTTACCCTCTATATGTGTGCTTAATTATTATTAATATTATAAATGCGAAAGTAACTCTGTCTGTCTGTCTGTTACGCTTTCCCGCTTTAACCTCTCAACCAATTTTGATGAAATTTTGCACAGACAATCTTTAGACCCTGAGAAAGAACATAGGCTACCTTTTATTGCGAAATATGTACCACGGGCGAAGCCGGGGCGGACCGCTAGTTTATAATTTACAATATTAGTAGGATTAGTAGGATCTAGCAACTTTCAATTGACATATTTGTATAAGTTACAGTGTATAATAAATAAATAAAATTATTAATAACTTACGTAGCAACAGTATTATCCTTATCTTGATAAGCGCAGTGGGCTGCTGTCAGAACATATCTATCGCTAAGTAGACTGCCTCCACACTTCCAGGAATAGCCACCAGACTGTAATAAAAGGATCATCATCATCATCAACATAATCATCATCATCATCATCATCATCATAATCATCATCATCATCATCATCATCATCATCATCATCATAATCATAATCATCATCATCATCAACATCATCATCATCATCATCATAATCATCATCATCATCATCATCATCATCATCATCATCAACATTATCTAGAATATATATTTTTATTTCTCTCACAATATTACATAAAATGGAATCTATAATATGTCTATTGTCTAATGTATAAAATTCTCGTGTCGCGGTGTTTGTAGTTAAACTCCTCCGAAACGGCTGGACCGATTGCCATGAAATTTTGTGTGCATACGACTGAGAATCAGACAATATCCATTTTTCATACCCCTAAGTGATAAGAGTAAAGCGCGTCACACACGGTGAAGATACTATAATATTTTATCTTAAGATACCGTTATATTTTATATTACAGTATCTTAAGGTATCCTGTTACAAATGACCCGAAATTTTGTGGGTCATTTGTAACAGGATGGCGGTTCTACAGGGGTCTTAGTACCCAATGACAAAAAGAAAAATGATGGTCAGAACGCTGATACCGGATACCTTAAGATACTGTAATATAAAATATTACAGTATCTTAAGATAAAATATTATAATATCTTCACCGTGTGTGACGCGCTTAAGGCAGAAGGCTAGTATGTATATAAAAATGAATTCCTTTTCGTCACATGTGACATGGTCATGGATGGCATCACGCTTAAATAAATGAACCGATTTCGATAATTATAAATTTTTTAAGTTTGTTACTAATGTCAGGAGAAGGGTGCTTTTCTTAAATAGTATCGCTACAAACCTCAAACTAAATGAAGCGATGTGATTGGTTATTTACAAAAACATTCCTCGCTACACATCCTCGCACATTATTGGTGGAAAAGCACCCGAAGGATCTTATGAAGGAATTACTAAAGGAAATTGCGCTTATAATTAAATAAATTAAGAATTTATATTTGTAGGATAGCGTTTATAATATAAGTCAAATAAAATGTATATAAAAACTTACAATACTCTTCGGCCAGCCTAGAAGCGCCATGTGAGGGAACTCCCTCACGCTGACCACCTTACCACCTACTACCAACGGTACCTATAAAGATACTTAGTTATTATTATATATAATTTATCTATATAAGTATTTATTAAAAATTATATATTATGAATGTTTATCAGCCATCTGGTTTCCATAACACAAGCGAAAGCTTAGTATGGGATCAGATCGTGCCATGTGTGTGAAAATTGTCCTGAAATATTTATTTATTATATTCTATAATATTAAAAAGCTGCAGAGTTTGATTGTTTGTTTGTTTGATTGATTGAACGCACTAATCTCAAGAACTACTGGTAAGATTTGAAAATTCTTTCGGTGTTAGATAGCCCATTTATCGAGGAAGGTATAGGCTATACAGGGTGTAATCGTTAAGTGTGCGCAGGTGATTATTCCGTAACTATTGCAGATATCAAAAAACTTTAAGCTGATATCGAAAGCCCTTTACCTAATGAGTAGAATGACAATAATAACTTTTAATAATAAAACATGTTCCATACATTTTGTGTTCAAAGTGACGTCCCCGTTTTGGAAAACCATCGTCTTCCACATCGAGCTCTATTTACAGTTTCTAAATGAACTTTTATTAAAATTTGCGAAGTAATTTAAGCACAAATTCAAAAAAAGAACCAAAATTTTTCATATTACATGTTTAGGATAGTCATAGGTATCTTATACTAAATGTGTTTGGTGTAAAAGTTTGGATATTTCCCGTTTTATTTTTAAAAAGTTATTATTGACATTTTACTCATTAGGTAAAGGGCTTTCGATATCAGTTTAAAGTTTTTTGATGACTGCAATACTTACGGAATAATCGCCTGTGCACACTTAACGATTACACCCTGTATATTATTACGCTAAGACAAAGTGGAGCCACGCGGGGAAATCGCGAAGCGCAGCTAGTTATTGATAATTATCTACATCAATCATTCTACACAATATACTAACACTAGATACAAAATATAATAAAAAATAAATAAAATCACGCTCTAATTAGATGGTTTTATAGCTTTGTCACCCATCCATACTAATATTATAAATTCGAAAGTAACTCTGTCTGTCTGTCTGTTACTCAATCACGCCTTAACTACTGAACCAATTTGCATGAAAATTGGTATAGAGATATTTTGATACCCGAGAAAGGACATAGGATAGGTTTTATCCCGGAAATCCCACGGGAACGGGAACTATTCGGGTTTTTCTTTGACTGCGCGGGCGATGCCGCGGGTGGAAAGCTAGTGAAAGTATAAAGTAGCTGTGCCTCGCGGTTTTACCTGTGGTTGTGTGGTCGATGCCTGCATTGCTTCGCTCTTGTTGGTCTGGGTGATGATATATAATATATATATAGCCTATATATAACCTTCTTCGATATATGGGCTATCTAACACCGAAATAATTTTTCAAATCGGATCTTTAGTTCCTGAGATTAGCGCGTTCAAACAAACAAAATCTTCAGATATTTGAATAGATTGCTCCGCTCCTATTGGTCTTAGTGTGATGATATACTTATATTATATAGCCTATAGCTTTCCTCGATAAATGGGCTATCTAACACCGTAAGAATTTTTCAAATCGTACCAGTAGTTCCTGAGATTGGCGCGTTCAAACAAACAAACTCTGTAGCTTTATAATATTAGTATAGATTCGATTATTATTAATTTTTACTCACTTAACCCTTATTTCGACAGAGAAGGTGATAGTAAACTTATTAAAATTTTATTGTATAACCTAGTTTCCATGGTTTTTCTAAGCCTCCAAAAAAAGAAAAAAAAAATCTACCCCCCACCCTTATGGAGAAAAGCGATGTCCGCCACACCGGACATTATCGAATCTTAGTAAAAAAAGTGTTAAAATGACTTGTCCGTCCTAGCGGACTTAATCGAATACGTGAAAGAAGTTGCATAGTATAAAGTAAAAGAATATAATAGTAAAAGAGCCTTTATTTTTATAAAAGTACAAAGAAACTGTGAAAAAAAAGTAATCTAAAGGTGAACGTACTACGGGAGGATCTTCAACTACTGCAGTATCTTCTATCTGGGCTCTATACAAAAAGGTACTCTGTTTCCATTTGTAAGAGAGGGAAAGCTTTTGAATTTGCTTGGGTCTCTTTTTTGTCACAACTGATGGTTCTCTGAGTCTTCTTTTTCTATGCACAGGTGTTGGCAACGAGGGTAAAGACGATATAGAAGGTAAGTTTGCAAAATTGGGTTCCTACGCCTGGTTCGGGAAAACTTGCTCTATAATTGGAGTCAAAGGCGTCGGGAAGTCGTATGTAAAGGTTAGGTAGATAAGAAGTATCTAACAAGTTGATAGGTACTGAGAATAGATGTAATGTTTTGGTAATACCGACAACTCAAATCTTTTACCTTTCATACCATATTTCGACAAGGTCCGCCGTGACGGACAAGCTGTAAGACACAATAAATACAGGTGATTCGACGAAGTCCGGTGTGGCGGACAAGTAAAAAACTCGATAATTATTAAGAATAACGTAAGCAAAAGCTATGAAATCGTATTATTTGAACGTTAGTAGACTAAATTCACAAAACACAAATAAAAAATCTACGCAACATAGGCAAAAAATAATATTTTTTAATAAATTACCTGAAAGACTTTCTTAGTGCGCAGTTTCGCCGACATTTTTTCGCCAACTGTCAAACTCTGGGTTATCACACGCAAAATTTATTTTTCTACTAAAATTTGATCGACCTCCCAATAGCTTAGTAGTTTTTTTGTTGCAAAAATAGAAATAGACGGGGCGGTGGATTTTTTTAAAGTACTTGTCCGGTGGTACGGACAAGTTCGAAATAAGGGTTAATAAGCTTTACTAGTATGTTTGTGTGTAACCAATTCCTTTAATCTCGATTTTGACCCACTTTAAACGGACAGATTTGATTCAAACTTTGTAATACGTATCAAGGATCGGTTATTTATCATTGAGGTATTATTACTGCGTATAGAGAGGACACCACGAACAAAATCTGTGCGACAAGCGCGGCGGCCGGCGCGGGGCGGCTAGTGAGTCATACACTTTGTAGATATTCTGCCTCTTATTACTTATAAATAATAATTAAAACCAATCAATGTAACAAAAAAATATTGTTTATCTTATTAAAAAAATGTGAATAAACTTATCAATTAAAACCAATCAATGTAACAAAAAAAATTAGTTTGAGACGATTGACTCTAACTCATGTTACAAATAGTGTAGTAGCGATGCCCTCTCTAGTACGTAGTACATAGTAACTCAATTTTATTTATTTTTGAATTGCGAAACGAGTCAATAAAGAAGTATCTTAGTCGATAATGTTATACAAGATACTTATGGCAATCTATATACATCATCACTATCACTACATAGTATAAAACAAAGTCGCTTTCTCTGTCCCTATGTCCCTATGTCCCTATATCCCTATGTCCCTTTGTACGCTTAAATCTTTGAAACTACGCAACGGATTTTGATGCGGTTTTTTTTAATAGATAGAGTGATTCAAGAGGAAGGTTTATATGTATAATAACATCCATTAAATAGTGGAGAAGTACTGTTATTTTTGAGGTTTCTAATGTGATGTCGTAAATAGTTACATTTTTTCCGCTTACATTGCAAACGCAGGCTGAACCCTACGAGTTTTATCAAAATATTGTACTAATTAGTATTGTACACATTGAAAAGGTCTACAGAAAAGTCCGCGATAGTATATGTCTATCTCTTATGGATAACCCACAATAACTTTTTTTTGTCATTTACTTTTTACGACAAATAATGGCTAATTTTCGAAGCGATTTTAACCAATACAGCATTAATCCTTAACCAATTAAATACCTTGAATACATTGTTCATTTAATATAGATCTATATGGCCCTTTACACCGTATGATTTAAGTGAATATTTTCGAAGATATTACAGATTTAAAAATTGCGGGACGTAGCGTTTGCGGCGCTACCGGCCGGACGCCCGGCTATATATTTTATACCCGTGCGAAGCCGGAGCGGGCCGCTATGTTTTTATATACAACGTTCACAGTTTTTCTGTAGTGTATTTAGTATCAGCATTGCACCCGTGCGAAGCCGGGGCGGGTCGCTAGTATTATATAAAAATGAAACCCGTTTCGCGTTGTCACGGCATCACGCGTGAACGGGTGGACCGATTTCGATAATTCTTTTTTTATTATATTCCTTGAAGTACGAGGATGGTTCTTATGTAGAGAAAACGAAAATATGTACCACGGGCGAAGCCGGGGCGGACCGCTAGTATTATATAAATCTTGGTTGCATAAAAAGACATAGTTTTATTACTCCTATTTTTATACGAATTTAAATTTTTTTTACAATTATCAAATGCTTTTATTTATAACTAGCTTCCGCCCGCGGCTTCGCCCGCGTGGTGATTTGATAAAAGGTAGCCTATGTTCTTTCTCAGGGTCTAAAGATTGTCTGTGCCAAATTTCATCAAAATTGGTTGAGAGGTTTAAGCGGGAAAGCGTAACAGACAGACAGAGTTACTTTCGCATTTATAATATTAGTAGGGATAATATTATATTATAATTAACTAAATATAATTGACTCGCGACCCACCCGCGGCTTCGCCCGCTTTGTCAACTAATGATATTGTACTAAAACCTTCCTCTTGAATCACTCTATCTCTCAAAAAATCCGCATCAAAATCTGTTGCGTAGTTTTAAAGATTTAAGCATACAAAGAGACATAGGGTCAGAGAAAGCGACTTTGTTTTAAACTATGTAGTAATAGTGATAGTGATAGTGGTAGTGGTAGTGATAGTGATAGTGATAGTGATAGTGATAGTGATAGTGATAGTGATAGTGATAGTGATAGTGATATTGATAGTTATAGTGATAAAAAATATACCTCAGAAGGAACGCACGAAGACACGTTGACTCTCACAGGCCGTGGTGATGGTACCAACGGTATAGCTTGTAGTTGCTTCACATCTAGCGATTTGTATTTCTCGCACACTGAAAATATAATGTTGTAGTAAATTAATATTTATACAGGGTGTCCCACTGTTAGTATACTAAGCTCAAAGGAGGTTATAGTTTTGCATACGCTGAGTACTTAAAAAATACTTATAATATTCCAGACGCATTTTTTTTCAAATAGATGAATTCTTAAAACTCTATGCGTATACCCATAACAAGCAACCTGCCCAAATTTGCCACCCGCACGTGAGCTATCGTTTAAGATTATGTTTTCATAGACAAAATGCTCACATTACAGAAGCTGTATATGCCGGCTGCCGGCTGCGGTAATTTTTTTTCCTAATTTTGTTGTTTAAGTATTTTTTGCGTGATCAGTGTATGCAAAACTACAAGTCCCTTCGCGCTTAGTACTTATACCAATAGTGGGACACCCTGTATAAGAAAACCTACATTAAAATCCGTTGCATTGTTTCAAAGATCTATGGATTGCATACATAGGGACAGGCGAAGGAGAGCGACTTTTTTATTAATTCTACTATTTAGTGATAATTCATAAAATAGTATACTCACTTCGTTCAGCCACTTCTAAATATCTCAGTTTCTCTGTATCACTCATATAGTCTTCATCTGGTCCAATTATCAATTCCGGGCTAGCATTTTCGACAAACTGGGGCGCGTGTGTTGGCGGCCTATTCGTTATAGGTGGACCATTTACTATAGCTGGTCTTACACCATTTACGAACGGATTGCGTGTTGTATATTCTGTGTATCTATTTATGTTTCTATCACTATTGAAGTAAATAGCATCTTGACTAGGTTTCACTGTGTTCTTTCGTTTTGGCTTTTGCGTACTGTAGTTATTGTGTACTGTTGTCTTAGGTCTAGTTTTCGTGTGACTAGGTTGTGTGTGTGTTCGTCTGTCTCTTTCTGTTTCAACTGGGTTGTGTGAGATGGAATGATTGCGTTTTGGTTCTGCCTGTGTTCGGATTCGTTTCGTTGTGACGTCATATCTGCCTTGTTGGATCACAGGTTGGAGTGCTGAGAAGAAATCTGTAAGGGAATTTGTACCATATTTAGTGTGCAATAAGATCTTATTTTGAAATGAATCATTGATTTCGGATAGTTGAGTGAAAACTACCTCCTATTGTTTTTTCATTAATAATATTTGATTTCTTTCAATGTAAGAATATTCGAAACTTCGACGTAATATTTATACAACTGTGAGTAGATGATCAGCATTATTAATAAATTACTATCTAGTTAGCAACAAATAAACAAAAATAATTGTAGAAATTAGACTTTTCAGAATAATAGGAAATAGCCACTTTCACAACCACCTACTAGATTAATTCTGTTTATTATAGCCAATATTACTTACTCTGTGGTTATAGGCTATTGCTTATACTTACATCAGTTTAAATAAATAAATGATGAATTTATATATTACATAGAAAAAGTATTTTATAGCTATGTATGACTTTAATACATTTTTTTATTTATATATAACTAGCGGTCCGCCCCGGCTTCGTCCGTGGTACATATTTCGCAATAAAAGGTAGCCTATGTTCTTTCTCAGGGTCTAAAGATTGTCTGTGCCAAAAATCGGTTGAGAGGTTTAAGCGGGAAAGCGTAACAGACAGACAGTCAGAATTTCTTTCGCATTTATAATATTAGTAGGGATTAATAAAATAACTTACCAAAGAATTGTCCTGTCGTCTGCGTTATAACGAGCAGAAGTAACGTTGATTTGAGGACCTTACAATCCATGTTGTCATTTTATTCGCCTGCAATTAACATATTTTATTAATTAATTTACATTTTCTTAAAGATTTTAGGTTTGACGAACTATCATGCACCAATTTTATTACTATTTTTAACTAGATTTCCGCCCGCGGCTTCGCTTTTCAAAGAAAAACCCGCATAGTTCCCGTTCCTATGAGATTTCCGGGATAAAAAGTGTTATTAATCTGGGTCTTCAGCTACCTACATACCAAATTTTATTGTAATCGGTTCAGTAGTTTTTACGTGAAGAATAACAAACATCCATCCATCCATCCATCCTCACAAACTTTCGCATTTACGAGTAGATATAATATTAGTAGAATCTACATCAATCGTGTTCAAAATTTATCAATTTAACTTTATTCGAACCCGCTGTTCCTGAGATTAGTGTATTCAAACAAACAAACTCCAGCTCTTAATACTAATAGAGTACATATTGATAAAAGTATATCTTCTAGATAATTCATTTAACCGCAAGTCGTAATAACGGCCTTGTTCAATGTTATTGTATTAATTAAGTACAAGGAAACATTTATTTGTAAATACCACTTATGTTTGTATAGAAATTATTTTAAAAGGATCGCTAAAAATAGCATTGAAAATGCCAGGTATATTCTATCTGACGGTGCATTTACATCAAACGAGCGAATGCTCATTCTTACCCCACTATGTTAAATTATGTTAGTGTAAACAGGCGTAAGGCATTATTTCGTTGTTCTTAGTTCGTTCGAAAAGATTCAATTCAATGTTCTAATACTGAACAACTGAATACGAGTTTTCGTGCTCTTGCTCTAGCTCTATGTTCCTTTAATGTAAATGCACCGTGACGTGACTTTATGTATGTACTAGATGTGCCACACGGTTTTATCCTAGTAGTCTTAGCGTGATTATCACTACATAGTATAAAACAAAGTCGCTTTCTCTGTCCCTATGTCCCTATGTCCCTATGTCCCTTTGTACGCTTAAATCTTTGAAACTACGCAACGGATTTTGATGCGGTTTTTTTTAATAGATAGAGTGATTCAAGAGGAAGGTTTATATGCATAATAACATCAATTAAATAGTGGAGAAGTACTGTTATTTTTGAGGTTTCTAATGTGATATCGTAAATAATTACATTTTTTCCGCTTACATTGCAAACGCAGGCTGAACCCTACGAGTTTTATCAAAATAATGTACTAAGTATTGTACACATTGAAAAGGTCTACAGAAAAGTCCGCGATGGTATATGTCTATCTCTTATGGATAACCCACAATAACTTTTTTTTGTCATTTACTTTTTACGACAAATAATGGTTAATTTTCGAAGCGATTTTAACCAATACAGCATTAATTCTTAACGAATTAAATACCTTGAATACATTGTTCATTTAATATAGATATATATGGACTTTTACACCGTATGATTTAAGTGAATATTTTCGAAGATATTACAGATTTAAAAATTGCGGGACGTAGCGTTTGCGGCGGTACCGGCCGGCCGCCATTGCACCCGTGCGAAGCCGGGGCGGGTCGCTAGTATTATATAGTCTATAGCCTTCCTCAATAAATGATCTATCTAAAACTGAAAGAATTATTCAAATCGGACCAGTAGTTCTTGAGATAAGCGTGTTCATGCTAGTTTACAATTATTTATACCCACGACGTGTTATATCTTACACTAGCTGCTCCGCGCGGTTTCACCCACGTGGCTCCACTCCTGTTGGTCGTAGCATGGTGATATATAGCCTATAGCCTTCCTCGATAAATGCGCTATCTAACACCGAAAGAATTTTTCAAATGGGACCAGTAGTTCCCGAGATTAGCGCGTTCAAACAAACAAACGAACAAACTCTTCAGCTTTATCTAATCTAAATATAATATATAAATCTCGTGTCACAATGTTTGTCCTCAATGGACTCCTAAACCACTTAACCGATTATAATAAAATTCGCACATCATGTGCAGTTCGATCCAACTTGAGAGATAGGATAGTTTAAACATGTAGGTAGTAGGTACCACGGGCGAAGCCGGGGCGGACCGCTAGTAATATTAGTATAGATTTGCTCAACGCTCAATTAAGGCTAATAATTGCATTGCACGTAATTGTCTTTTATGGCAAAGTAATAAACAAGTTATAATTTATTCATAAAAACCATATTATTATGAAAAAAATATTAATCATAATCCTACTAATAAATGCGAAAGTTTGTGAGGATGTGTGTGTGTTTGTTACTCTTTTACGCAAATACTACTGAACTGATTATAAAGAAAAGCACACATACTTGGATTAACACATAGGATAGGTTTTATCCCGGAAATCCCACGGGAACGGGAACTATGCGGGTTTTTCTTTGAAAACGCGGGCGAACCTGCGGGCTGAAGTAAGTATAGGTAATATAATTAAATGCCGAGATGAATCTTTCCGAATTTCGTTAAAACAATAAAAGGGTAAGATCGTGACCTTTCCTTGACCCATCCATTAACAAGATATTGACTGAAGGTAAAATGGGTTTTACCTACAGACAGGTATCTTTTGCCATTTATTTTAATACAACTTGAAGCCCGCGAGTTATTCTAGAATTTTATACAAAAAACTAGCGGTCCGCCCCGGCTTCGCCCGTGGTACATATTTTCGTTTTCTCTACATAAGAACCATCCTCGTACTTCAAGGAATATAATAAAAAAAGAATTATCGAAATCGGTCCACCCGTTCACGCGTGATGCCGTGACAACGCGAAACGGGTTTCATTTTTATATAATACTAGCAGTCCGCCCCGGCTTCGCCCGTGGTACATATTTACGTTTTCTCTACGTAAGAACCATCCTCGTACTTCAAGGAATATAATAAAAAAAGAATTAACGAAATCGGTTCAGCCGTTCTCAAGTTATGCGCTTACCAACACATTTTGGGATTCATTTTTATATTATAAGAAGACTAGCGACCCGCCCCGGCTTCGCACGGGTGCAATGCTGATACTAAATACACTACAGAAAAACTGTGAACGTTGTATATAAAAACATAGCGGCCCGCTCCGGCTTCGCACGGGTATAAAATATATAGCCGGGCGGCCGGCCGGTACCGCCGCAAACGCTACGTCCCGCAATTTTTAAATCTGTAATATCTTCGAAAATATTCACTTAAATCATACGGTGTAAAGGGCCATATAGATCTATATTAAATGAACAATGTATTCAAGGTATTTAATTGGTTAAGGATTAATGCTGTATTGGTTAAAATCGCTTCGAAAATTAGCCATTATTTGTCGTAAAAAGTAAATGACAAAAAAAAGTTATTGTGGGTTATCCATAAGAGATAGACATATACCATCACGGACTTTTCTGTAGACCTTTTCAATGTGTACAATACTTAGTACATTATTTTGATAAAACTCGTAGGGTTCAGCCTGCGTTTGCAATGTAAGCGGAAAAAATGTAATTTTTTACGACATCACATTAGAAACCTCAAAAATAACAGTACTTCTCCACTATTTAATGGATGTTATTATACATATAAACCTTCCTCTTGAATCACTCTATCTATTAAAAAAAACCGCATCAAAATCCGTTGCGTAGTTTCAAAGATTTAAGCGTACAAAGGGACATAGGGATATAGGGACATAGGGACATAGGGACAGAGAAAGCGACTTTGTTTTATACTATGTAGTGATAGTGATGATGTATATAGATTGCCATAAGTATCTTGTATAACATTATCGACTAAGATACTTCTTTATTGACTCGTTTCGCAATTCAAAAATAAATAACATTGAGTTACTATGTACTACGTACTAGAGAGGGCATCGCTACTACACTATTTGTAACACGAGTTAGAGTCAATCGTCTCAAACTAATTTTTTTTGTTACATTGATTGGTTTTAATTGATAAGTTTATTCATATTTTTTTAATAAGATAAACAATATTTTTTTGTTACATTGATTGGTTTTAATTTATAAGTAATAAGAGGCAGAATATCTACAAAGTGTATGACTCACTAGCCGCCCCGCGCCGGCCGCCGCGCTTGTCGCACAGATTTTGTTCGTGGTGTCCTCTCTATACGCAGTAATAATACCTCAATGATAAATAACCGATCCTTGATACGTATTACAAAGTTTGAATCAAATCTGTCCGTTTAAAGTGGGTCAAAATCGAGATTAAAGGAATTGGTTACACACAAACATACTAGTAAAGCTTATTAAGTGAGTAAAAATTAATAATAATCGAATCTATACTAATATTATAAAGCTACAGAGTTTGTTTGTTTGAACGCGCCAATCTCAGGAACTACTGGTACGATTTGAAAAATTCTTACGGTGTTAGATAGCCCATTTATCGAGGAAAGCTATAGGCTATATAATATAAGTATATCATCACACTAAGACCAATAGGAGCGGAGCAATCTATTCAAATATCTGAAGATTTTGTTTGTTTGAACGCGCTAATCTCAGGAACTAAAGATCCGATTTGAAAAATTATTTCGGTGTTAGATAGCCCATATATCGAAGAAGGTTATATATAGGCTATATATATATTATATATCATCACCCAGACCAACAAGAGCGAAGCAATGCAGGCATCGACCACACAACCACAGGTAAAACCGCGAGGCACAGCTACTTTATACTTTCACTAGCTTTCCACCCGCGGCATCGCCCGCGCAGTCAAAGAAAAACCCGAATAGTTCCCGTTCCCGTGGGATTTCCGGGATAAAACCTATCCTATGTCCTTTCTCGGGTATCAAAATATCTCTATACCAATTTTCATGCAAATTGGTTCAGTAGTTAAGGCGTGATTGAGTAACAGACAGACAGACAGAGTTACTTTCGAATTTATAATATTAGTATGGATTTGCCTTTACCAAGCGTTGTTTTGACATTACAAACAGACAGGTCAATTTTTTTTATTCACACACATATATAGCTGTAAAATAAAAACAGAGATTTCCGGTTTTAAAATGATACAGATTGTAACATTTACCACAAAAATACAGACAGAAAAAAAACGTACAAACGAACGTGTTTCTTGAATAATTAAGAGTATATATTGAATAAATTATGTGAAAAAAAAAATTGTTTTGCGACAGAAAATAACTTGGTTTTGAATGTTTTTTTGTAACAAGAAGTTCACTACGGCTCCGCTCAATTATATTTAGTTAACTATGACATAAATAACTATGAAAATATAAAAAATATTTCTAACTAGATTTCCGCCCGCTTCACCCGTGTTTTCAAAGGAAAACCCGCATAGTTCCCGTTCCCGTGGGATTTCCGGGATAAAACCTATCCTATGTGTTAATCCAAGTTACCCTCTATATGTGTGCTAAACTTCATTGTAATCGGTTCAGTAGTATTTTCGTGAAAGAGTACACACACACATCACACACACACATCCTCATAAACTTTCGCATTTATAATATCATATTAATTATATTATTATATAAGTTAATTAGTTATACATATTTATAGTTTTTATAATACAGCATGCATAGTAATTCTTCAATAATAATTTTTCAAAGAAATAACATCAATTACTATGGAAAATGATTGATTATTACCTACTATATTGCAATGTTAACAATGTCTTGTTTTTCTAGATCTATATTTTTCTAGAAATAAACAATTAAAACGGATTTTTAAAGATATCGATTCCAACATCTATCTATTTATAGGTAGCCTATGTCACTAAGGAATAATTTAGTCTTCTACTAACGGTAGATTTACATCAAACGCATTCTTTCGTGATCTTTTAGTGTAAACTGTAAATGATAACTCGTATCCAGTGTTGTTCAGTAATTAGAACATTGCATAGAATCGTTTCGAACGCACTAAGAACAACGAAAGAATGCTCTTCGCCTGTTTACACTAAAATAATTTGACATAGTGGGGTTAGAATGAGCATTCGTTCGTTTGATGTAAATGCGCCGTAGTAGCCTTGTTTTAAAACTAAGCTTGTAAACTAATTACTTATTTTTTTTACTATTACATATTATTAAAGTGAAATTTTGTTTGTTCGTCTTTCTTTCACGTCAGAACGGAACTATTTTATGATATCAAATTTTACCGCGAAACATGTCAATCCTAGTGAATTTCCTTTGCGTAGGCGAAGCCAGGACGTTCAGCCAGAAACAATTATTTATAATAATACTAGTTTTCCGCCCGCGGCTTCGCCCGCTGTGTCTGAAACCTAATAAATTATATACTAAAACCTTCTCCTTGAATCACTCTATCTATTAAAGAAAACTGCATCAAAATCCGTTGCGTAGTTTCAAAGATTTCAGCATATAAACGGACAGACAGCGACAGCGAATTTGTTTTTTTTTTGTGGTACTATAGACTATAGACGTTTAAAATATAATATTATAATTGTCGTGTGAAATCAGACATAAATAGACACGTTTTTTGCTAAGAATTAAGATACGTTGTGCTTGTAAACGATTCCGTTAGAAAAATTTCCACACCATCAATGAGAACTTTAAAACAAAGAAACATAAAATCGAGGTCTGCTGTTTTTATTTATTTTTTGTATGTGGTTTTGGAAATATTTGTATTAATCCCGAATACTTACGTGAAGAAAAAATAATTATGCCAATTTTACGAAAATATCGCAGATGGAGAAGTATGAAAATTAGCACACTTTAGTCTTTAGTTTATAAGTAGGTATATAGAGAAGAAAGTATAAAAAAATACATTAAATCCAAAAAATACACACAACCATATGTATGGTTGTGTGTATTTTTTGTTTATAGTTCTATAGTCGAATTTTGACCACTGGGCGACTACTAATGTAGTGAAGAAGAAGAAGACTAGGTACGTACCTACTGACTGAATATCTATAACGCACAGCCCAAAATACTGGACTAATCGGGATGAAAATTTGCATGAAGATAGCTACTATAATGTAGGTATTTATCCGTTAAGAAAGAATTTTGATAATGTCTTTCCTTAATGCTATAAAATAGGGGATGAAATTTTGTACGATGAAAATTTATTTGACAGCGCGGCGGGGCTGCGGTCAAACTATTTGATAAGTTGACACATAAATTCATACAAAATATTTATTTTAATTATCTGTATTGCTGCGATTATAACGGAAATAGGACTGTGTGATAACTCATTATTAAAAATAATTTTGTTTGAATATGTACGTCAATGAAACTATGTAGCCGCTTGTCACTGTTTCAATACACACGCTTACTGTATTTCAAATTATTGTATCATCACATTTCCATTATCAAAATATATATTTATTTATCTATTAGGTCTTATCTATATCTATAATTAATATTATAAAGCTGAAGAAGATTTTGAACTACCTACTGATCCGATTTGAAAAATTCTTTCGGTGTTAGATAGCCCATTTATCGAGGAAGGTTATATGCTATATATCATCACGCTAAGACCAACAGGAGCGGATCTTGTCATTTATATCCGCCCGAGTTGTCTATAATAAAAATATACCGGCCGAATTGATAACCTCCTCCTTTTTTTTGAAGTCGGTTAAAAAATACGCTACGTAACTTATGTAATGTTTTAAATTGATGATGATGAAGTAAGTTGTTTTTGAGTGAAAACAAAAGAGACAGTTCGATTTTCAAAATTCAACATTTGAAAAATGGTGGCAAATTTTGAACCTTTTTTTAACCCATTTAGAAAATTATTTCGCTATAAAATCTACCTAGGTATTTTCTAATATATTTTTACGCATCTCGGGATTATACCGATTTTATTCAAATAAACACACTGTATACGCTATAATATATTTGTTATTATTGCAAAGTTACGGAAACGAAGGATTAAAACTAATAAATATTGTAATATATTCACATAACTAACAACGCAATTTTTTCCTCTTAGTTCATAATTTAAAAAATCTTGCCTATTTTTTATTTAAATATCAGACTTGATATGAAAGAATGATACAATTCAAAGTAATATTATAACCGGGAAAGCCGGTCTGTCTGTACGCTTTTATATGCCATAAACCGATTTCAATGTTTGCTATCTAAAAATATAATAGTCGAAGAGCCGTAGTACTAACATAGGTTACTTTTCGCGTTTTATTCGCGGATGAAACCGCAGGGCACAGCTAGTATACATAAAAAGAAACAAAAAGTACATTAGGTATGCCAATTAAAATTTAAACAAACAACTCCTTACAATACTTATAAACTAATTAAAATACATGACAACAAACACAATATACAACCTTGTTTTTAAACGCAGCAAATGGTCCTTATAATGCAATAACGAAACATATAATTATTGAATACCCACTTAATTATCTATGTAATTGTATCACTATCACAACACGACTATTCACTTCGACGGTTGGATATATACTGATGGTTTGTCGTCGTTGATTGTGCTTGTGCACGCCAAGGCTAGGGTTGGTAGCTTTAAGTTTTATTTTTATTTATATACTTATTATGTATTTCAAAACAATGTTACAGTTGAAGATCATAAATAACTTTAAACGGCCCATATGCACTTTGCTACTTTAGTCTTTAATACTATATTAAGACCCACTCTATTTATAACAACACATCAAATTATGTTGTTTTTTTTAAATATCTAAGTATACAGACGCACTTTGTTTTATACTATGTAATGATTAAAAGCATGTAGTTTTGTTCAACGTAAATGGATAAAAAGTCTTCGTGTTATTCTAGACTGTTAGATATGTATCTAATGCATTAGTATGCAGTATTGCTTTGATTTGTTACACATTAATATAAGTCCTATGTATTATTATCTATGCTATGTAGTTATATATAGCGACAGTAATATACTTATTTACTTATAAATAAACAAATATGTAGCCTAATTTGTATTGGCTCTGATACTGGCTTCAATTAAAAAATATTAGAACAGTTTACTCCAATAGGCGAAGGAAAACATCGTTAGGAACTTTCCCAAAAATCTAAGTTTTAATAAATGAACATCTGCCGTACTTGGTCAGGATGGTCGATTATGGCCTGTAGCCTCATAGGAGGCCCGTGTTCCAGCAGTTGGAACATATACGAACTGATGATGTATTTATATCATGAATTACTTAAATTAAGTTTTATTATATTATACATACATGCAGTTATTATCATAAAATACAAATTATATACTGGTTTTGATATCCACCTGTTTTATTCATATGCTATATTTTTTTGCGATGACGTAACTTTTTTAGAAGAGCAACAAATATACATGTATAAGTTATGTATTAATTTTACAACAAATTTACATAGTCTCTTGAGAAGAAACGATTAGTGCCAAATTGAATAATTACCTGACTAGATTAAAATTTATCCAGTAATTTTAAAAGGGTATTTTGTGACATAGGTTCGATATGCTCCTCTGAGAAATGTTATTTGATATATACCTACATTGCCTGCACTATAAAAATAAAACTTCAAGAAATAAACTACTGACGTGGTTTTTTATTTAGTTACTAAAATCATAGTAATTAACTTAGGTAATTAATGTTTTTTGTTGCTATTTTTTTGGTATCATGTCTATATTATTACTAGCAATGTGCCCCGGCTTTGCATTTATGCAAATATTACTAAATAATATTATTATTTTACATAAATACAAACCTACCTTTTGAATCACTCATCCTATAAACCCGTTGCGTAATTTTAAATATCTAAGCATACATAGGGACAAGGGACATTACTTTATCCTATGTAGTTATAAATTAATGTTTATCTAAACTAATATTATAAAGCTGAAGAGTTGGCTGGTCCGATTTAAAAATTCTTTCGGTGTTAGATAGCCCATTTATCGAGGAAGGCTATAGGCTATATCATCATCAATACGCAAAGACCAACAGGAGCAGAGTTCAACCGCGAGGCGCAGCTCGTATATGTATATAATTATGTAAATGAATATTCTACTAGTTTTTGTAAATCTGTCAATCGACAGCCCTAAACCGGGCGCCATTAATGAGTAAGTAAGGAGGCTGTCTCTTGTGGTAAGTTTAAGTAATATCTTGTACTTGAAGTTGCAACTTATATGCTGTTATGGTCGTGTAAAATTTTCTGATTTTTATACATTAGTCATGGGTATTACATATTATGTTAATTGCTTCGATATAGTAGTAGTAGTAGGCTTCCTTCACAGGTTTTTTTTTTGTTTTGTTGTGTTTAAAAAAGGCTCATTTTTTAAGATTAAAAAAACTTGCTTGATCTGAGCGATTTTTTTATTTTATTTCTTTTACAAATATTTTTGGTAGAAATCACCTGTAAGTTAATTTTGTTGCAGTTATCTTAAAAATTGACCGCCTCCTTGGTACAGTGGTTGACGCGTGAGCGTAGAACCGAGGGGTCCTGGGTTCGATTCCCGGTGGAGACGAAGAAAAAAAAATGTCTCGGTCTGGCAGGACACAGAAGGCTGATCACCTACTTGTCCCTAAAGAAAATCGATCAGTGAATCAGATGTATGCACAATACATCTGCCCCTAAACGGCCTTACCCCACTAGGGGACACGGGACTTCACTATCTCAAAAATTATAATTTATGTTTAAACCGTAAAGTTTAGAATCTAGTGTGTACCTACCTTTTTTTTAAGTGAGAAAATCTTGCAAAGATACCCAAGGCCTAACCTACTGCATTATATTATCTATAACTAGCTTTCCGCCCGCGGCTTCGCCCGCTTTGTCTAAAACATAATAAATTATATACTAAAACCTTCCTCTTGAATCGCTCTATCTATTAAAAAAAACCGCATCAAAATCCGTTGCGTAGTTTTAAAGATTTAAGCATACAGCATACATAGGGACATAGGGACATAGGGACAGAGAAAGCGACTTTGTTTTATACTATGTAGTGATGATAGAACGCTACAGAAATGAGAAAATACTACTTGAATAAACATATTATAATTAGACCACAAAGAAAGCTGTATCATCAAAGGGTTTTCCCGTTCCCTCAACCGGTAGTTATGTTTTTTGTTTATTCCAATTACTTGTTATTCATGCGGTCAAAGGTTATATTGTCTATAGGACTGTTAATATTAAACTTTAGCGTAAATGACGAATAATTTACTTCCTATAAGTGTATCTATATGTCATAGACTCATAGTGTTAGTTTCCGTAATCGGAAACGGAAAGACGGAAGATTTTGAAGTGAAACTTCTGGCGCGTTGATAGTAAAATTTCAAGATCACGTCATGGCAATACCATCACGTCATGGAGAGGCGACGATTTTGGTATCTTTGAATCTTGCCAAAGAAGTTTCACTTCTGACACATTCTTTTTTTTTCGGTTTATCACGCTTTCATTAGCTTCCTTCCTTTGTACTCGATTTTGACGCGCTTTTAACGGATTTAATTCAAACTTTGTACACTAATCTAATTAGTTAATATTATGAAATTATGAATATGACAATAATTATTATAATATATTATATGAGTTTATCTTAATATGGGGGTTTTGGAGCTTTTTAACTATTTATTTTATATTGTGTATAGGTATTCGTTAGTTCTTGTCATGTTCTAGTGATAAGAATGTTTTGTCAGAAGAATGTTGAAGGGTCAGCTTGTTGTGAATTTTTTTCATGAATTAAATTCCTTTGGTTCACAGGGGACATGACGAGTACGGTTTGGGAGGCGCAAATAATATTGTGTATTAGATAAAATCTAATTTCCGGACTATAAATAAAAATTACATTGACCTGCCCAAAATTACATGCTGCGACCTCGCCTGTGAAAATGACAGTACTATTCTAAATGATTCTAACTGTTTCAAACAATCATGGAACTATATGAAATTTGGTACAGAGATTACAGTCTGGATTACTATAGTCACAGATAATATAATACTATAATAGTAGTACGGCCTACTTTTATGTAAGTACCACGCGAGTTACCGTTACGATCTTATTATTTTTTATTACATGTAAATATAGACTGCAAAGAGCATCTAATAATTTTCCTTTGTCATTTCGTATATGGGATAGTTGATTTATAAACAAAATCCATCTTTAATATTGTTTTATAGCCTTCAAATCACTACATAGTATAAAACAAAGTCGCTTTTTCTGTCCCTATGTCCCTATGTATGCTTTAATCTTTATAACTACCCACGCAACGGATTTTGATACGGTTTTTTTTAATAGATAGAGTGATTCAAGAGAAAAGTTTAAGTATATAATTTACTATAGGTTTTAGACAAAGCGGGCGAAGCCGCGGGTGGAAAGCGAGTCTACAATAAAAATGAATCACAAAATGTGTTCACCACATAACTGGACGGCTGAACCGATTTCGTTAATTCTTTTTTTATAATATTCCTTAAAGTACGAGGATGGTTGTTATGGAGAGAAAACGTAAACACGTACCACGGGGAAAGCCGTGGCGGACCGCTAGTGCAGTATAAAAATACTTACTTTTACTTTAACAAATGTTTACGAATATTCAGTTTTTTAAATATATTCTTGGTGCTAGTAAATGTATTATTAAAATATATCCGTGCGTTTGTCATATTTTCATGTCTAAGGGCTGATTTTTCAATCCTTGGTTAAAACTTATTCGTCGAATAATGTATAAACTACCATTTTAAAAACGTATTCTAATTGTCCGTATTTGACAGTTTACGTAACATTTTAATATTATCGTGTAATACTTTATTGGACGGATAAGTTTTAACCAAGCATTGAAAAATCGAAGTCGTGGAACATATTGAGATGAGTTTTTAAAGTTTAGAAACAGTGGTGGTAGGTTACAGAAATTATTATAAGATCAAGCTTTGGGTACCTATTTAAAAAGAGATTATTAAATAAAAAACCATTTAAAAATATATATCAATTTATTAAAATCACATGTAACGCAGCCATTTTATTTATATTATGTATATTAATGTTTACATAAAACTAAGTCGAGTTTATTACACTTTTTATAACTTATGAAATGCTGGACCGATATTAATGATATTTTACAATTTTACTTTTCTTTCTTACTCTCTCTTTTGTTCTCTTATAGTCTGATAATAACAAAATAAGTATTAAAACATTGGAAGTTACAGTTATTATTAGACATCGGATTATATGCATTTGCATATTTGCATATGCAAATGCATAAATTACTCTCTAATTACGGCGTTAGTGCATATTATAGCCTTTTCCCCAATCGTGCATATTTCGATAAGTAGCGGGAGTTTTGATTGGTCGACTAACCTTTATTAGCCAATGAGAACGCTCAGCGAGTAAACCAACCCTATTTTGGCATGGTAAAATGGCAAAAAATTACAAAATGGGCTCTATTTTAAGTAAATTTTGAGCCATTCAAAATAGGGCTAGATTACCCTTTTGGGGCTAAAAACTTAAAACACAGGGTTGAATTCCAAAAAAGGGCTAGATTTAGCCCGGAAAGGTCTAAAGTGGCAACACATGGCTCGCGGGTGACAAAAGTCACAAATTTGCGCTCGAAAATTTGGTAAAAATGCTAAATTGTATATTGGCACAAAAACTATACTTAATTTCAAGAAAATTTCACTGTTTTTGTACAATCTTTGATTTAAATTTAAAATTAATAAAGGCTTTTTGATTTTGTATTGTGCATATTTTAGGCATATCAGTCGTTTTTAGTGCATATTTCGGCCTTTTTTAGTGCATATTTGCATGCATATTTTGGCATTTTGTTAGTGCATATAATCCGATGTCTAGTTATTATTGTATATTGCCTGCAGTTTTATTAAATTAAAAAAAATACTTATATTAAACTAGCGGTCCGCCCCGGCTTCGCCCGTGGTACATGTTTACGTTTTCTCTACATAAGAACCATCCTCGTACTTCAAGGAATATAATAAAAAAAGAATTATCGAAATCGGTTCAGCCGTTCTCAAGTTATGCGCTTACCAACACATTTTGCGATTCATTTTTATATATAAGACTAGCGGTCCGCCCCGGCTTCGCCCGTGGTACATGTTTACGTTTTCTCTACATAAGAACCATCCTTGTACTTCAAGGAATATAATAAAAAAAGAATTATCGAAATCGGTTCAGCCGTTCTCGAGTTATGCGCTTACCAACACATTTTGCGATTCATTTTTATATATAAAGATTAATAAAAAAAAACCTTAGACAAATATTTTAAATCTAAGTCTAGATGATGATATAATAAATTATTTACGTAAGATATACAGGATGTCCCACTGTTGGTATACTAAGCTCAAAGGAGGTTATAGTTTTGCATACGCTGATTACGTAAAAAATACTTATAAAATTCCAGACGAAGTTTTTTTTTCAAATAGATGAATTCTTAAAACTCTATGTGTACCCAGAACGACCTATCGTTTAAGATTATGTTTTCATAGACAAAATTCTCACATTAGAGAAGCGGTATATGCCGGCTGCGCGAAGCTAGAGAAGAAAACGTGAATTTTAAGAAAAAATTTAGCAAAAAAATTTTGACGTAATTTTGTTGTTTAAGTATTTTTTACGTGATCAGTGTATGCAAATTCCAAAACTACAAGTCCCTTCGCGCTTAGTATACCGATAGTGGGACACCCTGTATAATGGTAATATGGAATATGGTAAATAAAGCATAACATTTATCATATATTTCAAATCATTTGGGGGAGCCTACCTTTTCCAAAAAATTAACTGAGATCGATACAGTTATTTAAACACCATGAAGCCAAACATACTAAACAATTAAATTAAATCTTACACAAGTTGCCGTTATACAAAGGTATAGTCTATCAGTTAGCAAAATTTTATCAAAATCCGTACAGCCATTTAGGCATAACGGATAAATTAGAAAAGTTATTTATATTACTTATCACATTTTTCATCAATTGTATCTTTGGTTTTGATCTGATTATTAACAATTAGTTTATTTACAGAAATATTGAGGACATTTTATTTGTTCGTTTGTATTTAATAACCAAACCATTGTTCAAATTTATATTACAATAGATACTGCTTTCCGAATCGGTGGTAAATGTAAAAAATATGTATTGACGTTTCAAAAGTGCTTCTCGAAGAAGTCTAATTGAATAAATAAATGTTTGAGTTTGAGTTTGAGTTTGAAAATAAGCTTTCCGCCCGCGGCTTCGCCCGCTTTGTCTAAAACCTAATCCTGCTAATATTGTAAATGCGAAAGTTTGTGAGGATGTGTGTGTGTTTGTTACTCTTTCACGCCAATACTACTGAACCGATTACAATAAAATTTAGCACACATATAGAGGGTAACTTGGATTAACACATAGGATAGGTTTTATCCCGGAAATCCCACGGGAACGGGAACTATGCGGGTTTTACTTTGAAAACGCGGGCGAAGCCGCGGGCGGAAAGCTAGTAAATTATATACTAAAAAATTCCTCTTGAATCACTCTATCTAATAAAAAACGCATCAAAATCGGTTGCGTAGTTTTAAGGATTTAAGCACACAAAGGGACATAGGGACAGAGTAAGCTTTGTTTTATACTATGTAGTGATCACATTTGTAAAATACTTTATTTTAATACAATCGATATATCGAAGAAATAACAACTTAAATAGAACTTGGCGCCAATTTCTTTTATACATTTTCACGAATCGGACGACACTTCCCAAACTAAAATACATAAAGCCGTTTAGGCTGGAGAGCTTAAATTGCGTTTAAATATCACTGAAATCAAGCTCAAAACGAGCTCAGACCACGCTCAAATTTTGCTCAAACCGCGCTTACTCGCGCTCAAATCCCGCTTACTCAACTTTGCAACATATAGTTTTCAGCAACATATTCCCAACAACTTTGCAAAATATTTAGGGCCGATTTTTCAATGATTGGATAAAACTTATTCGTCGAATAATGTATAAAACTACCATTTTAAAAACGTACCTATTGTAATTGCCCGTATTTGACAGTTTACGTGACATTTTAATATTATCGTGTACGTCTTTATTGGACGGATAAGTTTTATCCAAGCATTGAAAAATCGGCCCTAAGTAAACGTTGTTGTTAAATAAATGTTCAATATTTCATAGATAATATAAAATGACACCTAAATCACGCTCAATTTTGGCTTAAGCCACGCTTAAATAAAGCTCAACTCATATCATATAAAATGACACTTAAATCACGCTCAATTTTCGCTTAAACCACGGTTAAATAAAGCTCAACTCAAACTTAAATTGCGCTTAAACTCAACTTTCTTGCTAAATAAACGTTCAAAATTTTGTATAGCTCACGCAAAATGACGCTTAATCACGCTCAAATGCCGCTTAAATCCAACATCTGTGCATCATATTAAGTCAACTTTGTTGTTAAATAAATATTCAATATTTTATAAATCACATTTGAATCGCACTCAAATCCCAAACTCAACTTTTCAACATGAAAATGTGTTGCCAATACAACACAGTATCCAACAACATGTTGCTCAAAATGTTGCTCAATATGTTAACAGAAGCAATAATCTCTCTTTTTGTCTTCTTCTCTTTGCAACTGCACTCTTGTCTCTTCTACGTCTTTCATTACTCGAATATCTGCCGCACAATCTTCGACTATCTTTTGGAAGAGTTCCTCTGAAAATGTTTAATAATTAATGTGTATAAATAGTAAAAAAATGAGCGTGTGTGCCGAGCACACGTGTCAGAAGTGAAACTTCTTTGGCAAGATTCAAAGATACCAATATCGTCGCCTTACTCCATGACGTGACGGAATTGTCATGACGCGACCTTGAAATTTTACTCTCAACGCGCCTAAAGAAATTTCACTTCTTACACGTGTGCTCGGCCCACGTGCTCTATTTTAATTATTAAAATACATCATTTTTTATATAATAATAATTAAATGTATTTAATAAACACTATGATAATTTTTTAAAGAAAAGAAAGAATGAAAAAAATTGCCACTTTCCTTGGACTCGTGGCGCATTCGTACGAATCGTGTCTAGGGGATCGGACGTGGTTTATACGACGTTTGACCCAACTACCCTCACTTTGCTAATATAGTCGTTGACTTGCTGCGATTTGTTATCAACTACCTACATCAATTAGGTAGCTGTGTAGAATCGCAGTACATTCTTAATACATTCAAACTAATATTTAACCCGGCCTCTCGTGTTATTACTTATAATATTCTCAAAATACTTCTCATTAATTTGAATGCTACAGAACTAAGAATTATCAATACTTACCGACATTTTCACCAGTTTTACTACTTGTAAGAAAGTGTCCATGTAGACCTTGTGAATATGTTTCTATGATGTCTTCTGGCACTTCCCGTTTGGATATGGCCGAGTCGAGTAAATCTTTTTTAGTACCACATAGGTATACTTTGCAGTCCTGGGAAATTATATAAAATATTTGTGGTACATGTTAAAAATATGTTATGACTGAAGAAGTCTAATTGAATAAATAAATGTTTGAGTTTGAGTATTATTATCTATAACTAGCTGCTCCGCGCGGTTTCACCCCCGTGGCTCCACTCCTGTTGGTCGAAGCGTTATGATATATAGCCTATAGCCTTCCTCGATAAATGGGCTATCTAACACCGAAAGAATTTTTCAAATCGGACCAGTAGTTCCCGAGATTAGCGCGTTCAAACAAACAAACAAACTCTTCAGCTTTATAATATTAGTATAGATAATTATATTATACATGTGAATTGAAGTTTGTTTGTTACGCTTTCATGCTAACATTTCATGCAACTTTGGAGTTTCTTGCCGGTTCTTCTCCATAGATACTGCTTTCTTAATCGGTGGTAAATGTTAAAAATATGTTAAGGCGATTCGAAAGTGCTTCTAGAATAAGTCTAGTTGAATAAATAAATGTTTGGGTTTGAGTTTATTCAATTTAATAGGTACCTCTTCAACAGTCCTCAACTCTTGCAACCAATGTCGCAACCGAGCCCATGATTGTATACAACTCGGCTCGTAACAAACGATCGCTGCGTGCGCTCCCCTGTAGTACATGCGCGTCATTGCTTCGTATCTGAAAATATATTATATCATATTATATGCATACATGTAAAATTATACATTTTTAAAGAACTAGCTTTCCGCCCGCGGCTTCGCCCGCGCTTTGAAAGAAAAACCCGCATAGTTCCCATTCCCGTGGGCTTTCTGGGATGAAACCTATCCTATGTGTTAATCCAAGTTACCCTCTATATGTGTGCTAAATTTCATTGTAATCGGTTCAGTAGTATTTGCGTGTAACAGTAACAAACACACACATCCACACAAACTTTCGCATTTATAATATTAGATAGAAAAAATTCGATCACGAGGCGGGATTCGAACCCGCAAACTTTCACTCCAATCCATGGCGGACCGACCAACTCGGCCACCACGGGAGCAATCGAATCTATTCTCTTAGTTTACACCGCGTCCCTACTCCCTTGACACATAATGCATTATATTATATACTGGCTGTGCTCTGCTATTTTACCCACAGTGTTCCACTACTGTTGGTCTTAGTGTGATGGTATTGGGCCAGTAGTTTCTGAGATTAGTGCGTTCAAACAAACGAACAAACTTCAGCTTTATAATATTAGTATAGATAAAAAACACATACCTTTCACTGCCTGCAGTATCCCATATTCCTACATTAAATGGTTTTCCATTCACAAACATAGTTTTTGCACAGAATGCTGCTCCTATTGTCTGAAAGTATTAGTGATATTATTTAAAAAAAAACATATATTTTTTTCAATAATATTATTTTTAGATAAAACAATTAAATGTGTGACTAAACATTTAATTAGGTTAATGATTAAAATATCAAAATAAAATATTACACCATATCATGAAATTTAAAATAAAAATTAATTATTAAAATATGCTCATTATTTTGCAAGCCGTGTGTAAATTTTTGAAGTTCAAGGCGCGTTGAGAGTAAAATTACAAGGTCGCGTCATGGCGAAACCGTCACGTCATGCAGTAAGGCGACGATTTTGGTATCTTTTAATCATGCCAATGAAATTTCACTTCAGAATAGCTTAAAAACTACACAACTGTTTTCTAATTATTTTTCAGATAAATTCACATCATAGGTATCCAAGTCACTTTAAATTTTATTTTCAAAATTAACTTAGATGAATTCACACAAAATAGTATTTTGTAATTAAAATGCGATTGACGTAATAATTCGTCAAGCTGACGAAATACATTTATCGCAAAAAAAACATCAAGATAATAATTGAAAACATGTTGCTTAAATACCATGACATAGCATTTGTTTACATAACAAAATAATTATTTCAATTAACTTACGTTTTGGTAAGGCGTTGTAGCATTAAATCTACAACTAACGAATCTTAACACCAAACTTGTCTTCCCTACATGTTCGCTGCCTAATAAAACTATTTTAAAATCGCACCGACTCATTTTTATTATTCTTAAATCTAATAATTTGAAAATGATACACAATTCTTCAGCTTAAAAATAACTATGAGTATTAATTAAGGCTTCTTGAATCATGTCTTTATCTCTCTAGGTATCTAAGATCAATAAAATTTGTAAGATTATTTATTCTGATTTATCTTATGTATTCAAAATGATTCAAAATACTTGCAAAATACAAACAACAAAAATGAGTAATCAATCATGATTTTGACTTTTGACGGACATTTGACAAATTGAAAATGACAGGTCTCTTTTTTTTCTCCAAGACCGTGATATTTAATTCAGTATTGCCAGTATACAATATATCAAATTGAACTTATTTATTTACAAGAAACAGCTAAAGATGTTTTTAGCTTGTGCTTTCAAAACAACAAGTCAATAGCAATAAGATAGCACTGATATAACTGATGATAAATATGTGCAATTATTGTATGAATACTCTAAGGTGAAAGTCCAAGCAATGTTAAATTAACGTTTAATTTTTTCATTTTACAAATTAATATTATATCAACAACTCTTTAACAATACTCGGATATAGAAATAGACATTTTGGGGCGATACTCTTGAATAAAAATAATAATATGTAGTGAAATCCGTTTAGATTTGTCCCAAGTATAGAATTATCGATATTGGTAATCATTCATTCACTTCATTCCATGCGAAGGTGTAAGATTGATTTTTGCCCTCTAAACACATAATTCAATTATTAAAATAGTATAGAAAGCAGGAAAGTAGATTATTCTCTATCTTTTATTATATGTATTGTATTACGATAAACATTATCGTTTAGATATTATCTTTTGTTACAACTATAACTAACTGGGCAGCTGGCACTAATGTGTGGTACCTATTGATTTATTTGAAGTGTTTTATCGATTTTTTCTTGATAACGTATTGGACCTATTGGTGTTGGCGTACAATTATTATCAATGTTTATTTTTTTGTATCTATACATCGTATAGTTGAATAAAATTTCTGAAGTATCTAATGGAATAATGGATTTATTAATGAATTCCTTTTACGTAGGAAAGTGGCAGGGAGCGCCCGGTGGCCGATCGTACTGGACATTTTTGTCTAATATACATCCCACGGCTGAGACCACAGGCTGAGACAATAACAACAACAACATTCAGGAAAAATATTTGCTCAATAGTAATTCCAAAGCATAGCACCGTTTCTTTGTCATAACAGAAGAATATGTACCTAGCTAATGTATTTATAACGTTAGAGGATAATTAATGCTGTAATTACCAAGTAATTAATTACTGTATAAGTGTATAATGATAGAAACTTGTTTTCAAAGTGTTAAACAAAAAATGATGCTTGTTATGCTATTGGTATTTTTGATTGAAAGGTGTTGTAATATTCGATTATGTGCGAATAAATATTTACATGAATATTATCACAAAAATATCGATATAACTATGAAAAAAGGACACAATGCTGGCAAAAAATTATTTTTTGTGTCGTTTTTTTATATATCGATTTATTAAAATAATTTTTTAATCGATAATCGGAAATCAGCGCATTATTGTTTATTTATTTATTGTTAAACCAAGAATAAAACAAGATTCGTTATAATTTTTTCTGTTCGTTCCAGCTAATCTCCGATAATTTTCCATAATTAGACGTATTTCAATTAATTCATAACTTAAATAATATCTATAAATGCCACATAAATGCATAAAATGTCCATATCATAGTGTTGTATCGAAGCGCATCGGAAACGGCTAGATTTAGAATTTTTATGTCTTTATTGTGTACGTCAGTTTGATGATTATTTTTATACCCCTAAGTGAAAATGTTTACCTAGTAATAGTGACCTGGCAAAATAATGGGCGAAAGGCCAGCTTATACGTGTAATGCTTACAAATGAAATAAAAGTTTAAACATATTTATATATTAATTATTCATTACACCTACGTACCTCAGTTTCGTAAACAATACACTGAAAAGTGTAAATCATTTGAAACATAAGTATATGAATAGTATCCTGAATAAATCCGTTTAAAATCCGATTTATTAATCCTACATTCATTAGGGACGTAATAAAATACGCTGATTACTCAATTCTTAATAAATAGTTGATGAAGATGTTTCGTTTCAGCGTGGGCATATCAATATAAGTCTCAATGAAATTTAATAACACAGCCAGCCACAGACATGTATCAAGATAGACTAAGCGAGTGTATGTACTTCCCGTGTCCAAACTAAGTTTATGAAACTTACTTGACGCTGGCCTACACTCAGTCCGCGCTTGCAGTTCGCCAAGGAAAGACGTGAAGCTGAATAAAGTAAAATGCCGAATTGCGCCGTTATAAACTGTAGAAACTCCACAGCTGTGAGTGGCCGAGTTATCGGAGATGTTTCCTTCCACCGGTAAGTAATTTTCTAATCAGAATATGCACTATTTAATTTAAAATCAAATAAAGAATATCTGTGGAAAACGATCGTGACAAACATGGATACCAAACCATACGGAATGATTCGGAATACATTGCGGCTTTTACTTGGCACGGTAAAGATCGCGTCGTATGATAATAAGCAATGAATAGCGTCTTCTCATTTTTCTGTTCTCATTTTTCTGTCCAATTTTGTGGTTAGTGATGTTCATTTGATGCAACAGTTCTCGATTCTAATCGATTTTATAATCGAACAGAAAAATGATAATTTGAAGGAGCAATTTTTCAGAAAAAAAGGCATAGACTTTTTTTGTCATTTAATACGGCTAGACCTAGAACTTTTAAGTATTTTAATACAAAGGTACTAAAAATAAATATTATGACATGGACGCCATTAGTTAAAGTGTCATCTTGGGAGTTTTTTAAGAAAACTCCTTATTGCTTAGACTATGTTTGTTTTTTCAGTTTTCCAAGTAACCCGAACATAAAAGAAAAATGGATCGATGCAACGGGACATAAAGATTGATTGATTGACAGTTTCATTACTTTCTTTCGATGGCCTCTCTAGTACGTAGTACATGGTAACTCAATGGGCAATGGGCATATGTAAGAAAAAGCTAAAACACATTAGTTTACTTGTTAGAATATTAAAAGGTTTATAACTTTATTTTATCATTCCTCTGTCTATGGTAATTATCATTTTTCTGTCTTGAATCGATTTAGTAATCGATTACGATTCATTTATTTGACTACCTCTTAGACATAGATCTAGTTTGATCTGATTTCTTTCGATTTACTTCGATGGGATAGGATAGGACGATACTAGAATCGCCGCGCGAGTGGCGTCCTAATCGATTTAGCGTAAAATGAAATTACCCTCACTAAAAAGCGCTCGTGACGTCATAACGCGTCAAGGTCAGTACAAAAAATATGACACGCTTGGTTTTCACACAGATCGCGGTACTTGCGTTGTCTACTTAATACATGTCTGAGCAGCCAGCCCATACTCTGATTTGACATTTTCCATTATAGGGAAAGGTCATGGATAAATATGAATGCATTTAAATGCGGGCTGAAATGAATTACCTAAAGAGCCTATAAAGAGATGTAATATATTATAAATTACGTTTTATTATGAAATATTCTGATGCTAAAAAAACAATTAATGACTGTGATGTTACTTAATTTCCTTATTTTGATGTCTCTATGAGTATTACTGGCTACATTAATTTACATAATCAATTATGAATTCAAGTTAGTTCCTTACTATCTAAAAGACATAAGTTAAAATTAATTAATTAAAATAATCGATAGGGTGTGAAGAACTTGAAGTTGAAAGGTCAATGAACTAGAGATACCCGACTAATAACCCTCTTGTCTGTCTGGTGCATAAGTGATAAAAATAAAAATTCTAAAATGAAAAATAAAATACATAAATAAACTGTTTACTTCATTAATGCCCTACACCAAAACGCAGAATTTTACCTGTTTCTGAACATTAGCGATGCTTGTTAAAAAGGGTGTCTAAAATTAAGTTGAATGCAAACATTTATTGACTCATGCGCTGGAATATCCACTTTTTGGTTTGAAGTATAACCAAATAACTGTAATATTGTCGTGAGAAACAATATTAATGAAATAATAATCAATAATCTGCTATAACTGGAACCTTAAAAATGTCCAAATTTACAAAAAAAAGTTCTCGAAGGAAAAAAGAAATAATCTTAAATAAACATAATACCATTTTATTATTACTAAACAATTTCATAACAAAATAAAATTATGCACAGGAAAATCGTTTTATAACTCGTTAACTCTAGATCAATAAAAACGTGAGCGAGTGAATAAACAATCGAGCAAGGTGAAACCACACAAAAGGAGTAACCTCGTCACAACTCATACTACGCGATAACAGGCGTGTTATCAAACTTGAAGTAATAATACAATGCCAACTCAGCGGGCCGACCTACCTATAACTATCGTTTTTGTACACTGCTTCCACCAATACTTGTCTCTCCCACACCCATGCGAATGTTGCTGGTTTAGTCTTCAAAAAATAATTTTATCGATAACTAAATAAAATCTAAACATATATGTTCCATCACTAAAAAAGTTTTACGATTTTTATTGCGTATTTAATTATTTTTTTAATTTTCTTTTTACGAATTTGATGATTAGGCTATTACACAACAAAATTACGGAGTCGTTCTCTTACTGTTTATATACGATTTCCTTTCTATATCTCTTAAAACAAACACACACAATAACAGACTTTATTGCGTTGAGATAAAGTTTGTATTTCAATGTCAAAATTGTAACTGTTCCGACGTTTGTAAGTAATCTGTAAAATGGTGTCACGTCATATGAAACTGACAAGATTATACGCAATGTTGCCATCGCGAAAATGATTTTGTCTTTTTCACTCTTCTCCAAGGCAGTAGCATCACCTTCTTTCTGAAGTAATGGACGTTGGGACAGTTTTTAGGTTTTGCAAATTTTGTTTATATCTACGACAATCGCGCTTGTAAACTTTTGTTATTACTTTTAAAACGGTTCCCATTGCAAAATTATGTAGTGCGTGTATTAAATAACGACTGTAATAGCGTGTGTAACTAGTTTTCACGTAGGTTTGATTTGCACCATTTTATGTTCAATTGATTCGACGATACTAAGCTAAAATTTTTCTTACGATTATTGTTTTATACGCATTAACGTAGATAATATTAAGTTTTAACTTCATTGTAAGGTATATTATAAGTGGTTTCGTGCAAGTTTTCTTGTGTCGTATTTCTACCAAGTTATTCGTGTAATAAAATGGATTCTATGTAATAGGTAAGTAAGTTCTTTATAGGTTTTTGTCTTGATAAGAAATGTAATTATACTTTGCACGAGGCAAGTTTTAACAAACATTAATGTTTATTGGAAAATTCTGTCATACTTAATTTTTGTCATAATTATGCCTGATGAAGTATTGTGTTGAAACTAAGACCAGAATATGAACTAAATTGTTATTTCATCTTATAAGAAAGCAGTGTAAACCAAAAAACCTTGCCTTGAGTTCTAAAATTAAAATGTAATTAATAAAAAGTAAACAATAGGAAAAACTCTTTCAGATATTGAATTTGAGGAAAGTTGAAAATCATATTGATTATGAATAACTTTGTTTGTACTCAATATAAATCAGTATGGTTACAAAATTGGTAATTTATAAGCCTGTATTGACTTAAAATATTGTGGAGTAAACCTAAATGACAACTTTACTGACAACTATTCATCCACAAAAATATTAAATCAGAAGTTAAATTTAACAATATATATTTAGAATTTGTTCACAATTTAGGTGCAAATAAACTCACATACATACTTTTTAAATAATAAAAACATGAATTGAATTTATACATGAGCTATATTTCATTTGAAACAGATCAGCTGTTTTCAGATGAAAGAATAATGATTGATCCATACATACTTTGATTCTTGCCAATGTTTTCATTTTGAATGTACCTTATAACTCAGGCCCCGGAACCACAGACATAATAGAAAATCTATTGTGTCGGGGACCGATCGGGCCGCGTGGGGCTAAATGGTTTAATCCTCAAATTTAATAATAATATTTTAAATTATTATTTATACTATTAAACTATTTATTATGGCTTAAAAATAACAGAAAGAATATAATATCAGCTTATAATTTGGCTAAACTGTACTTGTCCGATAAAGTACATTTTTGACAATATTATGCTCAAAAAGTGTCCAAAGCAAAACTATGTCTATGCATGCATTAGGCAGAGTTTTCTATTGAGTGATTCAATAGACTTTGAACATTACTGCCACGAAATAAGGTGTAAATTTCAATGAATGTTCTATACAATGCTGTCAGAAGTTGTGTATAGTATGTCAATGTATACCACTAAATCTATACCCTGCACGTTAGAGCTCATTTTTTATTATCAGCAGGCACGAGTGTAGTCAAGTACTTCCCTATCTACTATATAAAAATAAGTCGGGTTTTCCTTCCTGACGCTATAACTCCAGAACGCACGAACCGATTTCCACGGTTTTGCATTCGTTGGAAAGGTCTCGGGCTCTGTGAGGTTTATAGCAAAGAAAAGGTGTCTCTGGTGGTGAAACGGAGTTCGCCCGGTTTGCTAGTTATTCCTAAAAACATTATTTTTAAGACGCTTTTATTAGCTTCATCTGTATGTTTGTATGTAACCAACATGTTTGAATACAAATAACTCCTTCAAACAGACAGAATTCAAACTTTGTACACTTATCAAGGATCATTGACAATGCTATAATTCAGTTTAAGCATGGTTTTTTGTTCTTTTAACTTTATTAATGTTTGAAAAAGAAGTGCCAAGTATATACAAATATATAACTAGTCACTTACGGCCTTACTAATAAAAAGTTAAACAATGGATAAATTTCTACTGTGTCCTGCTCTTGCTCACATGAAACGTCAATCATAAATACAAGACAGGCTATTGCAATAACGAATCCATTGCAAAACGAATGGGTAACATTTTATTAGTAAGTCCGAAACTCTATACACTTACTCTCGATTATAACACATTTCAGCTGATCACAATGGCCCTGTGTGAAAGTCAGCTAGATTCAGTCATGCAGCTGCAAGATGCAAGGGAGAGTAGCTCTCCAGACAAGAAGCCAAAGGTGGAGCCCAATGGAGATATATACGGGTTGGATAACGGTTAGTGTCATATCTGGGTGTATAATATCTATGGTAATATGGTTGCGGGGAAAGATTTTATGTTGTTTGTAGGAAAAAAGACTCAAAAAGTACCCCATTGGTTTTTTTTAAATACCATTAGAAAGTAGTTCTACCTATGTTATATTTAGCATTGCATTTTTGTCATTGGATTTTTTTATAATCTACAATGGTGAAGTTGGAGACGAAAGCTGAAAAATTTCACCTTTTATGATTTGAATAAACTTGAATATTTATATTTTTTATATATTGTAATTGTAATACTGACATTATTAAAAAGAGCAACTATGGAGTTTCTTGCCGGTTCTTCTCCATAGATACTGCTTTCCGAATCGGTAGTAAATGTTTAAAAATAATATGTAAAAATATGGCGTTTCAAAAGTGCTTCCCTTAAGAAGTCTAATTGAATATAGACAGACCATTCCCGTGGGATTTCCGAGATAAAAAGTAGCCTATGTCTTATTCTGGGTCTTCAGCTACCTACACACCAAATGTCATTGTCATCGGTTCAGTGGTATTTGCGTGAAAGACTAACAAACATCCATCCATCCTCACAAACTTTGGCATTTATAATATTAGTATGATATGATTATTACTTACATACAAACTATATTTTCAGCACCCCCCCTACCGCTCAGCGTGGACTATCGTTCCCCAGTCTCGCATTTTATACCGCCAGCTGTAGAATTGTATGCAGCGAGACACAAACCGGAGATAAGCGTCGGTAAGTTATTGTAAAGTAACCGCATTAGTTTAATTTTCAAAGTACCTGCGTTTTAACTTTTTGGAATAACGAAATTTTAGAAAAAAATTGCGGGTAGTTGAACGGACAATCATTGATTTAAGATTTATTAATAAAACTTTTTTGGCAATAAATTCCATTTTTCTTTCATTCTGCGTTTAGTTGCATACTAGATGGCAATCTTAATGTAGATATTTCATGTTATTGTATGATGAAATTGACTGACCGGTTGGCTTGGTTGGTAGTGACCCTACTTTCCAAGCCAGAGGTTCTGGGTTCGATTCCCACCCAGGGCAAATATTTGTGTGATGAACATAGCTGATGTTTGCACTGTGTCTGGGTGTTAATTATCTATCTATTTATTAAGTATTTATTTAAAAATCATTTAAATATGTTTATCAGCCATCTGGTTTCCCATAACACAAGCGAAAACGTAGTATGGGATCAGATCGTGCCGTGTGTGAAAATTGTCTTGAAATATTTATTTATTTATTTATGATCATTTATCAAAGTCCGCCTTTACTTAATATAAAATAACAGTTAAAATATAAATTTTACTTAATATAAAATAACAGTTAAAATATAAAAAAATAACAGTTAAAATCGTTGTTTCAAAAATGTTAATAAATTTAATAAGCATGTTAGTAGTTTTTTGTAGATTTAAATTTAAGATGGAGTCAATTATTTTTCTTTGTATCCATGTTTTATTATACCATGTAGTTTTATGGTTTACTAGCTGCTCCGCGCGGATTCACCCGCGTGGCTCCACTCCTGTTGGTCGTAGCGTGATGATATATAGCCTATAGCCTTCCTCGATAAATGGGCTATCTAACACCGAAAGAATATTTCAAATCGGATCAGTGGTTCCCGAGATTAGCGCGTTCAAACAAACAAACTCTTCAGCTTTATAATATTAGTATAGATTTAAATAATTCAAAAAATTATACTTAGGTTATGAATGAGTAATAATATGATCACATACTTGTCTGTAAAGAAAGTCGATCAGTGAAACAGATGTATAATGCATCTACTACTATATTACTTAAAACTTAAAAGTAAAATATTATAATCTTAGAATACACATGTAAACTGAGGTAGAAGCGGCATACGCGTAAAAACACGTTCCGTTTGAAGTAAGCTAATTAGCCGGGTTGCGTTTAGTCGGTCACGTTGCTAACACTTTTCGTCTAATGGTTTAAATGTATTATTCTTAACTGCTAGTTTGAACGCATATACCGCTTCCACGCTTTATATATGTATTCTAAGATTATAACAAGGGAATAGAGGGGGATTACCATAACGTGTTATTGCAGTATTATTACCAGTGTGGGAAAGGGATGGCGCTAGATAACCTATTGTTAGACGTAACTTTTGATTTAGTGTTTTTGTGGATGAATGGTTGTCACTATTTCCTGTCAAAACATGCTAGCTGTCGAATACTATAAAATGCCGCGTTCCTTTGACTCGTGGCGCATTCGTACGAATCGTGCCTAGGGGCTCGGACGTTGTTTATACGACGGTCGTCGCAACTACCCTCACTTTGCTAATAGTCGTTGACTTGCTATTTGTTATCATCTACCTACATCAATTAGGTAACTGTGTAGAATCGCAGTACATTCTTATTACATTCAAACTAATATTTAAACCGGCCTCCCGTGTTATTTCTTACACTATATAGCGCTGTCATTTCCACACTGGAAATAATACTGCTATTAAACATAAGATATGTTTGCAGTAGTTAGATATAGCATGTAGTTTTTGTATGACGTAGTATTTTAAATGTGTATGGTATCATTTTTTAAAAATAAGTTTGTATGTGAAAGCATGTTATGTTTTTGGTGTTATTGCATTTTCCAAATTATCTATTTTTTATAAAAAAATGTGTGCGTGTACTAGTGTACACACGTAAGAAGTGAAACTTCTTTATGACCTTATTTTTCAAAAAATAATTTACTATATGCAACTTTATAGAAATACGTCAATCACGCGTAAGGGATAAAAACAAGATGGCGCGTAACGGAAAAATGTCACGCGTAACGAAAAAATGTTACACTAAATTTCTTTCCAATCCCGATAAAGAAGTTTCACTTCAATACAAACAAGAGACGAATATCGGTTAGCCGTTTTTGAGATTATTTTTAATGTGACATGTTTTCCTAGGTTATAGATGGTGGACCATAGACATTAATCGTCGTACCATAAACTATAGTTTCGCATCACAGATTATCACAATTGAATCATAGTTATAGTCACAATATCATCACATGTCACATCATAGACTAATTATTATACTATCGTAGATTGAATATTGATCATAGACTAACGATGTCACGTGATATAGACCATAGAGCTCACATATAGAGTCTCATAACTCTGGAACGCAGGCGAAGCCGCGAGTAAAAAGTTATAGTTTCTCGATAAATCATGAACTATGCATATACTATAGACTTTATATCCAAGCTTGTATCATTGGAAACTGCTCGTCACATATACGTAAGTGTTTAAAGACTTATTGTTCTATCGTTTCATAGAGGATAGTCATTGCATCATAGACAAGCCTATATTCTAAACTATTCACATCACACTCTACACTATAGTCATTCACAACTTACCACCGTCGTAATCTATAGACTACATGTGAAACATAGATACGAGATTAGTCGATAGCATAGTCCCGAAACAGAATCTAGGCGATAGCCTTAGAATACATATACATATGTAAACTTAGGTAGAAGCGGCATACGCGTAAAAAATACGTTCCGTCTGAAGTAAGCTAATTAGCCGGGTTGCGTTTAGTCGGTTACGTTGATAACTCTTTTCGGTTTAAATGTATATTCTATCTTTGTCTCAACACGGAATACGTGAATGCGTACGTAACTATGTTTGTGTGTGTGTAGAATGTTTATGTAGATAACGCGGAACGGCTTAAACTGCAAGTTTTTTCGCATATACCGCATCTGTTTATATATGTATTCTAACGGTGCATTTACATCAAACGTCCACTATGTCAAATTATTTTTGTGTAAACAGGCGTAGAGCATTCTTTCGTCGTTCTTAGTTCGCTCGAACAGATTATAATATGCAATGTTCTAATATTAAACAACACTGAATACGAGTTTTACGTTTACACTAAAAGGTCATGAAAGAATGCTCTCGCTAGAGCAAGAGCGTTTTCTTGAGCTAGAGTTGCTCTAGCTCTATGTTCGTTCGATGTAAATGCACCGCAAGGGCGATAGCATAGTTTGCATGATAATTTGTAGCTTTTTTTTTGTTCTCTCGATAAATTCGCGTAGTGCCAGAGAGCGTGCTTATGCCGGCGAAGCGAAAACGCGGCAGGCCACGTGTTGATAAGACGTCGCCGGAGTATCTGGCCAACTTGGCGGCGAGGCGGCAGGCTAAGGAGATGGGTATGTGTGTGTTAGGGGCGATAGGGTTGACGCTTGCGAGTTTTTGATAGGGTTGCGAAAAAAAGTTTTTTTTTTGAGATTTTGCGGGGTTTTTTTGGGTGGAAAGTGTGTAGTAATGAAAATTTAAAGATTTAACATAGAAATCTTATTGAATCTTTTTATTGAAGTTCTTAATTATGGTAGGAAAATGCTTGTTTATTAATTGAGAATATCAAGGATTGGAAATTCAAAGTTGAGTTTTAAATATATCGTTAAATTACGTAGTTATTATTATATATTAGTATCTCTTAGTCTCCTTAAAATATCCAAGTGACAACCCTAGCTGTAGTGCATGTGATGTTTTTACTTATAGTAAGTACAAGTAGAAAGTGCATTTTAGTAAAAAAATATTTAGATTGATTATTAGATTTAATTTTATAATTACTCGTCGCATTATTTAAACAGTGTTTACATGTTCAAGTAACTCTTGATAAACGCTGTCCCGTCTTTGTGCGAATTTAAAATTTTGTTAGATTTCTGAAATTTTTCGCATTTTCACTTAATTTTAAATCTTTCTGTTCTATAAAACTCAAAAAGGATATCAGTAAAGTCTATGAAATTTTTTTCTAAATGAAAATTACAAAATACTGTATATAAATTACGACGAGTAATTGTGAATAACTCTTTATACATTTACTGTATCTAGGCGATGCTTGTTTTGATATCAATTTAGAGAAGTGAGAGTAATTTTATTCGCCTGTTTGTTTATGTGTGACGCTTTACATCAGTTATTTGAACCGATTTTGATGATGTTTTTGGGAAGGGTGTGTGGTAAAGCTAATAAAGAAAGTTTGGTTTAAAAGTGAGGGTAGTAAGAAAAGTCACGCAAGTAACAACTGGATCTTAAGCTAGTTTTACTATTAAGGTTTACTATGGTAGTAGGATAGAAGGAAGAAATATGGTTGATTGGTAAGTTAAATTCTGTCAATATAGAACTACACGATTACTATTGTCCGATTTCTTTTGCAAGGATTAAACTCGAAAACTATTGAACCGAATTCATAAATTTTTCAACGACAAGCTACGTTTGTTTGGCACACCATGGTAAAATAACTCCCTTTTTGTTTATGGGAATTTCCCTTGATCACTTTAGGAGAGCTGAAAGTAGGAAACAAGGCTTTATTTGTTTTAGGTTTATTCCAGGCCGCCAGTAATCCCTACTTCCCTACTAATAAATGCGAAAGTAACTCTGCCTGTCTGTCTGTCTGTTACGCTTTCCCGCTTAAACCTCTCAACCGATTTTGATGAAATTTGGCACAGACAATCTTTAGACCCTGAGAAAGAACATAGGCTACCTTTTATCAAAACACCACGCGGTCGAAGCCGCGGACGGAAGCTAGTTGAATATATTTCCCCGCAGTCACATTGCTGTGGTTAAATAATCAGTCGGAGCATGGAGATTATTTTTCTCTTTACTGTATGTTAGTTTTGGTTTCAAATAAATGTTTTTGAATTAAATGTTTCTCTGCAGCGGCTGTTCTATCAGTAAATAGTCCGTCAGAGAGTGGGGAGAAACGAAAGCGTGGTCGACCGCGCGTCGATAAAACTAGCCCGGAGTACTTGGCCAGGAAACGGGCCAGGGAACTGGGTAAGTGAGGTTCTAGGAGTGTCCTAATACTAAAGTTCCTAATACGCACTATCCTAATACTAACTATCCTAATACACACTATACTAATAAAGAAAGAAATAAATAAAATTCCAATTCTCAATATCGTAATACTCACTATCCTAATCAAAACTATGATAATGGTTACTATCCTAATCCTAACTATTCTAATACTTACTATCCTACTGCTATCCTAATAAAGAAAGAAAGGAAGATTTAATACATACTTTTCTTACCCTTCCTATCCTAAACTTAAAATTGTAATCCTTACTATACTAACCCGAACTATACTAATACTATATCCTGATATTTACTATCCTAAACGTACTATCTTAACACTTACTTTCCTAATCCATTTTTTCCCATTTCTATATCGAACTATTCTATTATAGAGACAATTTCTTCTATAACAATATAAAATCCCTATTATATTGCTATAGTATAATATCACTACGATTGTTTCTCCTAAAACTAGTATGGTTTGTTTTAAAACTGTTTCCTTTCAGAAGCACTGGAAAGGAAGGCGAAAAAGGAGTACAGAAGACGCACTACCGCTGGTGAGTTGAAGATAGTAATAAATTTATTAATAACAATAAATAAAACAACAAAAAACATATAAAAGTGTTTTTTGTCCGGATAGTTATAATTAGACATCGGATTATATGCACTAACAAAATGCCAAAATATGCATGCAAATATGCACTAAAAAAGGCCGAAATATGCACTAAAAACGACTGATATGCCTAAAATATGCACAATACAGAATCAAAAAAACAGTGAAATTTTCTTGAAATTAAGTATAGTTTTTGTGCCAATATACAATTAAGCAATTTTACCAAATATACGAGCACAAATTTGTGACATTTGTCACCCGCGAGCCCAGTGTTTCCATCTTAGACCTTTCCGGGCTAAATCTAGCCCTTTTTTTGGAATTCAACCCGTGTTTTAAGTTTTTAGCCCCAAAAGGGTAATCTAGCCCTATTTTGTATGGCTCAAAATTTACTTAAAATGGAGCCCATTTTGTAATTTTTTGCCATTTTACCAGGCCAAAATAGGGTTTGCTTACTCGTTGAGCATTCTGATTGGCTAATAAAGGTTAGTCGACCAATCAAAACTCCCGCTACTTAACGAAATATATGCACGATTGGGGAAAAAGGCTAAAATATGCACTAACGCCGTAATAAGAGAGTTTTATGCATTTGCATATGCAAATATGCAAATGCATATAATCCGATGTCTAGTTATAATTATTGAAATGTAACAATCGAAAAATTTATATTGTTCTAAATATGTACACTGTATTGGTTGTTGATTTAGAAATGATATTTTGTAAGTATTACATTTAAAACAAAATACTATAATGTTTAATAAATTAGCTCAAGATGATAGAAATAAATTGAGTCGAAGTACTTTTTCAATATCTGAATAATAAGAAGCAAAATATTGGATGCTTACATTTTTAAAAGTAACGATATATGCCATTCCGTTTTGATTAAAATATCTTATCATAGACTGACCGGTTGGCTTTGGTAGTGGCCCTGCCTTCAAAGCCAGAGGTCGTGGGTTCGATTCCCACCCGGGGCAAATATTTGTGTGATGAACATAGATGTTTGCTCTGTGTCTGGGTGTTAATTATCTATATAAGTATTTATTTAAAATTATATATGTATGTTTATCAGCCATCTGGTTTCCTAAGCTTAGTATGGGATCAGATCGTGCCGTGTGTGAAAATTGTCCTGAAATATTTATATTTATATTTATTTATCTTTAGCTTTCTAACTACTGTACTTTTGTATTCTTACCTAATATAATTTCCATATTTTTTATGATCAAGATGAAGTATTGATTGGTCATGAAAAGTATCATGTAAACTTTTAAATGTATTCCGTAAAATTCAGAATTGTACGTAAAATATAAACTGAAGTAGAATGAAAAAGAAAAGAAGAAAGAAACAACAACTAATCATCAATGAAAATTCAATAGCGCTGCAGAAAGAATTATCTTAACCCATTGAGCCCCGAACGGCCCGATCGGTTCACGACACAATAGATTTTCTATTGTGTCTGTGATTCCGGGGCCTGAGTTATTAAATGTTGAAGATTTACAATTTGAATGGTGTAATAAATAAATGTGTACATACTAACAAATCTTCCTAAAATCAGCGAAATGCGTGAAAAGCCAGAACACGAACAACGCGCGTACGAAAAAAATTACAACGACAAACAATAAAATTGGCAACAATCTAAGAAAGATTGGCCAAAAGGTGCCGCAAAAGATTGGCGTAAGAAAGGTTGGCGAAAAGAAAGGAGTTATTAGGAGGAATACGAAATTTATTAAAAGAAAAGGTAAAGATGGTGCATGAAATTTGCATCGTAGATATCTCGATGATGTGGTAGATTTTGGTGTGCCTTTTGATTAGGTTACGGCTTGGGGTATTTTTGTTTTTTTTAATAGTTTTGGGCCTAACGATTTACATGTGTCTGGGTGAGGATAGAGTCAAGAAGAATATAAAAATACAATCATCTGTGTCTTAAAAATTACTTACTGATTCTTGGGAATTTGCTTTCCGAATCGGTGGTTATTAGTAAAACTATGTTATGACGTTTCAAAAGTGCTAGAAGAAGTCTAATTGAATAAATAAATGTTTGAGTTTGAACATTGTACAAGAAGCATTTGCTTATAAATATAACAATTGAAGTGAACAATAAAATATCAACGTCCTATATTCAAAATATGATGAATCATAACAGATACACTGTTAAGTAAATAGTAATACTAAAACAATAATTTGCGTCTTAAGTAAATATAATTGAGGTTTAGAGGTACCTTTTTATACAGTGCTATTACGCTGGGCCCAAATTAAGCATGATCTTTTTAATTAGGTAGACCTATTCGTGCATGATTCGATCAATAAAACGTTATTTTTTGTTTATTTTTTCAAATATCTTGTGATGATTACAAATAGATTCTTTCATTTTAGATGCTTCTATAATTTCAACGTTTTGTAATGTGTTTAATTTAAATTTGTGTCTTTCATAAATGTTGAATAGCAGTGGACCGAATGTAGAACCTAGTGGGATGCCGATTGATGTTTTTTCGTAAAGTCTATGATTTTTTTGATAGTATTTGTGCTTTTTAAGATATTAATTCGTTTTTGAATAGACTAGATAATAATTTGATAAGAAACATGTTGAAATTTGTAATATCGTGAGTGATTGCGATAGAAGTAAAAAGCTTTGTAAAAATCTTTAATAGCATTTAGGTCAAATTAGTTATGAATGAAATAGGATTCTATAGCCTTATATTATTCGTTATTTGAGAGAAAAAAAAACATGTTGAAAATCTTGAAATTATCTTGGTTACGTGTACGTTGGCAAGTTACGTGCCGGCAACTATACAGTTACCAAATCACTCTACCTACATCAAATTATAATTTTTTTATTTGTTTTATTTATATTTATTTATATTTATTTATACAATAGATTCAGCGGCTTCCTCATCGGCAGGTGAATCGACGCCGCGCGCAAAACGAAAGTACACTAAACGTACGCCTAGCACTAAGAAGGATGGGGTGAGTGACTCATTTTGTGTTTTATATAATTTTAACACTTATTATGTAGGTATATTTGTTCTACAAAGGGTGGAGTTAAAGCGATTTTGACATAATATGTTGTTTAGGTATAGATGAATAAAAATCCATCGAATCGAATGTATTAAAATTGATTTTTTTTTAATAATGGCTCTACAGATGACTTCGTGACGAAAATGTCTATGAGAAGTATGAAAAAACAACACAAATAGTGAAATAATTGAAAACGGACCCGTCGTTCATGAGATTTGCGCATTCAAGCAAACTCTTCAGCTTTATGATATTAGTATAGAATATAGATTATTGTATAGATGATGTTCTTTTGAAGTGAAACTTCTTTACCTGCGCGTTGTGAGTAAAATTTCAATATCGCGCCACGGCAATACCGTCACGTCATGGAGTAAGGCGACGAGTTTGGTATCTTTGAATCTTGCCAAAGAAGTTTCACTTCTGTCACGTGTGCTCAGCATATTATTTGTTTTACAGAATTCGTCCACGGAGCGCGTCAAGGGAAAACGAGGTAGACCTCGTAAGATCGATCAGCTGACAGCTAAAAACCCACAGGAAGGGAGTAAGTATAGATAAATATGCTTAGTAAAGGAAAAAGCGTGTTTGTATGTTTGTCTTTTACGTCGCAACTGAGTGAAACATCTCGTTCCCATAGGAATTTCCTTCAACCACGCGGGTAGAAAGCTCGTTATAAATAGATATAGAATAAGCCCCTGTTTGTACCACTAGAAGTTTAATAATTTTGGGTTATTGTTTTAAATAAATATTTAAAATACAATAAAAGAGCTCTGTAGATTATTTTTATTTTTTTCCCGAATTTTGTATGTCTGTCCGTCCGTTACAGAGATACGGGTGCGCAGTAATCTGATGCCGTTGAACACTGAACCGATACCCGTGGACAGTGATGATGAACCGGATTTGGGTGAGATTTTAGTTTTATAGTACGTAGCAAAATGTAAAAAAAAATTTTTTTTGAAAAATTTGAGAAATGAAAAAAAAACGATCCGAATTTGAATATTTTTTTTTTTTGGTGAGGTATTTATAAATGTGTTTAGGTAAATTGTTTAAAATTTATAGTATTAAAATGTATAACAAAAATTATTTGAAAATTTTGAGGAATAGGTAATGCAAAATGTATTTAAAAAATATTGTTTTGTATTTTAAAGTAATATTCTAAATAGGAAAATTTCAAGGTCGCGTCATGGCAATACCGTCACGTCATGGATTAAGACGACGATATTGGTATCTTTGAATCTCGCCAAAGAAGTGTCACTTCTGACACGTGTGCTCGGCACACATTTTTTAAATACATTTAACTAGAAACGGGAAAAAATTATTAAAATTATTGTTTTTAGGTTCACCAAGCCAAGCGTCAGATTCTTTAAGTTTAGACGAAAATCTGCGCGCGCTAAGGCACATTCACGAGAAATACGCTAACATAGATAAGGTGAGTTTTAACGGGTTTTAAACGGGATTTTTTTTACCGATTTTTATGTAAAATGTTCGTTTTTTTAAAGTGAAAACTTCTTTAGCGGCGTTGAGCACTTTTTCTGTAATGGGTATAAAATCTTAAACTCGCGTCAGGACACGTGACCTGATCGAAAAAGCGTAAGACGGATGGAGAGAACTCAACGTTAATAATCAAGTTTTCACTTCTGCCGGCACTCCCCCAGTGCAACCCGTCTTTTTTTTGTATTTTCTCAATTTAGTTACAATTACTAATTTTTTAAACCAATTTTATTAAATAATTTATGGTCAAAATGTTGCCAGTAGTAATAAAAAAAATATAATATTTTCAGGACGATTTATACGAAGCCCATTTGCTAGCTGCAAACTTCAAAAAACCACCCATGGACCAAGTGCAAAGGCTTAATAGAGATGATGATGATGTACTCTCTATACGGAGTTCTGAGGGTAAGGAAAAAAATGTATGCGTGTACTAGAGTACACACGTAAGAAGTGAAACTTCTTTATGACCTTAAAAATGTCACGAGTATGGCGTAACGCAAAAATGTCACGCGTACGGCGTAACGCAAAAATGTCACGCGTACGGCGTAACGCAAAAATGTCACGCGTACGGCGTAACGCAAAAATGTTACACTAAATTTTTGTCCAACCCCGATAAAGATGTTTCACTTTAAAAATTGGTTGTCTGTAAAGTCGGTTTACTGACGATAGTTGAACGTGACAACATCCGATTGTGCTTCTTTGTCGCTCGTTCCGCGCTCTCGCTCGCACTTCAAGCCTTACATGGAACGCCTCAGAGCGAGGTAACGCCGCATGAGTCATGTTTTTTCGTGTGTGCAGCCGGCTCTATCGAATTATAAGACGTTGTCACGTCAAATGGGAAAGGAAATTGATGAATTCGTATAACGCGTTTCGTTAAAGAAACAAATCTTAAATGGCGGCGCTTATCATTCCCTCTCGCTTACACACGGCCGTACGGTATGCAAAAAAATAGGGTAAAGTAAAAATCACTAAAATATATTTGATTTTCCCTATAATAGTTTTTATCATAAATTTACAATGGCAATTATGTATTTGCGATAGTAAATAATATTTTATTGGAATTTGACATTAAATATGTTCTTTGGGAAAAGTTGTTCAGTTTTATGGGCTCATTACGAGTATTATGGGGATTTTGTTGCATTCTGTATACGTAAATATGATAATTGATACAAATACACAAATACCATAACAAAACAGTTTGTCAACAAACAAATTAAAATAATTAATAAAATAATTATCCATTTACGTTATTTTTATTTTCTTTTGTGCTGACCCTATCATATGTCAGCTTTGGCCGCCATTTAAGATTCGTTTCTTTAATGAAACGCGCTATAACATATGGATGGATAAAAATACCGAAATTCTTAAATTCCATAGTTTTGTATGAAATATTAATTTGAAGTGAAACTTCTTTAGTAAAATTTAAAGGTCACGTCATGGCAATACCGTCGCGTCGTGGATGAAAGCGACGATTTTGGTATCTTTGAATCTTGCCAAAGAAGTTTCACTTCTGACACGTGTGCTCGGCACATACGCTCTTTTTTTAAATACATTTAACGGGTAAAAATTATTAAAATTTGAACAAGGGATGAAAAAATTCGACGTTTTAGTGCGTGTTCGTGTATATTGCAGAGTTGATAATTTCCTGATCGACTGTTGTTCAAGGATATAAAATTATTTGAAAAACCGAAAAATAATAGAAGAATAGTGCGTGTTGCAATATTTTATAAGAATTACCTCTTTAAAAAGTATAATTTTGAATTGTTATGTTTATTTGTTACTAGCGGTCCGCCCCGGCTTCGCCCGTGGTACATATTTCGCAATAAAAGGTAGCCTATGTTCTTTCTCAGGGGCTAAAGATTATCTGTGCCAAATTTCATCAAAATCGGTCCAGTAGTTTATGCGTGAAAACCATACATACATACATACAAACCTTTCCTCTTTATAATATTAGTATAGATTAATAATAATATAGTATAGATTTGTTATCTGTGCAGGTTGTGCATCAGTCAAAGAGATGGACACAAGAGTTGAGAAGTTGGAGGACAGCTCGAATTCCGACTCGGATTCCAGTTCAGAGTCGGGTAAGTAACACTATAGTACACTAGAGTTCAGTGCACCTCAGTACAGAACAGTGCACTACAGTACAGTACACTGTAGTACAGTATACTACAGTACAGTACACTATAGGACGTTTAATTTTTTCATTTACATTTTACGTTTTACATTAACATTTCAACAACATTAATTAAAAACAATACCAATTTACCTACCAAACTTCACCTTCCTTAAACACTATACAACTTTTCTATTCAATTACCGATTCACAACACTAAAATCGACACCGCACCCCAACAGGCAGCTCGAGTTCCGGTTCGAGTTCGTCCTCGAGTTCCGATAGTTCCGATTCGAGCAGTTCGGATAGTGAACACGAGGATGCGACGCCGAATGCTAATGCTAGTGTGGATCATACTGGCGATGATAGGTATTGTAATATGTATATACTAATATTATAAATGCGAAAGTAACTCTGTCTGTCTGTCTGTTACTCAATCACGCCTAAACTACTGAACCAATTTTCATGAAATTTGGTATGGAGATATTTTGATACCCGAGAAAGGACATAGGCTACTTTTTATCCCGGGAAAATGACGCAATCCCGGAAATCCCACGGGAACGGGAACTATGCGGGTTTTTCTTTGACTGCGCGGGCGAAGCCGCGGGCGGAAACCTAGTATATAATAATATACTAATATTGTAAAGCTGAAGAGTTTGTTTGTTTATTTGTTTGTACTCATATAATTTGATGATTTAATTTGTAAAAAAATTTGCGCGCCATTTACAATGGCAGTATATGTGATAAGAAAAATTGTATATAACACCTTGAAATAATCATATACCAAAATAAACATATTTTATTTGAAAATTAAAGACTTTTTAACGGATTTTAAACGCGATTTATTCATTATATTATTTTCCCGACGTTTCGAACACTTTACAGCGATAGTTTATTTGATTTCAAATTGAAACATTTATGTATTTATTCAATTAGACTTCTTCTAGAAGCACTTTTGATTCGTCATTACATATTTTTAACATTTACCACCGATTCGGAAAGCAGTATCTATGGAGAAGAATCAACAAGAAACTCCATAGTTGTTCTTTTAAAATCATGTCAATATGTTATATATTTACAGTCGTTCGTTCGGCGCCTGGTCCTACACGCGCACGTCCGGTACCAATACCGACTCGGGATCCGACTCGGACCCGGAGCGGTCTACCGACGCTTTACTATCCTAACTGATTTAAACATGTGATAGTGTCTGTTTGTTTGTCTTCCTATCACGGCGCAACGGATCAATTTTTTGATAGGATATATGATGATATATATTTGTCCGTAGATAGTTAGCAGGCTTGAGAGTGTTATAGGTTACTTTTTTGCTTTTTTTTATTGATTTTTGCGTCTGGTTGCTATAGAATGATGAAATCTCATTTCTATTGGTATTTTCTTTGCCCTAGCTTTAGTTAATAATATTTTTTTGCCTTTTTACTCCAGTCGATCGTTCGGCGCCTGGTCCTACACGCGCACGTCCGGTACCAATACCGACTCGGGATCCGATTCGGACCCGGAGCGGTCTACCGACGCACTGTTACCGCCACCGACACTACCGACAGACGAGATCAGTGAGAGCGACAACGAATCGCCCGACAAGAGCTTCCAGTGTCATATATGCAAGAAGTGGTATTCGACAAGGGTTACGCTCAAGTGAGTAAAAAAATTTTTTGGTTTTCAAATGCTACTAATATCACCGTAAATATTTTGCATTGGGCTCTTAGTCTAAGTTCGTAAATGAATACGACAAATGAAATGCAACTCGAATGAAACGACTATAGTAGAGCCATTTTTATAGGCAACATTTGACAGTTCAATAAAATTCAACAACGTAACCTAGTAACGGCGACATAGAATAATATGTAATTCGTTTTGTTAGAACTGCACATTTGCTTAACTTTTTTTCAATTACGATTACATATTTATAATAATTATGACCGATATAAGTAATTTTAAGATCTGATTTTACTGATAAACCATTCTGAACATAATAAACAATTTCTGATTGAAAGAACTGACGTCGCTACAATGTTGTGTCAATAAACCTTTTTTCTTTTTAAATACCAGAGACGTTACTCTTAAAATCTAAATCTGACACCTATAATCGAATACATTGATTACTTGTGAAAAATATCACCATAAAATAATAAATGCGTTGTGTTTTTTTTAATTATGTATGTAGATACTTGTCTTATTTTGCTCCTTAAATTTACGAAAGAAAGTATATTACTGGGACAGGGATTCGCCTGATGAATTTTAAAATTGACATGTTTCAAGTTCGATTGACAAATGTTTCAAGTCCTTATCGATTAATTCACTTTAATCGATGTTTTAGGCAGGTTAGGAAAGGAAAGATAAAATTGATAGACGTCAAATGTTGCCTATTAAATTGGCTCCACTATTTAAATGCTTGCGTTAGAACATTTCGCTCTTCCGACATTACAATATCTTTTATTGTCACACGAATAACATTTTTTTAGATAAAGTGATATAAAGAGAAATATGTGAAAATTATTCAGATATATTATAAGGAACAGAACAAGTGTGTATTTTTGTGTGTGTGTGATTGAGTGTGAATGTGTGTGTGTTTCAATGTGCGTGTTTGTTTGTGTGAATGTGTATAAATATAATATGTTGCTTATTTTAAATTATTGACATAGTAAGGGCCGATTTTTCAATGCTTGGATAAAACTTATTCGTCGAATAATGTATAAAACTACCATTTTAAAAAGGTATTCTAATTGTCCGTATTTGACAGTTTACGTGACATTTTAATATTATCGTGTAATACTTTATTGGACGGATAAGTTTTATCCAAGCATTGAAAAATCGGCCCTAAAGGTAACATAATTATCTCTATCATTTCTATATTTGACTGACCGGTTGGCTTAGTTGGCAGTGACCCTGCCTTCCAACCCAGAGGTCGTGATTCCCACCCGGGACAAACATTTGTGTGATGAACATAGATGTTTGCTCTGTGTCTGGGTGTTAATTATCTATATAAGTATTTATTCAAAATTATATATGTATGTTTATCAGCCATCTGGTTTCCATAACACAAGCGAAAGCTTAGTATGGGATCAGATCGTGCCGTGTGTGAAAAATTGTCCCGAAATAAATATTAAGCTATTGTATAGCTTCTATCGCGGGCCTTGAGCGAGGGGACCGAATCGAGAAATTCCGTAACGAAAAAACCTCACACTCCCCACTCTGACGGGCGCGGAGGTGTGGCTTGAAGGCATAGCATGCAATAGCTTTACCGTAGCAGTCCCCGAGTGACACACGTCTTTTTTTAAATTATACGTATGTTTATCAGCCATCTGGATTCCATAACACAAGCGAAAGCGTAGTATGGGATCAGATCGTGCCGTGTGTGAAAATTGTCCTGAAATATTTATTTATTTATTTTATTGACGTGACAACGTCTTATAATTAGAGCCGGCTGCACGCACGAAAAAACATGACTCATGCGGCGTTACCTCGCTCTGAGGCGTTCCGCTTGAAGTGCAAGCGAGAGCGCGGAACGAGCGACAAAGAAGCACAATCGGACGTTGTCACTTTCAACTATCGTCAGTAAACCGACTTTACAGACAACCAATTTTTTTTTTACTTAGAATCCATCGTCGTGTCCACCAAAACCGTGGTGGAGGGGCGGCGTCCCGTTCCCGCGCTCGGAACGATCGTTACGAGTGCGACTGTTGTAACGAGACATTTGCACGACGCGAACGACTTGTAAACCACAGGTGAGTGTCAGAAGTGGAACCGCTAAATGCATTGAAGTGAAACTTCTTTATCGGGGTTGGACAAAAATTTAGTGTAACATTTTTGCGTTACGCCGTACGCGTGACATTTTTGCGTTACGCCATACTCGTGACATTTTTAAGGTCATAAAGAAGTTTCACTTCTTACGTGTGTACTCTAGTACACGCATACATATTTTTATTTATTTATTTAAATTAAATACACACAACAGGTCACAATCTTGCCGGGCCCATAGGCGACATATCAATTTCGGGAGCAGATCGCAATCCATCAAAATGTGTACAATTACTATTACAATGAGATACAGCTTACAGTTATTTAAAGCGTGTTACAATAAATTCATAATTAAAAATTCAATAATTAATCGAATGTATTAGTCGCTGGTTCATATCCGGCTCGAAGGACCAGAATGTACGGACTGCAATTATTTAATATTATATGAAATAAAATAATAATTTAACTATGAAATCTTGTAATAAACGTGAAGAGTTTGTTTGTTTGTTTGAACGCGCTAATCTCGGGAACTACTGGTCCGATTTGAAAAATTCTTTCGGTGTTAGATAGCCCATTTATCGAGGAAGGCTATTATAGGCTATAATAAATCATCACGCTACGACGAACAGGAGTGGAGCCACGCAGATGAAACCGTGCGACACAGCTAGTAAAGTGTATAGTTTGATGTATATTTTATTTTTTAGATTCGGTCTTGAATATTACACGTATCATCTAATTACTATATAGTGTGAGACCCATTTGTAAAAAAGTCTTCAAATAACGATTTCCGTGGGACTCACCTCCGTTATACGGACTACTGATATCCACTTAATCGGCATGTTTTTCTGAACACAAAAAGTGCGGTAGTCACTTCCTAGGGGTATGGAGGGGGGAGCTATGACGTAGCAAAGGTGGCCGTCGGGCCGTTCTATTGTGCGGTATATCTAGATAACTACTGAACCGATTTACTTAAAAAGGGTGTCAATTGAAAGATAATTAAATAAACATTATTTGATTCCCAAGATTCATTAATGTAAAACTAGTACCAACTGAAATATTTTCAAAAATCAACATTTTATGAAATATATATTTTTTTTTAATGTAAAAATCTCGGTAACTGTTAGAATTATGAGAATTTAGCTTATTATAAAACATATAGCTACTTTTATCACCTTTCTAATGAACCTTCAATAATGACAATCGAGCAGTAAACAACGAAACTACAGCCTATTAATTGAGCGTCGGTAGCGCCAAATTAGCCCTATTTTGGTATGAATCATCTTGAAATTATCTTTAAATATAATAAAATCGTAGGAAAGTTAAAACTGTACATTGAATATTTGTTTAAAATAATACTTGGGGTGTGATCTACAATATATACCGAAGCCAAAATTATAGTTTTTCGAATTTTTGTCTGTTTGTCTTTATGTCTGTCCGGGCTAAACTCAAAAAGTACTGTATGGATTTACTTCAAATTTGGAACAGAGATAGCTTGAGACATGAGGAAGGTTATAGGGTATCGTTTTCCCCGGAAATTCCATGGAAACGGGAACTATGCGTGTGTTTCTTTGACTATGCGGGCGAAGCCGCTGGCGGAAAGCTGTGTAAAATAATATAATTCTGAATAAAAAGTAGTAACGTCAATTTTATTTATGTTAATTTCCTGATATGTGAGCAGAAACGTATTACATAGATAGTATTTTCAGTGTTTTTTAACTGACTTCAAAAAAAAGGAGGAGGTAAAATATTATCATGACATAGAGCTGATTTGATGATGGAATCGGATTACTACATATTATTTAGATGTGCTATTTATTAAATGGGTTTGAAGTCGGGGCCAAGCACTAAGCACTTAGTATTAAGCACGTGCACCGACATCAAACCTTTTTAGTAAATAGCACATCTAAATAATATGTAGTAATTAATAATATCAAATCTTGTTTATTTTTTACTTTTCCGTTTTGAAGTTGGTTGTTTTTAACGTAGTTATTATTATTTCTAATGTGATCAGCATAATAAATAGCATAGGACAGCGCACTTAACTTGGATATTAATAATAATGGTTTTTAGTAAACTCAATACAATAATTACCATCGTCATTATTTTGATCAATATCTTCTACATAATAAGACTGGTTAAAACATTTGTATCGGACGTGGCATATCCCTTCCAAGCACTTTTGTTTCATGTCACTACATACACAACGGGATAAACGGCAACCATCTTTACATTGATATGCCACGTCCGATACAAATGTTTTAACCAGTCTTATTATGTAGAAGATATTGATCAAAATAATGACGATGATAATTAGATAAAAACATTTTTATTAAATTTTAGCCTTGTACCGAGTTTACTAAAAACCATTATTATTAATCTTGTAATTAATCTTAACTTAATCCAAGTAAAGTGCGCTGTCCTATGCTATTTATTATGCTGATCACATTAGAAAAAAAACACTGAAAATACTATCTATGTAATACGTTTCTGCTCACATATCAGGAAATTAAAATAAATAAAATTGACGTTACTACTTTTTATTCAGAATTATATTATTTTACACAGCTTTCCGCCAGCGGCTTCGCCCGCATAGTCAAAGAAACACACGCATAGTTCCCGTTTCCATGGAATTTCCGGGGAAAACGATACCCTATAACCTTCCTCATGTCTCAAGCTATCTCTGTTCCAAATTTGAAGTAAATCCATACAGTACTTTTTGAGTTTAGCCCGGACAGACATAAAGACAAACAGACAAAAATTCGAAAAACTATAATTTTGGCTTCGGTATATATTGTAGATCACACTCCAAGTATTATTTTAAACAAATATTCAATGTACAGTTTTAACTTTCCTACGATTTTATTATATTTAAAGATAATTTCAAGATGATTCATACCAAAAAAGGGCTAATTTGGCGCTACCGACGCTCAATTAATAGGCTGTAGTTTCGTTGTTTACTGCTCGATTGTCATTATTGAAGGTTCATTAGAAAGGTGATAAAAGTAGCTATATGTTTTATAATAAGCTAAATTCTCATAATTCTAACAGTTACCGAGATTTTTACATTAAAAAAAAATATATATTTCATAAAATGTTGATTTTTGAAAATATTTCAGTTGGTACTAGTTTTACATTAATGAATCTTGGGAATCAAATAATGTTTATTTAATTATCTTTCAATTGACACCCTTTTTAAGTAAATCGGTTCAGTAGTTATCTAGATATACCGCACAATAGAACGGCCCGACGGCCACCTTTGCTACGTCATAGCTCCCCCCTCCATACCCCTAGGAAGTGACTACCGCACTTTTTGTGTTCAGAAAAACATGCCGATTAAGTGGATATCAGTAGTCCGTATGACGGAGGTGAGTCCCACGGAAATGAATTTTATTTCAATTGGGGACTGTACTAATATAGAAGACTAGCTGCTCCGCGCGGTTTCACCCCCGTGGCTCCACTCCTGTTGGTCGTAGCGTAATGATATATAGCCTGTAGCCTTCCTCGATAAATGGACTATCTAATACCGAAAGAATTTTTCTAATCGGACCAGTAGCTCCTGTGATTAGCGCGTCCAAACAAACAAGTTCTTCAGCTTTATAATATTAGTATAGATATTATTTTCCCGACGTTTCGTACACTTTGCAGCGAGCGTGGAGAGACTAACGTCGCGTCGGGAAAATAATAAATAATGAATAAATCGCGTTTAAAATCCGATAAAATGTTAAATTTCTAAATGTATTATACATTTCTATTATAATATAACATCTTTTCCAGGGCTGAAGCACACCGCGGCGCTATGACGGTGCGCTGTGAGGTGTGCCGCAAGTGCTTCGAGGACGAACAGGAGCTAGCGCAGCACGACAGCACGCACACCGCGGACGAGCGGGCCGGTATGTACACGTGGACACACGTACATATGGACACACGTACACATGGACACACGTACACATGGACACACGTACACGTGGACACACGTACACGTGGACACACGTACACGTGGACACACGTATACATGGACATATGGACACACGTATACATGGACACACGTACACGTGGACACACTATACATGGACACGTGGACACACTATACATGGACACGTGGACACACGTATACATGGACACACGTATACATGGACACACGTACACGTGGACACACGTACACGTGGACACACGTACACGTGGACACACGTATACATGGACATATGGACACACGTATACATGGACACACGTACTTATGGACACACGTACACGTGGACACACTATACATGGACACGTGGACACACTATACATGGACACGTGGACACACGTATACATGGACACACGTATACATGGACACACGTACACGTGGACACACGTACACATGGCCACACGTATACATGGACACACGTACACATGGACACGCACACGTGGACACATAATATATACATGGACACACGTACACATGGTCACACGTACACATGGACAATACATGGACACAAAAATATGGACACACGTATACATGGACACACGTACACATGGACACACGTACATATGGACACACGTACACATGGACACACGTACACATTGATACACGCACACATGGAAACATGGACACACACACATGGACACACGCAAACATGGACACATGTATACATGGACACACGTATATACGGACACACTATGCATGGACACACGTATACATGGACACACGTATACATGGACACATGGACACACGTAAACATGGACACACGTACATATGGATACACGTACACATGACACACGTATACATGGACATATAAACACGTACACATGGACACACGTATACATGGACACACGTGTACATGGACACACGTACACATGGCCACACGTATACATGGACACACGCATACATGGACTCCTGCACACACATGTGTACACATGAACACGCACACATGAAAACATGGACACACGTACACATGGACACATGGACACACGTACACATGTACACACATAAACATGTACAATCATGAGCATTAATATATGTATACCTAGGGGGCGATTATCAAAAATATCTGACACAAGAACAAATTCAATAATATCTGACTGCCCGTATACAGCAAAAAATAACTGTTTAATTACTACATATTATTTAGATGTGCTATTTATTAAATAGGTTTGAAGTCGGTGCCAAACACTAAGCACTTAGCCCGTGCACCGTTTTTAACGCAGTTATTTTTATTTAATACTTTTTAGTGTATTTTTCAACACGAATCAAACGAGCCCTAACTCGATAAAGTTCGAGTCAATATATTACTGAGTTCCTATGGCCACCTTCCGATTCCATCATCAAATCAGCTCTATGTCATGATAATAATTCATCGCTATCAAATTTACATACGTATACAAAATTTCAGCTCAATCGGTTACCGGGAAGTGAATCAAAGTTACTTGCTACATATCAACTTAGTCATCGAGTACAGACAAAAATGCTCATAAAATAAAAACTACTGGGCCTATCCAAAAAAAAAATTATGGGACCAATTCGACACCATCCCGCATCGAACAAAAAAAGAATCACGTAAATCGGTTCAGAAACCTCGGAGTAATCGGTGTACATACATAAAAAAAATATACCGGCCGAATTGATAACCGCATAAAATCGCACGGAGAGCTTAATTTTCATTAAAGGCTCTAATCGCACGGAAAGCTAAATTTTCACAAAAAAGCTCTAATCGCACGGAGAGCTTAATTTTCACAAAAAGCTTTAATCGCACGGAAAGCTTAATTTTCACAAAAAGCTCTAATCGCACGGAGAGCTTAATTTTCGCAAAAAGCTCTAATCGCACGGAAAGCTTAATTTTCACAAAAAGCTCAAATCGCACGGAGAGCTTAATTTTCACAAAAAAGCTCTAATCGCATGGAGAGCTTAATTTTCATAAAAAGCTCTAATCGCACGGAAAGCTTTATATTCACAAAAAACTCTATTCGCACGGACAGCTTAATTTTCACAAAAAAGCTCTAATCGCACGGAGAGCTTAATTTTCACAAAAAGCTCTAATCGCATGGAGAGCTTAATTTTCACAAAAAGCTCTAATCGCATGGAGAGCTTAATTTTCACAATAAGCTCTAATCGCACGGAGAGCTTAATTTTCACAAAAAACTCATCGCACGGAGAGCTTAATTTTCACAAAAAGCTCTCATCGCACGGAGAGCTTAATTTTCACAAAAAACTAATAGCACGGAGAGCTTAATTTTCACAAAAAAGCTCTAATCGCACGGAGAGCTTAATTTTCACAAAAAGCTCTAATCGCATGGAGAGCTTAATTTTCACAAAAAGCTCTTATCGCATGGAGAGCTTAATTTTCACAATAAGCTCTAATCGCACGGAGAGCTTAATTTTCACAAAAAACTCATCGCACGGAGAGCTTAATTTTCACAAAAAGCTCTCATCGCACGGAGAGCTTAAATTTCACAAAAAACTAATAGCACGGAGAGCTTAATTTTCACAAAAAGCTCTAATCGCATGGAGAGCTTAATTTTCACAAAAAGCTCTAATCGCACGGAGAGCTTAATTTTCACAAAAAGCTCTATTCGCACGGAAAGCTAAATTTTCACAAAAAAGCTCTAATCGCATGGAGAGCTTAATTTTCATAAAAAGCTCTAATCGCACGGAAAGCTTTATATTCACAAAAAACTCTATTCGCACGGAAAGCTTAATTTTCACAAAAAAGCTCTTATCGCACGGAGAGCTTAATTTTCACAAAAAGCTCTAATCGCATGGAGAGCTTAATTTTCACAAAAAGCTCTAATCGCATGGAGAGCTTAATTTTCACAATAAGCTCTAATCGCACGGAGAGCTTAATTTTCACAAAAAACTCATCGCACGGAGAGCTTAATTTTCACAAAAAGCTCTCATCGCACGGAGAGCTTAATTTTCACAAAAAACTAATAGCACGGAGAGCTTAATTTTCACAAAAAGTTTTAATCGCATGGAGAGCTTAATTTTCACAAAAAGCTCTAATCGCACGGAGAGCTTAATTTTCACAAAAAGCTCTATTCGCACGGAAAGCTAAATTTTCACAAAAAAGCTCTAATCGCATGGAGAGTTTAATTTTCATAAAAAGCTCTAATCGCACGGAAAGCTTTATATTCACAAAAAACTCTATTCGCACGGAAAGCTTAATTTTCACAAAAAAGCTCTAATCGCACGGAGAGCTTAATTTTCACAAAAAGCTCTAATCGCATGAAGAGCTTAATTTTCACAAAAAGCTCTAATCGCATGGAGAGCTTAATTTTCACAATAAGCTCTAATCGCACGGAGAGCTTAATTTTCACAAAAAACTCATCGCACGGAGAGCTTAATTTTCACAAAAAGCTCTCATCGCACGGAGAGCTTAATTTTCACAAAAAACTAATAGCACGGAGAGCTTAATTTTCACAAAAAAGCTCTAATCGCACGGAGAGCTTAATTTTCACAAAAAGCTCTCATCGCACGGAGAGCTTAATTTTCACAAAAAACTAATAGCACGGAGAGCTTAATTTTCACAAAAAGCTCTAATCGCATGGAGAGCTTAATTTTCACAATAAGCTCTAATCGCACGGAGAGCTTAATTTTCACAAAAAACTCATCGCACGGAGAGCTTAATTTTCACAAAAAGCTCTCATCGCACGGAGAGCTTAATTTTCACAAAAAACTAATAGCACGGAGAGCTTAATTTTCACAAAAAGCTCTAATCGCATGGAGAGCTTAATTTTCACAAAAAGCTCTAATCGCACGGAGAGCTTAATTTTCACAAAAAGCTCTATTCGCACGGAAAGCTAAATTTTCACAAAAAAGCTCTAATCGCACGGAGAGCTTAATTTTCACAAAAAACTAATCGCACGGAAAGCTTAATTTTCACAAAAAACTAATAGCACGGAGAGCTTAATTTTCACAAAAAGCTCTAATCGAACGGAGAGCTTAATTTTCACAAAAAGCTCTAATCGCACGGAGAGCTTAATTTTCACAAAAAGCTCTATTCGCACGGAAAGCTAAATTTTCACAAAAAAGTTCTAATCGCACGGAGAGCTTAATTTTCACAAAAAACTAATCGCACGGAAAGCTTAATTTTCACAAAAAGCTCTAATCGCACGGTGAGCTTAATTTTCACAAAAAAGCTCTAATCGCATGGAGAGCTTAATTTTCATTAAAAGCTCTAATCGAACGGAAAGATTAATTTTCACAAAAAGCTCTAATCGCACGGAGAGCTTAATTTTCACAAAAATCTCTAATCGCACGCAGAGCTTAATTTTCATTAAAGGCTCTTATCGCACGGAGAGCTTAATTTTCACAAGAAGCTCTAATCACACGGAGAGCTTAATTTTCATAAAAAGCTCTAATCGCACGGAAAGCTTAATATTCACTAATAAAAATAACTGCGTTAAAAACAACCGACTTCAAAAACGGAAAAGTAAGAAATAAAAAAGATTTGACATTATTATTTACTACATATTATTTATATGTGCTATTTATTAAAAAGGTTTGATGTCGGTGCACGGGCTTAATACTAAGTGCTTAATGTTCGGCACCAACTTCAAACCTTTACCATTTAATAAATAGCACATCCATACTAATATACGGTGAAACTGTGGAACGATTTGCCACCTGCGGTGTTCCCGAACAACTACGACATTGGGGCCTTCAAGAAAAGAAGTTATTTGTCCATAAAAGGTCGGCAAAGCACCTGTAACACTGAAGTGTTACAGGTGTTTATGGGCGGTGGTGACCACTTAACATCAGGTGGCCCACCTGCCCCTTTGCTTGCTCTGTCATAAAAAAAAATATTATAAATGCGAAAGTAACTCTGTCTGTCTGTCTGTTACTCAATCACGCCTTAACTACTGAACCAATTTGCATGAAATTTGGTATAGAGATATTTTGATACCCGAGAAAGGACATAGGCTACTTTTTATTGCGAAATATGTACCACGGGCGAAGCCGGGGCGGACCGCTAGTTCAAAATAAATCCAAGAAAATTATGATATTTCGTTTCATAATTCACTTACAGCTATTTTTATTACCGACATTTAAAACTACCACATTACCTTAGCATGTAAATATGAACGTAGCCAATAATCGGACGTAAAAAAAATATAAAATACCAAAAAAAAAGCGGATTTTAAAAGATTAAGATAATTGTTTGAGTTTGAGTTTGAGTTAAAGGGGTTTGGGTACTTTTGTATGGGCTTGTGGCGTCGTGATGAACTTTCGTGGCCAGTGATGAAAAGGAGAATGGCAAACTCCCATAGGATTCTGGGCCTGATCGTTACACTGATGATTTAGGAGGGATTAAATAGATAAAAATATACAGATTCTATGAATATAATAATTATAGATCTGTTCTATGGGATAGCAGAGATATTGGGGTGTAAAGTAACAAAAATAAAAGTTAGTTTGCTTGAGTTAAATGAATAGCTTTGCCTTTTTCTAGGTCCAGGTAAGTTTATTTTCTATCTACATTGTCTAGCTAATAATAGTGTAACAGTAGAACAGTCAGGTAATAGAAATATTGGATCCAACACATATTATTCAACACACATTTTAACTTACCAAAACATCAACAATCACTAGGTACATTTCTTATATCTTTATAAATTGATGAATCAGGATTCGCTTTCATAATAAGACTAATCAATTCAAATAATATATTTAGAGTAAAAATAGACGATTAAGGCAATTTTGAATATAACGTTACTAAAACTTCACTCAAAAGTCAAACAACAAACCTTAGCAACAAACATAACAAATGACTCATCACTGACACAATTATTATGATTAATAATTTGACATTTATTAATGGCTACCTAAATAAAAATGTTATAATTATTATTGATTTTAGTAAAATATGTTTTTATATTATAGAATGACCTACTTAAATAAATTAAGATGTGTGTTAAAAAAAGTTAAGTTTTGCTTCTGATTTTTATAGCATTTGAATTCAATAAAACTAAAAATGAAAAATAAACATTCATTCGTATTAATCTATATACATATTTGACTATTTTACTCCTGACAACACTGACATCTCTGCTTGATAAGACCGGTAGTGAACGAATTATCTTTTTTTTCAAAGATTTGTTTTCCCATACAATCAGAAGTCAATATTTTACAAATAATTATTAAAATTAACATAATCAATTTTAAATATATTATGATTTCTGTAACAGTTAGGCCCAGTTTCGCCATTCTCCTTTGATATTTTAAAAGAGCAATATATTGCGTTTAAAAGCGTTCAAATAAGTACATTGTTTTGATTTGAATTCTTAAATAAATCTTAATATATATAAATCTCGTGTCACAATGTTTGTCCTCAATGGACTCCTCAACCACTTAACCGATTATAATAAAATTCGCACACCATGTGCAGTTCGATCCAACTTGAGAGATAGGATAGTTTAAACATGTAGGTACCACGGGCGAAGCCGGGGCGGACCGCTAGTACTGTCATATACGGACAATTAGAATACATTTTTGAAATGGTAGTTTAATATGCTATTCGATGAATAAGTTTTATCCAAGCATTGAAAAATCGGCCCTAAATGTTTATTCTGAATTTTTATGAGACCAATTCGACACCATTCTGCATCAATCAAAAAAAGAATCAAGTAAATCGGTTTTCCCTACTGTATGTATCCGTATACTGTATTTATATCGGGTAAACGGTCTTAGGTCGGTGCAGCACGTGCGGGCAGCGCTTCCCGCGCTACGAGTTACTGCGGCGGCACGTCGCAACCGCACACCCGCCGCCCGCGCGCCTGCCGCACGCGTGCCACCAGTGCGGCAAGCGCTTCGGGCACGCGCACTCGCTCACGCGGCACATGCACAACCACGCCAAGCAGCTGTACCGGTGCGTCGTGTGCAAGGTGAGTGCGATACGTGTCATAGTTCCATCCATCGCCCATTTTGACGTGACAACGTCTTATAATTCGATAGAGCCGGCTGCACGCACGAAAAAACATGACTCATGCGGCGTTACCTCGCTCTGAGGCGTTCCATGTAGGCTTGAAGTGCAAGCGAGAGCGCGGAACGAGCGACAAAGAAGCACAATCGGACGTTATCACGTTCAACTATCGTCAGTAAACCGACTTTACAGACAACCAATTTTTTTGCACTTGATTACTATAAATAAAAAAAAAATCATTTATTTGTTATTAGTCCAGGATCCATCGCCCATTTTTGCACTTGATTACTATAAATAAAAAAAAATAATAAAAAAAGTTCATTTATTTGTTATTAGTCCAGGATCCATCGCCCATTTTTGCACTTGATTACTATAAATAAAATAAAAAAAAAATATTAGTCCAGGATCCATCGCCCATTTTTGCACTTAATTACTATAAATAAATAAAAAAGTTCATTTATTTGTTATTAGTCCAGGATCCATCGCCCATTTTTGCACTTGATTACTATAAATAAATAAAAAAAAAAGTTCATTTATTTGTTATTAGTCCAGGATCCATCGCCCATTTTTGCACTTGATTACTATAAATAAAATAAAAAAAAATAAAAGTTCATTTATTTGTTATTAGTCCAGGATCCATCGCCCATTTTTGCACTTGATTACTATAAATAAAATAAAAAAAAAATAAAAAGTTCATTTATTTGTTATTAGTCCAGGATCCATTGCCCATTTTTGCACTTGATTACTATAAATAAAATAAAAAAAAATAAAAGTTCATTTATTTGTTATTAGTCCAGGATCCTTCGCCCATTTTTGCACTTGATTATTATAAATAAAAATAAGTTCATTTATTTGTTATTAGTCCAGGATCCATCGCCCATTTTTGCACTTGATTACTATAAATAAAATAAAAAAAAAATAAAAGTTCATTTATTTGTTATTAGTCCAGGATCCATCGCCCATTTTTGCATTTAATTACTATAAAAAAAAATTCATTTATTTGTTATTAGTCCAGGAGCCATCGCCCATTTTTGCATTTAATTACTATAAAAAAAAATCATTTATTTGTTATTAGTCCAGGATCCATCGCCCATTTTTGCATTTAATTACTATAAAAAAAAAAGTTCATTTATTTGTTTTTAGTCCAGGATCCATCGCCCATTTTTGCACTTGATTACTATAAATAAATAAAAAAAAAGTTCATTTATTTGTTATTAGTCTAGGATCCATCGCCCATTTTTGCATTTAATTACTATAAAAAAAATCATTTATTTGTTATTAGTCCAGGATCCATCGCCCATTTTTGCATTTAATTACTATAAAAAAAAGTTCATTTATTTGTTATTAGTCCAGGATCCATCGCCCATTTTTGCATTTAATTACTATAAAAAAAGTTCATTTATTTGTTATTAGTCCAGGATCCATCGCCCATTTTTGCATTTAATTACTATAAATAAAAAAAAATTCATTTATTTGTTATTAGTCCAGGATCCATCGCCCATTATTGCACTTGATTACTATAAATAAAATAAAAAAAAATAAAAAGTTCATTTATTTGTTATTAGTCCAGGATCCATCGCCCATTTTTGCACTTGATTACTATAAATAAAATATAAAAAAAATAAAAAGTTCATTTATTTGTTATTAGTCCAGGATCCATCGCCCATTTTTGCACTTGATTACTATAAATAAAATAAAAAAAAATTAAAAGTTCATTTATTTGTTATTAGTCCAGGATCCATCGCCCGTTTTTGCACTTGATTACTATAAATTAAATAAAAAAAAAGTTCATTTATTTGCCTTCACAACTTAAAACTATTACAAAGGAACTAAATATGTAAACGTGTAGCATTTTCGTTGTGAAGGGCTAGTGTCTAAATAGATCTTTGAAAGACCTGTAGTACAGATCACTAGCCCCCCTCGCGGATAGCACTACTAAAATACATTTAAAGTTTCAATAACTAAATATCAATCGACAATAAGAAGAGAAAAACAAAGACAATAGACTGAACTTAAATCTACTTCTACTTAAACTAATTTTCCGTGAGTAGCTTTATTTTGATGAGACGCCCAATAATTTCCTGTACGAAACTCTCGATTGTGGTAGCTAACAGAGGTAACAAGGATAAAATGTTTCGATGTGATGGTTCTCAAATATTTATTACTAACTGATTTTTTTTGTCAATCTCAAGATAATTATCTAAATTATTCGAAAAAATATTTGTCCTACAAAATCTATGGTTTGATCAAAGAGTCCCCTCTTTCCAATATGTATCGATAACGAGGTCATCATAAATGATTATTAACCACCAGATTTTTTTGTTTTCACTTAGTATATTTATATAATTCAACAGACATATTGACCTACAAATTGCGTAATAAATATTTGAGAACCATCAAATCAAAACATTTTATCCTTGTTACCTCTGTTAGCTGCCACAATCGAGAGTTTCGTACATGAAATTATTGGGCGTCTCATCAAAATAAAGCTACTTACGGAAAATTAGCTTGATAGTAATCACTTGCAAAAATGGGCGATGGATCCTGGACTATCATGTATGATAATGTTGTTGACTCGTTGTGAACGAACTGTTACACCGTCCAATATTGCTGACTTGGGCTATAAACCCCACCGGCCTATATCGCGGTGTCAGCAATATTGTATGTATATAACGCGTTGATTTTTTAGTTTACGGGCTTCTCTCTTAATGGTCGCAAACCACCTAAGCTACGGTCTTTCCGGCTTAGCCTGAGAGGAGCACCAGTACCAGTAACCGCGCGGGGTGCAGGGGATGAATCCCTATTCTATATTATAGAATTCATTAAGTTCTATACTGTGAATCATAAAGTGAAATATATATTGTGAATAAAAGTTGTGTTGTGTTGTGAAAATAAATTATTTTTACTAAATTTGTGTTTTTTTTTTTTAAACACAAATACACCACAAACTAACAGAACGTATTGCCCGCAGGCGTCCTTCGCCCGAGCGGATCAGCTCGCGCAGCACTTGAACAGTCACCTCGCGAACTACAAGCGTCTCAAGCGATAGGCGTCTCTAGTTTGTCGACAGACTTTTTGAGAGCTAGCGATTGTTTTCCCATTTTGAGCTTTATTTCTCAGTCGTTAAGTTCGAATTAGTATGGCACAATACACCTCGTATTGTGAAAAGAACGTATTGGATCAACATTTGATGTTATTGAATTGAAACTTCTTTATCGGGGTTGGAAAAAATTTAGTGTAACATTTTTTCGTTACGCGTGACATTTTTCCGTTACGCGCCATCTTTTTCTTATCCCTACCACGCGTGATTCGACGTATTTCTGTAAAGTTGCATATTATAGTAATTTATTTTTTGAAAAATAAGGTCATAAAGAAGTTTCACTTCTTACGTGTGTACACTAGTACACGCACACATTTTTTTTTTTTGAAAAATGAAAAAAAAATGAAAAATTATTTATTTCAGCAAAACACAGTATGTAACAAAACAAAATTTAACAACATCATATTTTGCTGTCACTTATTATACGATATAATTATTAACTGTAGCTCCCACACTAAGAGAACTTGTGTCGTGTGTTTGGTAGGTAATAGTTAAATTGGTCGTACTATATGTACACATGAAATATTTGATGGAATAAAATATGTTTTTGTCAGTTGTTGATCCAATAGGTATTTAATGTGAAGCAATAGCAAGTTGAAATTGTCGACAAGTTAGTGATGAACAGAAAACGATGCGGCTCTCAAAAAAGTGTAGTGTTGGATGTTTTAAGTCATAAGTTAAAGTGTAAAGATGTTAAAATTATAGGCCGGTTACACACGGGGCGTTTGTCCCGAGACCTAGGTGGGCGTGTTTTTTGTCTGTGTCTCTTTTTTGTTTATTTTTTCCACACTAGAACCAAAACTGCGACAATATCTATGTATAATATCGTTTTTGTCTCCTGGGTATATCTTATTTTAACATAAATTACATTATGTAAATAAATATAACTATGGGGGTATGTACATATATTGTGTAGTATTGTAACGTGCGTGGTGGGATTGTGTTTTATGAATGAAACTAGCTTACCGCCCGCGGCTTCGCCCGCTTTGTCTAAAACCTAATAAATTATATACTAAAACCTTCCTCTTGAATCACTCTATCTATTAAAAAAACCGCATCAAAATCCGTTGCGTAGTTTTAAAGATTTAAGCATACAAAGGGACATAGGGACAGAGAAAGCGACTTTGTTTTATACTATGTAGTGATGAACACTAAATGTGGCTTAAAATTCATTGTTCTCTCGTTTTTGGGTAATGTTCGAAAAATGACAGAAATCAAACACATCGTGGTTTGCAATATTACTTTTTTTTATATTTATCGTTTTTAATATTGAAAAGTTTGTTTGTCTGTTCATCAAAACACCATAAAACGCAATCCCATTTTGAACGTGCATAGGTATAAATTAAGATACACGGAGCGTTTTAACCGCGGCGTGTTCACGCCGTACAAGTACTATAGATAGAGTGGGACAGATAGATACTTGATTTAAAAGAAAGTATGTAGTACCTATGCAATAAAATAATTGTCCCAAAAAAATTGTAATTTAAAAGATATTCTATCTCTTTCTAACTTGGAAAAATCTCTATCTATAATACATGTATGGTTCAAGCTTAATTCACTATTCCCATATTTTAAGCAATTTTCACAATATGCAAATATATATTTAAGACCGCTTACATACGAGGCGGTTGTTTCACTAAAGAGCGTATTTAGATGATACTGAAATTTACCAAAAAAGTGATATTTACTACAAATAATTTTATCGTTATTTTTGCCAATGTAAGACTTTTTTGAAAATACCCGGTTTATTATATTATGAATTCTTTCAATTTACTAAGTATAGTTGAAAATTAGAGTCCCAAATGTAGGTAGTTAATAGTAAAGAAGGTAGGTATAGGTTTCTGATTCAAATTTATATGATTTCTTTCGCTAAATGTAATTTTGTAGAAGGCTGATCACCTACTTGTCCGTAAAGAAAATCGATCAGTGAAACAGATGTATTATGCATCTAATCTACAAAAGAAACTAGTAAATAAATGATAATAATTGTGTAGTTTATTCAATTTTCTTTAAAAATTTCAATTCAATAAAATGCAAGATTTCGTTCAAGTCAAAATTAAAACTTGCTTCGCAACTTGACATCGGTTAATAACAACTTTAGTTTTACATGGAAGCTAATTAAAATCTATTTTTCTACTATAAAATGTCCGCGTCGTGTTTTAAATATAAGTGATGATGCATGCGAGCGTTTGGACCGCGGCGTTTTACAACACAGTACGTATAGGCGGTTGAAAAACGCCGCGTGTTGTTTTCTATTATTTTGTACCTATATATTTTGTCACTTTGCACTTAGAATTATGGTGTAACGAAGTGTATACTTTTATCGGTGTGAATGTCGATCTAAAAAAGCTAGCGTAGTGTTTGAACTTACTAAACATTGACGTAACTGTACTCGTAGTAAAAAAGTGCTTATATTATGGCAATAAATTACTTTTTAAATGTATAAAATAATGCTTCTTCCACACGAGGCCGTTTGAAATACTGCAACAGGCTCTGTGTAGACGAAACATTGTAGTTGCCTGTGTAACTACAACAATCTAGCTCTTTTAGATCAACACTAAAATAACTTGTAAGGTTATTTATAAATCTGTTAGACGGTAACTTTATATTTGTTAATTATTAATTATTTTGTAGAGAAATTGTGTTATAGTTAGGAATAAATGGAATTTTATGGAGCGACAAGGACGCACTTATCGCGATGTCTTTTGCTAGAAAAGGACAAGAGATTTGTATGAAATGCGTTCAGAGTGTCTTTTAATGTGGCGATGGTTTTGTTAAGTACTAAAAAAGTGTAAATTTCGATTACGAAAAATGTGGGTAGTTAGAAAATACGTGTATCGCTGTCTCTTTCCAACACACTGTATTGTGTTATTTCCTTCTCTCTCTCGCTTGAGTCTTAACAATATGTGTTTTTTCGCACGCGATGTAACATAATATGTATATCTCTTTCTATCCTTTTGAATCAAAATACGAAAGTATCTATTGTCCCTCTCTTATACATATAAAAATTGTTGTTTTCGATTTTTTATTGAAACAGTTTTTCCTTTTGACTAAATGAGCAATAATATCTATGTATATCAAAAATTAATAATATTTTAGATATAATATATATGTATGTGTAAAATGTACGCCTTATATAAAATATATGTATTAAAAATGACCCAAATCAGGGATATCTTTCTACTGAAAGAACTACCTATTCATCTTTCATACATTGAAAATCATTTTAATTACGTTGTGTTACATTTTGAAGTTAATTCAAGTACTGTTCAATTTTTTCATTCCTTCATTCGACTCTTATACAAGCTAAGTAAGTAATACGAGTGTCAATTTCAATTGATAATAACTCTTTTCACAATAGAATAAGGTCCATTTTCAAATGTACAATTGTACATATTTCTTTTGTATTACGTATATATATTTTTTTTTTTTATAATATTATTGTGAAAATAATGTTTTTGTCAAATATTGTCGAATAGATGTAGAGGATTTGATATACTTTTCACGGATAGATAGTCGGCAGTGTAATAATTGTGAAATGATTTTTCGAATTAATGTTACGGGTTTTTTTATGTAAAACGATGGCCGAATTATTGGGAACACTTGATTATTAGTAATTTTTATGTTTTTAGGTTTATAATATAATGAATCTAAATTAAGTTTGATATCTAGGAATTATTTATTTTACAAACAACCGCCCGATCTTTTGTTTTTTAAGTTTTATTTTGTATGAGTTTAATTCTTATCCAAGCGCAGAGAAATCTTAGAAACAAAGATCGTGAAAATCAACGATGTGATGTGACTAACACGACTTTATTTTGTGTAATATAATTATAATATTATTTACATATACGGAAATGAAATAAGGGTGTTTATATAAATAAGAAAACTAATAACGGTGTCTTTTTTCAATTACATGTGTGGTTTACAAAGAAATAATTATAATGGTACGTTATATACATATAAGTAATTATATCAAAATTAATTAAAAATCAACGTTAATATGAATTGTTCCTAATATTTTGGCCATCTACTGCAGATATCATTTGTTAAAATTATACGCATCATGATTTATATTATAATAGTGTTCCCATATATGTGTCCGGCAGTTTATTGTGTTTCACACTAAAATTGTGATGTTATCGAAATGTTTCCACTAAATATGCTCGTTAGAGAAAATGGCGACGTAACGTGAACGGGTGATGTGCAAGATACAGACAAACACACACACAATATTATTAATATTATATTATATTAAATATAGAGTTTTATTTAATTTGTGTGTTTTATTTTTTATGCAATCCCTGGATAGGTGAATTAAATCGAAGTAATTATCATCTCAAATACAATTTTTTACCTTTATGGGATGAAATTTGTTATTATAATATACTAACTTACCGCCCGCGGCTTCGCCCGCGTTTCAAAGAAAAACCTGCATAGTTCTCGTTCCCGTGTAATTTCCGGGATAAAACCTATCTTATGTGTTAATCCAAGTCACCCTCTATATGTGTGCTAAATTTCATTGTAATCGGTTCAGTAGTATTTGCGTGAAAGAGTAACAAACATAAATACATCCATCCTGACAAACTTTCGCATCTATACTAATATTATAAAGCTGAGGAGTTTGTTTGTTTGAACGCGCTAATCTCAGGAACTACTGGTCCGATTTGAAAAATTCTTTCGGTGTTAGATAGCCCATTTATCGAGGAAGGTTATAGGCTATAGGTATATTATCACCCTAAAGTCTAAACCAACAGCAGCGGAGCAATGCGGGTGAAACTGCGCGGCACAGCTAGTTTATAATATTATAGTAGTAGGATAGGATAGGATTCTTGTATTACGTATTATAATGACTTCTATAAAATAAAATAAGTTCAAATTTGATAGTGCAGAAATAAAATATTTGCAATACGCTGTTAAAGTTTTATCGTGTTATAGCTGAAATTCATAAAAATGGTTGCGATATAGACATGTTCTTGTTAACTTCGATTCTTGGTAAGTTTTTCTGAATACAAAATATATTTTCAACTAGCGGTCCTCCCTGGCTTCGCCCGTGGTACATGTTCACGTTTTCTCTCCCTAAGAACCATCCTCGTACTTCAAGAAATATTATAAAAAAAATGTGTGCGCGTACTAGTGTACACACGTAAGAAGTGAAACTTCTTTATGACCTTATTTTTAAATTACGTCGAATCACGCGTAGTAGGGATAAGAAAAAGATGGCGCGTAACGGAAAAATGTCACGCGTAACGAAAAAATGTTAGTAAGTTTCACTTTAAAAAGTATTAACGAAATCGGTTCAGCCGTTCTCGAGCCTTGTTCAACACATTTGGCGATTCATTTTTATTATATAGAATACTCGCTGTCCCGGCAAACGTTGTTCTGCCTTACTCTTCATCATTTAGGGGTATAAAAAATAGATGTTAGCCGATTCTCAGACCTACCCGATATGCACACAAAATTTCATGAGAATCGGTCCAGCCGTTTTGGAGGAGTATGGTAACTAACATTGTGACAGGAAAATTTTATATATAAGATTAATTGTCCGTATTTATGCAAAATGGAACCACTCGACAAATTTCGTTTTTTACTTTTATTGAAGAATACTCATTCAAAAGTGGTCTAAATTCTTATACAAACAAGAACCACATGATTTTTACGTTGGAAACAAGGTATACTAAAAGCAGAAAGGAACCACCAGCAACAACGAATAATACATATTAAGCAAAACCGAACCACAGCCCCACGGGACTGCTTTGTTCAAACAAATAAACGATATTACTATCATGTCATTTTATACAAAACAGATCCACACCTACTTGGTACCATTATACATTACACATATTTCTATTAATAACAATTATTTTTAATACACAAAATGGAACCAGGTTTCTGTGGTATGGTTATGCGTAAAATAAATACATAATTTAATTGTAATTTTTTATTGCAAAATAAAACCACAAGCATTCGGTTCTATTATGCATAAATAAATATTGTAAAACATTCTGAAACCCATCATCGCTATATGGAACCAAATGCCTTGACTTGTTACAATGCTTCTCATCTTTAAACAACGTATTTCATTACTTAAATAGCTCAAAGTGCAAAACTCCAATTTTTTAAGTAAAACGTCGAACATCTGTCAATATAGGTGACATTCAGCGAAGTAGTTCGAATACGTGACGGTGTTTTTTTCCTCCGCGAAGTAAGTTCTATTGTTTTTGTTAATTACCTTTAAAATTAAATGTGAAAATGTTTAGTAATAAATAAATAAGCAAGCAATGGGTAAGAAAAGCATTGGAGACGAACACCGAAGATAATAATGAAGATACAACGGGTAAGTAGTTTTATTTAATGCATTTAAGTACTTATTGAATCTGAGATGCAGGTACGCTTTATCCACTTTTGATTCATTCCCGATTGTGGTGTGATTTTAAGAAGATAGTTCATTAAGTAAGTACAAGAGGAATCCTCTGTGGATTTACGTATTTTAACGACAATGTCGTTGTTCACGAAGGCGAGTCGAATTAAGAGTCATTTTGTTACGATTCATCTGTCATTGTGAGATGAAACTACTAAAGTCTAAACCCTGTTTTAAAAATAACTGTCGATGATCTAGGTACCTACCTACTATTTTATAAAATACGTTTAGATGTATTTCTGATGCCGCTGTAACAACAAATACTAAAAAACAGAATAAAAAAAGACGTGTGGCACTCGGGGACTGCCGCGGTAAAGCTATTGCATAGCATGCCTTCAAGCCACACCTCCGAGCCCGTCGGAGTGAGGTTTTTTCGTTACGGAATTTCTCGATTCGGTCCCCGCGCTCAAGGCCCGCGATAGAAGCTATGCAATAGCTTAATAAATATTTAAGAAGCTCCCATACAATAAGCCGTGATTTTTTTTGCCGTTTTTATAGATAATGGTACGGAACTCTTCGTTGCGCGAGTCCGACTCGCACTTAGCCAGTTTTTTGTACATGGCGCATGTACATACAACATACTTAGTCGTCTAGTAGGGACACGGCTTTATAAGAACTAATAATATTTTGCTGTCGCCATATACCTACCTACGTATAAAAGCCACGCGGCTTTATTGTTTTGATTTAAAGCTTTTTTCTTTTTATTACAGAAGTTAACGAAGAACCTTATACGTCGCTGCCTCTGGCGAAGCTTTCTTCACCTTCTAGCGATATTCAGTCCATATTACATCTCATTCCACAAGATGCACAGTTTTTATAACGGTCTCATTAGTGATGATGCAATAGAAGACCACATAGATGGACTAGACACGGTGGATTTCGAAATCCAATTTGATGATAACGTCGAATAAACGTCCTATATAAGTATTATTTTATATATTTTATTAATTAAAGCTTTAATTACGATATTATAAATACATAGTTTCATTTATATCATTAAATCCCTGGGATGTGGTTCCTTTTTGTATAAGAGAAAACCTATCAATTGATAAATGTTAAAAGGAACCACATGCACATTTTCTTAATTATCTAGAAAGTTTAAGAATATTCAGAGCAAATTTATATACACATACTTAAATAAGTAATTTATCAATGAATTTAAATAAAATAAATTTTAATTTTACTTCATCTGACAGAGCTGCAAATGTTTTTGTAAATCCTTTGATATCTCAGAAGTGCGTTTTTGCTGGGTGGTTCCTTTTTGCTTAAATACGGACAATTCTCTTTATAGGTTACATTTTCCAACCTTTAGTTATATAGTTGTTTACCAAATTTCATGCAAATCGGTTCAGTGGAACTGTTGAAAAAGAGGGTGTGTGCCGAGCACACATGTCAGAAGTGAAACTTGTTTATCTTTAGCAAGATTCAAAGATACCAAAATCGTCGCATAACTCCCATGATGTGACGGTATTTCCATGACGCGACCTTGTAATATGTATTTATATTCTCAACGCACTTAAAAAATTTTCACTTTTAAAAACATTTTATCTCTGGAATTTAACAATATGATACAATGTATTATATAAATAAACTAGCTTACCGCCCACGGCTTCGCCCGCTTTGTCTAAAACCTAATAAATTATATACTAAAACCTTCCTCTTGAATCACTATCTATTAAAAAAGCCGCATCAAAGTCCGTTGCGTAGTTTTAAAGATTTATCTAAGCATACAATGGGACATAGGGACAGAGAAAGCGACTTTGTTTTATACTATGTAGTGATTAATATAATATTAACAATATTCTAAAAATAATTACATTAGTTTTAGGTTCATTCCTCAAAGCCAACTGTTACATAGAAGATTATACACGAAGTCAAGACCACGCAATCGAACTTATAAACTTTTTAGATTTACTAAATAACAGAGAAGTTGATAGCAATCAGTACGATACTCGAAAGAAATCAAGATATTTGGAAGGTTTGTTTAGTACGGTCTACTTAATCTATACAGGGTGTACCTAAGGGTGTACCTAATCGTTATGTGTGCACAGGCGATTATTCCGTAACTATTGCCGATATCAAAAAACTTTATACAGTTATCGAAAGCCCTTTACCTAATGACTTAATGAATAAAATGACAACAATAACTTTTTAAAAATAAAACGGGAAATATCAAAGTTCAAACCATCAAAGTTCTTGAGGGACGTATGGGATTAGATTTTTCTATTAAAACATCAGTAATTAAGTAAAAAAAATATTTATAAATTATGAGCAAAAAATTGCACGCAGGCCCGGCATACACAGGGAAATATGGACAGAGAAAGCGACTTTGTTTTATGCTATGTAGTGATATCAATAGGACTGAAGTAATTTTATTGTATAATGTAATTTATTTCAATACAGAATCATCACAAAACAACAACAAAATACAGGATCTAATAAAAGTATTGCAGAAGAACTATTATATTGATAATGAAGATGATAACAAGGATAGACTACATTACATTAGTAATCCTGAAGTTATAGACGAATATAAATCCAATTTGGATAAAAAGAGGTTTGCATTTTAACATATTTTCATGTTTGACTTTATTCGAGTAAGTACCTATAAGAAGAGATATTAAACATTTTCACTGAGTTTAAAGGCGATAACATCTTTATAAGCTTACTAGATTTCCACCTGCGCGGCGGCTTCGCCCGCTTTGTCTAAAACCTAATCTATACTTATAATAAATCTGTAGAGAGGCCAATTCTGTACATGAAATATATTTAAAAAAAAACTATGAAGGGGTGATAAGGGATCGCTACTGATGCCAAAAATGCAATCAGTAAAATTTTTGTCTGTCTGTCTGTCTGTCTGTCTGTATATTCGTTATAGAAACAAAAACTACACGACGGATTTTAACCAAATTTGGCACAATTATTCTTCATACTCCTGGGCAGGTTATAGTAAAAGAATCATGTAAATCGGTGTAGAAACACCAAAGTTATACATGAAATACGCTATAAGTCATCGCGCGAGAATACAGAATCATGCCATAAGGATTATTTTTGTGTATCAGTTGCCGCGTTCGACGCGCTTCGCGGCGGGAGCTATAAAAAGGCGGCGGGTCTGCACCCGTTTCGCGTTGTCACGGCATCACGTGTGAACGGCTGAACCGATTTCGATAATTCTTTTCTATTATATTCATTGAAGTACGAGGATGGTTCTTATGTAGAGAAAACGTAAATATGTACCACGGGCGAAGCCGGGGCGGACCGCTAGTCTATACTAATATTATAAAGAGGAAAGGTTTGTATGTATGTATGTATGGTTTTCACGCATAAACTACTGGACCGATTTTGATGAAATTTGGCACAGATAATCTTTAGACCCTGAGAAAGAACATAGGCTACCTTTTATTGCGAAATATGTACCACGGGCGAAGCCGGGGCGGACCGCTAGTAAATTATATACTAAAACATTCCTCGAGACCTACCTACTCTATCTATTAAAAAAACTGCATAAGAATCAGGTTGCATAGTTTGAAAGATTTAAGCATACAAAAGGACATAGGGACAAAGAAAGCGATTATTTTATACTAAGTATATTGTAGTTATTCTCACGAAATTGTTTTAGATTGTCACCAGAACTTTATAATGACGAAGAAGAAAAGACTTTGAAAGAGATACTACAAACATTAAGAAGAAATGCCGTGTTTCGTTTGAATAAACGTAAGATATATATTCTACAATATCATCTATAATTCTATAGTCTATACTAATATTATAAAGCTGAAGAGATTGTTTGTTTGAACGCGCTAATCTCCGGAACTACTGGTCCGATTTGAAAAATTCTATCAGTGTTAGATCCATGCTGGTGAAACCGCGGAGTATGATATATTATACGTATATATATGTATATCATATTAGTTTATGGTTACGGTCAAATTGTACAGTAAAGTCACAATATAGAGATAAAACCAGAAGGGAAACTTCATACAACACGTTTCAAATGCTCACGCACACAGGCAAGCATGTTTACGAGAATCGTGGGTAGGTATTATAGTAGAGCAATAGGTAGTGGAGCCATTTTAATAGGAAACATTAATTGACAGTTCAACAAAATTCAACAACGTAACCTAGTAACGACGACATAGAATAATATATTATTTCGTTTTGCACATTTGCTTAACTTTTCTTAACCTCTGGCTTGGAAGGCTAACCGGTCAGGCTAAATGGCTAAAAAGCTTTCTGTATGTTTTATTTACTATAAAATTAACAAGATTACATAATTTTCAGCTGAAGACATCTCTGGCAATGCTGTTGCACTCAGACTTGGCAAAAAAATTGGTCAATCGTTAGAAAATATAGACGATAAACCAAAATATAATGATTATAGTGATAAAGAGCATTATCCAAAGAAAGATACAGATTTCAATGCAGCACGCGATACAATAACAAAAAAATATAATTGGGCAGATAGTTTAGAAACTGTTAAAAAAGATAAAAAAAAGATCAGACAGAAAAAGATTGAAGTAGAGAGGCCTAGACCTAAATTGAAGTTTAAACCTAAGATTGCACAAGATTCGCTACCTTATAAAAAGATTAAGAAATATACGTCGTACGGACGAACATCGATACCTTATGTTGGTAAATTGGGAATATATGAGGAGAAATAAATAAGTGATTTAGTTCTGTTATTTTATTTATGTTCTTGGATAACATACTAACATAGACGGGTGCTTTCTACCAATAATGTACGAGGATGTGTAGCGAGGAATGTGTTTGTAAATAACCAATAGTATCGCTTCAAACGCAAAACGCTCAAACTTCAAACTAAATGAAGCGATATGATTGGTTATTTACAAACACATTCCTCGCTACACATTCTCGCACATTATTGGTGGAAAAGCAACCTTATTCTGATTTCCTTAGAGACTATAGTTTATCACAAGTTGTCAGTTGTCATAATGTTTGCTCTTTCGTGCGAAAACCACTGATCGGATTTTAATGATATTTGGCAGTGATGTAGCCTATGTTATTTTATTAATCATCACATATGTTAAATAAATATACTTATATATACAAGTAGTAAGCTGATAACAACAAGACGAATAGTAAAAATTTACGCTGTTTTTCAGTGCTTACTTATAAAGTTATGGATCCAAGCAATATATATATAATATCATTGGATCCAACGAAGAAAATAGCTTAGCCTTTTGCCACATCTCTTTTTGTTTATTTTATGTTTGAAATTAACTTAATAAAGTTATATTCAAGTTTTATATCATTTTCAGTGGTAGTAAATATAATATTACCTATATCTTTCAATACTGACTCACATTTTACTTTTACATCGTAAAATATACGATAAAATTCGAATATACGTTTTACGTGGTTCAAAAATGATTTCAGTACACTGGTTTGGAATAGTGTGTATATTAGGTAAGTTTTATTCATAATTCATATGAATAAAAACATACTTCTCTATAAACACCTTTTCATCTTGCTATGTTGAATTAAACTGGTAATCGCACAATTATGGTCGATATTTCATACTAGCAGCGCTTCGCGGTTTCATTCGCGTGGCTCCGCTCCTGTTGGTCTTAGAGTAATGATATATAACCTATAGCCTTCCTCGATAAATGGGCTATCTAACACCGAAAGAATTTTTCAAATCGGATCAGTAGTTTTTGAGATTAGCGCGTTCAAACAAATAAACAAACTCTTCAGCTTAATCTATACTAATATTATAAAGCCGAAGAGTTTGTTTGTTCGTTTAAAAAATTCTTACGGTGTTAGATAGCCCAATAATCGAGGAAGGCTTTTATAGGCTAGCTATCATTACGCTAAGACCAACAGGAGCGGAGACGCGGGTGAAACCGCGGTGCACAGTTAACTAGTATTAAATACATTGTGATTCATAAATAATTATTTTTTTAGTATTACTAAGTGAATCTAGATCAAGAAAATACGATGTCGATTCTGAAGCTAGGAAGATTTACGGTCAAGATTTGAAGTCAGTTTTACTTCGATTCAGAAAAACTCCGGATTACATACAAATATTGAATGAAGAAGTAAGTTGATTATTTAACATAATTCCCTACTTAATATAGATAAATTAAGTTATAAAAATACTCTGTGTTTTTAATGATCTAAGGTTTTTTACAATGAAAGACGACAAATCACTTGGCAACCCAGTAAAATGCGCACAGCGCGCGTTTTTTTTTTAATTCTTATTTGTATTCCATAGGGATCTTTAGATATAATATTCATGTGAGATTAAAAGCATTCAAATTATGAAAAAAAATGTGTCCGTGTACTAGAGTACACACGTAAGAAGTGAAACTTCTTTATGACCTTATTTTTCAAGAAATAATTTACTATATGCAACTTTACAGAAGTAGGTACGTCGAATCAAAGATGGCGCGTAACGGAAAAATGTCACGCGTAACGAAAAAATGTTACACTAAATTTTTTTCCAACCCCGATAAAGAAGTTTCACTTTAAAAATGACTTATTATTTAACGAATTAAATATATAGTTTTATATGCTTCTTGACTTACTTCTTGAAGCAAAATTGTTTCTTTAATTTATGACAAAAAAACAAATGTCTTACCGCAAAAAACTTTAGACAGGGTTTAACTTTAAGCGCGGGATCTGGTTAAGTCGTATTTCACATAGACAACAATTAAAGTGACAGATCCCAGGTTTAAAGTTAGGCTGTGTTTAAATTGTTTTGTGGTAATACCACAGACTTCTATCTTAAATCTTTCAGCTGTCAACACTACACGAGAAATTAAAAGTGGCTATTCTCCAGTATTCATTCTACTACGGTAAAAAACTGAAGGAAAGGGTCGATCAAGTGGTGTGCGATAACTCGACGAATGGGGTGCTACGTACACGGTCGACTAGTGGAGATTATTACACGTACATGATTTTTTTAATATTACTTATGACTTGGCTTGAAATCTATACTTAATATTATCAAGCTGACGAGTTTGTTTGTTTGAACGCGCTATTCTCAGGAACTACTCGTCCGATTTGAAAAATTCTTTCAGTGTTAGATACCCCATTTATCGAGGAAGGCTATAGGCTATTATCATCAGACCGAGACCAACAGGAGCGGAGCAATGCGGGTGAAACCGCGGCGCAAAATTAGTTATTAGATATTTTTTCACCAACAGTCTTCATGCCCACGCCATTCGTTCGTCTCATCATGCTACTTTTATGTAATTTCAACAGCAAATACATAGGCATCCACCGCAAGCCAATAGTACGACAGCACACACACAACATGTCTGGTGTGGAGCGACTAGAGCAGTACATAAGATTGAATCCCACTCTATCACTGAATATGAGGAATAGGATGGTGGACCTTGGCTTTGAATATAGTGGGTGAGTTGACATTGATTTTGACATTGACATTGACAGTGACAGTGACATTGTCAGTAACATTGACTTTAACACTGGCAGTTAACATTGAGCGGCAAATTTCTTAAGCGCTGGTCTTCACCTGCGCAGAAGTCAAAATATGGTACAAGAAGCTTATATCTAATACACTGGAGATTTCAGTATGAACATTAACTTGTAACAAGAAAATATGACAACTTGCCAAGTTAGGTGTGAAAGGGTTAAAAAAACATACAGGCGTCATTCAACGTCATATTTTCTTGTTACAAGTTAATGGTCATAGTGCAATCTCCAGTGTATTAGATATAAGCTTCTTGGGTATTAGGCAAGATTCAAAGATACCAAAATCGTCGCCTTACTCCATGACATGACGGTATTGAAATTTTTCTCTCAACGTGCCGTAAGAAGGTTTACTTTAAAAATTTTGATGTAATTTTTACAAGTAGATACTTATTAAGAACGTTTACCGCAGATTCGGAAGGTCATTTCTACCACTACCTAGAAAAATCGTCAAAAACTTAATACTCTGTTTAAAATGTAATTATTTCTTCAGGCTTGTAATCCACGGTATCATCAAATCGATATCGCCTGATGATAACTCAATGTCTACAATGCATGCTATGGACGCTTCAGAGAAAATATATACCACACATAGCTCGCATCAAGTAAAGTATTATTGAATTTTTCATACACTTTTACATTCCAAAATTCTTATTCGGATTTTTTGAGCCAATTCGACGTAAATTTCAATAAAAAACGTAAATTTCAGTATAAAACTTTCCTCTTTATCCTACTAATATTATAAATGCTAAAGTTTGTATGTTTGTTTGTTACTCCTTCACGCAAAAACTGCGGTCAACCGATTACAATGCAATTTAGCACACATATCGGGAGTAACTTGGATTAAAGCATAGGATAGTTTTTATCCCGGAAATCCCACGGGAACGGGAACTATGCGGGCGAAGCCGCGGGCGGAAAGCTAATCTGACATATTATAAAGGTATACATAGTTATAACCTGTATCTTTTACCGCGATTTAAAACATGTACATAATACGAAGGTATGTTAAATCGATAAATTAGTCGAAATCAAAAATAGTGTTATTTCTGTGTTTATGATTTGCCTCATATTGTTAATTTTTCTAAAAAGGGCGCTAGATGGCGCTGTATTTTTTTTCTTATATAATTTTCATTATGTTACAGGTAACCCGATACCCGACAACGTTGGAAACTACAGAAAACCCAGCATTATACAGAAACTTTAATAAAGATACGCGTCATGTTTAATTTTGGTCTGTGTTCTAATAAAAATTATACAGTTAAATTGGATTGTCTTTTATATCATTATAAGTATTATAAATAGGTGTTTCTTTTATATCACTAAAGAGTTAAAATATAAACACAAAACACTGAAAAACCCCGTCATTTAAAAAAAATCTGATTGATTTTTTTCCGAACTTAAATCCGACCAATGTCAAGACATGCCCATTGCCCAATCGAAAAGAAAAAAGTTTATTAAAATCGGGCAACACTGTTAAAAGTTATGTGAACCACCTCTGTCTGATAAATAACATAATTTGTAGTTGTTTAATTTATAATATGTATATTGTACATATGCATAATAATTGCCTGAGATTTAAAACAAGATGATAAAAAGTTAAATGTAAAAAAGAAATAGATGAATCTACGCTACGCATTATGCTTTTCCACCAGTAATGTGCGATGATGTGTAGCGAGGAATATGTTTGTAGATAACCAATAGTATCACTTCAAATTTCAAACTAAATGGAGCGATATGATTGGTTATTTACAAACACATTCCTCGCTACACATCCTCGCACATTTTTGGTGGAAAAGTACTCCCATCCAGTACACTACAGTCTACAGCTCTAATCGGTGAAGGAAAACATCGTAAGGAAAATGGCATGCTAAATAATCAAAAGTTCGACGACAATATGTTACATCTGCCGGCCAGCGTGGTGGATTATAGCCTGTTACCTCATAGGAGGCCCGTGTCCCAGCAGTGGGAACATAATATACAAAATAATATTATTATAATATGGACTGATGATGATGAATACAATTTATTAGGCAGCCTTATCACTTAAAAGTGATCTATTCTAATCAGAAAAACTATTGGCTATCACTAATTTAGCTTTAAACTAGCTTACCACCCGCGGCTTCGCCCGCTTGTCTAAAACCTAATAAATTATATACTAAAACCTTCCTCTTGAATCACTTTATCTATTAAAAAAAACCGCATCAAAATCCGTTGCGTAGTTTTAAAGATTTAAGCATACAAAGGGACATAGGGACAGAGAAAGCGACTTTGTTTTATATCTAAGGTTTTATACTATGTAGTGATAGTGATGATGATGAATACAATTTATTAGGCAGCCTTATCACTTAAAAGTGATCTCTTCTAATCAGAAAAACTATTGGCTATCACTAATTTAGCTATTAATACATACGCAAAGTGCAGAATAATATTATTTCATTGAAACTGCAATTATTGACGTTATATCAACAAAATATTATATCATAAAACAAACACAGGTGTAATTCAATAAAAATAATTAGCTATCGTTTGTACAAATTATAATTGTTTGTATTATGTATAACTATGTGTGTTTATACTTTTATATATACACACACTAGCTGTACCCCGGTTTTACCCGCATTGCTCCGCTCCTATTGGTCTTAACGTGATGATATATAGCCCATAACCTTCCTCGATAAATTGGCTATCTAACACCGAAAGAATTTTTAAATCGGACCAGTAGTGAGATTGAGATTATCGCGTACCTACAAACAAACAAACAAACTCTTCAGCTTTATAATATTAGTATACTAGCTTCCCGCCCGCGGCTTTACCCGCTTTGTCTAAAACCTAATAAATTATATACTAAAACCTTCCTGTTGAATTACTCTATACATTAAAAAAACTGCATCAAAATGCGTTGCGTACTTTTAATAAAGATTTAAACATACAAAGGGACATAGGGACAGAGAAAGCGACTTTGTTTTATACTATGTAGTGAAGTATAGATATGCTTATCAACATATTCTAAAAAACTTCTCTAGTCCAATGCTCTAGTCACACTTTACAGCATTAAGGAATATATGGAAGATAAAAACCCATGGAGGGTTGTCGCGTAAAAACCACAGGACAGTTCTTTGGCATATTATGATAATATGTAAAATTAAATTGTAATACTGAAATGATTTAAAAGAGCAACTATGGAGTTTCTTGCCGGTTCTTCTCCATAGTACTGCTTTCCGAATCGGTGGTAAATGTTAAAAATATGTAATGACGTTTCAAAAGTGCTTCTCGAAGAAGTCTAATTGAATAAATAAATATTTGAGTTTGAGTGGAATTATTGCAGAACCAAATTATTAAATTAATTTTCCATATTATATTGTTTTAAATAATAATGATTTACGAACCATCTGTGCTAACAGCATTGTCATTTTTTGTATATAAGTCGACAACAGAAGTGCAATTTATTATATTTTCACTTAAACACGTATCATGCGTTTAAAAGTTGTATTTCTGCTGGGTTTAGTAAGTACAATCTGTATAATCTACTATATAAAAATAAGTCGTGTTTTCCTTCGATTCGAACCGATTTCCACGATTTTGCATTCGTTGGAAAGGTCTCGGGCTCCGTGAGGTTTATAGCAAAGAAAAGGTGTATCTGGTGGCGAAACGGAGTTCGCCCGGTTTGCTAGTAGTTATATCTAAAGATTTGCTAAAAATGAATCGCAAAATGTTGGTAAGCGCATAACTGGAGAACGGCTAAACCGATTTCGTTAATTATTTTTTATAATATTCCTTGAAGTACGAGGTTGGTTCTTTTGGAGAGAAATTACACAATTATCTGTAAGAAAAAAAGTGCCGGCGTTAGAGGGGGGGGGGGCGTGATGGGGCGATGGCCCAAGGCGACAAATTCTGGGGGGCGCCAAGGTCTGAAGTTGGAGTCTCTTGCCTCTCCTGGTGCAAACCCTCAGAACTGTGCTCTACGCTCTGTGCATATGCATATTTTCTATTGACATTTTTTTAGATTGATTTTTTGCTCCTCCGTTACTTGGGATCAGCAAAAAACTAACACTTGATATTGCTTCCCTCAAGTGGGCGCCACAATATTTTCGCCCGGGGTGTCAGTGGCCGTTACGCCGGCACTGAGAAAAATTATAGTAGTAATAATAAAAAAATATGTCAAAATCGGTAAGATTGTCACTTTGTTTTTTCTAGTGACTTTCTGTTTCTACAATCTATGTTCATAAGTTCTGGCTTTATTTTCTAACTAGCTGTGCCCTGCAGTTTTACCCGCAGTGCTCCGCTCCTGTTAAATGATAAAAATTCCTCGATAAATGGACTATCTTACACCGAAAGAATTTATCAAATAGGATCTGTAGTTCCTGAGATTAGCGCGTTCAAACAAACAAACAAAGTCTTCAAAGCTTTATAATATAAGATAGATTAAACATAGGTGGAGCTGCTACAAGAACTAACTCTTATAAAATAAAATAAATCGTTCATATTATAGGTGGCAGTAGTGTCATGTACACCAACCTGCCTTCATGGTCATAATGGAGTCGGAAGGCATCATGGATCGAAGGTACTACAAATCTATATTTATAGTTAATATTTTATCATTTAAATGCAACAAATAAAAAATATGTGATTATTTGTGAAGCATTAGGGTGCCTTTCCACCAATAATGTGCGAGGATGTGTAGCGAGGAATGTGTTTTTAAATAACCAATCATATCGCTTCATATAATTTGAAGTTTGAAGCGATATGATTGGTTATTTACAAACAATATATAATATATATATAATAATAATAATTGGGATGTTGATGATGATCAAGATACAGATGTAGATACTGGTGGTAATAACAGTGGTGGTAATGTAAATACTGGTGGTAATAACGCTGGTGGTAATGTAAATACTGGTGGTAATAACGCTGGTGGTAATAGTAATACAGCAATTGAACACGGTAAAGGCAAGGTAAGGCTTTAATTTGATGTCAAAATGTTCATTAATCATATTGACATATCAACTAATTCATTAAATACTTATTTTCAGCTAAGAATAACGATATCTGGGGCACTAAGTTTCATTTTTAAGATTTTCAAACGTAAGTATACTTTATTAAATATATTTTCGACACTATTTTCACTATCGGAATAAAAGAATACCTAGTTCTTAAAAAATATGGTATATACAAAATGTAAACAAATCTAAACATATTTTGTTTGAAAAAGAAAACATCCATTTATTATCACAAACTCTCGTGTTTCCTAATAATTCCTAATAATTAATCCTAATCCTAAATTAAATTCTTACAATGCCCAAGTAAACGATAAAATTATCCAACCAACCAACCAACAAGTTAATAAAATTTTTACATTACTATTTTGACTCTTGCGGGTCCATTAAAAAAAAATGTTTTCATTACAGCCAACACAGATGTATGCGATGCACAAACACATAAATCTCTCTTGGTCTATAGTAAGTATAATAAATAGATCTGTAGAACAACTAACTGATTATGATTTTATTTACTTAATTAATACTGGCTAAGTCTGGAGAGGAAGGCGTCGATCGTCTCTAGCACAGGTGTATTCCTAGTTGAGGCGATCGTCGTGTCTAAATTGTTTTGTATTTATGTATTTTTCCTTAATAAACGATTTTTATTTATTATTTAGTTTATAATTATTTACAAAATAGTAACAGAGACGTAGCGAATTAGGTTTTTACTAAAAACCATTGACGTAAAAATTACAATAAACAACTAAACTCACAACTCACAATCACGCTTTAAATTGTATGAAACAAAACTCTGCCTATGTGTGTATTAGCTTCTAATGAGTGATACAATAGACTTTGAACATTATTGCCACGAAATAAGGTGTTAATTACAATGAATGGACATTCGGACATTTTTTGACATTGTGAGTGTAGTTGTTTATAGTAACAATGGTATAAAGTAAGCTAGAATCCTTATTGTAATCATAAGCAGTACGAAATAGTCAATTTATTTTCTTTAATAGTATTTTAATCGTATAATCGTGAGTTTTAATCATTAGCAGTAAGAAAAAGTTATTTTTTGAAGTGATACTTCTTTATCGGGGTTGGAAAAAAATTTAGTGTAACATTTTTTGTTTGACATTTTTCCGTTACGCGCCATTTTTTTCTTAGCCCTACCACGCGTGATTCGACGTATTTCTGTAAAGTTGCATATATGTAGTAAACTATTTTTTTAAAAATAAGGTCATAAAGAAGTTTCACTTTTTACGTGTGTCTAGTGTACACACACACATTTTTTTGTTTTCTTTAGTAGTATTTTTAACGTAAAAAATATTTTAAATTACAGAAAAACCAACGGATATCAACGGAGTCTGCAATTTCATAGTAGACTGTAAGTATTTAATAACATTAATCATTATCTAGCCTTACCCCGCGGTTTTGCTTGCGCGTATTACTTTTTCGTTTGTTATCAATAAATGTTTTATTTATTATATTTATTTTATTTTATTTTATTTATTTCATAGTATTGAAACAGCCAAATAAACAGACAAATTAATTATATTAAATTCTTTTTTTCAGCTATGAAAGGCTTTAGCGGAGTTATTGATACTAAATACTATGGATGTAAGTTTAATAATGTATTTATTTATTTTACAATCAACTAGATTTTCGCCCGCGGCTTCGCCCGCGTTTTCAAAGGAATAGTTGTAGCATAGTTCCCGTTCCCGTGGTATTTCCGGGATAAAACCTATCCTATGTGTTAATCCAAGTTACCCTCCATATGTGTGCTAAATTTCATTGTTATCGGTTCATTAGTATTTGCGTGAAAGAGTAACAAACACACACACACACATCCTCACAAACTTTCGCATTTATAATATTAGTAGGACGTAAACAATTATGAATATAATTCATATAGGTATTATAGTTTTGTTTCTTTCATGTATATGTAATTTGATAATAGCTTTCTTCCCGCGGATTCGCACGCTTTGTCTAAAACCTAATCTATAGTTCTTAATATGTAGGTATAAAGCTGAAGAGTTTGTTTGTCTGTTTGAACGCGCTAATCTCGGGAACAGCTACTGATTTGAAAAATTCTTTCGGTGTTAGATAGCTCATTTATCGAGGACGGCTATAGGCTATATATCATCACTAGTAATAGTAATAGCACAGGTAATAGCTAGTAAATAATATACTGGAATCTTCCTCTTGAATCACTCTAGTTATCTATTTAAATAATCCCATCAAAATCTGTTGCATCTACTTATCTAAGAATACACACATACAACGTAGAGCAGGCTCCAAGGAGATGTTCGTTTGCAAAAATAGCGGACCTAAATCTGACTTCTGATATATATTGTATAGGTCCCAGACATCCTATAGACAGATGTTGCCAACCAGTTTTGTGGTCCCCCTGCCCGCACCCCGGTAATTAAATATGGCATACAAAGAAAAAAATAAAAATTTCCAAAACATGCCGTGTGGCAAATCAAATGAAAGAGCTTATTGAGTAGATCACGAATATATAGCATACTATATACATTTCTTACACTTTCTCTAAGATTTTTTAGAAAATTTACGAAAATGGTCCATTTTTGAGTTAACTTTAAACCACTATAGATTGAAAACTCATGAATATATTTTTTAAATTATTATTTTAAATAATTAACAATAGTCCATTGTTTATGATTCAATAGTTCGTAATATAATATAAGTGAGCTATGTGGTGGATTTGATGAAAATAACTATATACTATATGAACTTGAAAATATACTCGCCATCTTTGAATGCTCCCCCCACTCCCCCATGCAACTATTTCACTGTACGAAATATTGAATCGTAAACAATGGACTATTGTTAATTATTTAAAATAATAATTTAAAAAATATATTTATGAGTTTTCAATCTATAGTGGTTTAAAGTTAACTCAAAAATGGACCATTTTCGTAAATTTTCTAAAAAATCTTAGAGAAAGTGTAAGAAATGTATATAGTATGCTATATATTCTTGATCTACTCAATAAGCTCTTTCATTTGATACCCCACACGGCATGTTTTGGAAATTTTTATTTTTTTCTTTGTATGCCATATTTAATTACCGGGGTGCGGGCAGGGGGACCACAAAACTGGTTGGCAACATCTGTCTATAGGATGTCTGGGATCTATACAATATATATCAGAAGTCAGATTTAGGTCCGCGATTTTTGCAAACGAAACTCCACTGAGAGTCCGGTCTAACGGAAAGTGTAAGTAAAATTAAATTATTTATTATATTTTTCTTAAATAATTTTTTATTTTTCAGATGGATCCCATCTGGTTCGAAGTAAGTTTTCACTACACATTAAAAATAAAAAAAATTGTGCGTGTACTAGTGTACACACGTAAGAAGTGAAACTTCTTTATGACCTTATTTTTCAAAAAATAATTTACTATATGCAACTTTACAGAAATACGTCAATCACCCGTGGTAGGGATAAGAAAAAGATGGCGCGTAACGGAAAAAAGTCACGCGTAACGAAAAAATGTTACACTAATTTTTTTTCCAACCCCGATAAAGAAGTTTCACTTCAAAAATGCACATTTTTGTCTAGTTTTTAATTTGAAATATTGGATAATAATCTACTTATACGTATGATTTAAATCATCTTTCATTTCAATAGCGAGTTATTAAACTTGCAATTTAGGTACATTTTTAGAAGAAATGTAGAGCCTATAATTTATTTTTCAGTGTCAATCGCTATCATTAGAATATCTATCTGTTTGTCCGGAAAGAACAGTAAGTATTTTTTCTTTTATTTTTAGTTCTTTTTATTATCAAAATTGTGAAATAGTTAACAACTACTTAGTTAGTCAATTTTAACAAATGCAACTAACCAAAAATAATTTAAATACGTTCAGTCGTTGTCGTCGACGTTGCTTTCTATTCGGCAAATGGTTTAAATGTATCCTAAGATAATCTTTACTAGTATTATAAAGCTGAAGAATTTGTTTGTTTGTTTGAACGCGCTAATCTCGAGAACTACTGGTCCGATTTGAAAAATTCTTTCGGTGTTAGATAGCTCATTTATCGAGGAAGGCTAAGTATAGGCTATATATCATCACGCTACGACCAACAGAAGTGGAGCCACGGGGGTGAAACCGTGCGGAGCAGCTAGTAATTAATAACTTAATTTACAGGTCACATTCCGTTCTGTACGCGAGATTTTCCACAATACAACATAAAAGGATGCGGTACCAACATACAGGATATTCGAGAGAGATTTAGAGTTAACAACTCGCATCAATTAGTGATTGACTTTATAAATAAGTTTACTAATGGACAAGGTATGGATATTATTATTCTTATATCTATATACTTATTTCTATTTTTTATTATTACAATAATATATAGTAATTTTAAATTTCTTTATTGAATTAGCACACATTCCTTACCAATCAGGGTTGCCTGGAAGAGATTGCTTTTGAGCAATAAGGCCGCCTTTTAGTACGTATGTGCCGTGTGTTTTCATTGTATCTAATTATAGTATAGCTTATTTCTGATCGGTATAATATGTACTATTAATAAAGAATAAATAAATAAAGGTATGTTCCTTCATTCATCGTAGATTTGAAGAATTTACGCCATTCTTTAGTAGGAATAACTAACATTTTATTATTTTTTATAGGACTCAATTCTACTAAAGGATTTGTGTACATAATGTTCAAATTTGGACTCGATTTAGCCAATATTCTTGGTAAGTGAAAACAACAAACGTAAGAACTTTATATGACGACTTATTTCCTTCCATTCTACGAAGCATTAGAAAAAAATGATTACCTAAATCAAGCTATCTACAGGGTGACTGGTTAGACGTCAGACGCATTTTAACAGGAGCTTCTTCTCATGAAACTGAACGACTTTTGTTCTACAACTTTGCTGAATTCGTAGAAAAAAATTTGGACTTTGTATGGAAATCGGTCAGCTGATTAGCGAAGTTTCCTTACAAAGTCCATTTTTTTTACGAATTCAGCAAAGTTGTAGAACAAAAGTTGTTCAGTTTCATGAGTAGAAGCTCCTGTCTAAATTCGTCTAACGTCTTACCTTTCACCTGGTATAACTTGAGAACGAACATCGAGATTAGTGATACATAACTAAGTAAGAGATTAATAAGAAGAATTTAATTTAAAAAATTTAAAAGTATTAGAATTATAGTTATTAGGTAAATACTTTGTATGTACAATAAAGATATTTTAATGAATAGGTAAACTCGTTTATTTTCAGATGGCAAAAACATTGATCAGAAATCATTCAGCACTCTTATTATTAATGGTAAGATTTTAATAGACAATTTATGTGGAAATATAATAGACTACAAGCCCATGTTGAAAAATTTATGGGTCATTTGAACCACCAGGTGACCAGAGAATAAATCTCTACCTGTACTTTCGAATTCTCATCTGCACTCAGGTGGACAGCTTACAAGTGACGTCATAGTGCTGAATCTTATTATTTTATGCTCTTATATCGTTCATCTAGAACGATAGAACGATCAGGTTCAAATGACCCATAAATTTTTCAACATGGGCCTGTAGTCTATCATGGATACCGGATACGGGTTTGACGCATTTGGTGCACTTCTCAACTTGTACACCATGCTCAAATGGTGAACTTAGCAACTGGTGCACTTCTCAAATGGTACACTTCGCAACTGGTGCACTTCTCAATTGGTGCACTTCACAAAATGTGCACTTTTTATGATGAGTGAAGATTTGGAAAAATTGTTTAAAAATGAAAGAATGTTTCGTTTTGCGTAGGTTATTTTCTTAAAAAATACAATCAACCTTTTAAGTAGGTACACTCTTACTTAAACAATTTTCAATGATCATATAAAAGTCACCCGAAAGTTATAAAAAAAATTGTGAGAAAGATTTACCTACTGCAAAATCATTATAATAAAATATAAATAATTTTAATTAAACTGCATAAACACTACAACATTTTTATTTTTTACAAACTTAGTTTACAAATATAAAAAAGTCCCTCGAAATCATATTTATTATCATTAAATAAGATAATAATAATTTTTAGCAAAAAGTTCATAATAAAGATATGATATAACTATTGTAATCTTTCTTACAATTTTTTTTAATACTTTCGTGTGAATTTTTATATGATCATCGAAAATTGTTTAAGTAAGAGTGTACCTACTTATAAGGTTGATTGTATTTTTTAAGAAAATAACCTACGCAAAACAAAAGATTCTTTCATTTTTAAACAATTTTTCCAAATCTCCACTCATCATAAAAAATGCGCATTTTGCGAAGTGCACCAATTGAGAAGTGCACCAGTTGCGAACTGTACCATTTGAGAAGTGCACCAGTTGCTAAGTTCACCATTTGAGCATGGTGTACAAGTTGAGAAGTGCACCAAATGCGTCAAACCCATGGATGGGTATGGATACTTGCGAGTATTTTAATTTTTTTCTAACTCTCTTTCTATCATACTTTTTTTCAGTGAGCATTTTTATGGGTGGATTTGCGAATGGCATCAGAAGTAATTGTAAGTCATTTTGAATATTTTGTCAATAGAAATATATTTAATTCCCTTTCACGAACTTCGTTGTAACATTAAGAATTCAGAAAACATCAGCTTTATATTTTTCGACTTAAGTATTTTAATGCTATCAATATTGAGATTTTTTAACAAATGTAGTTAGACATTTCAATTAATTTAAAATTATTATTGAAGTGAAACTTCTTTATCGGGGTTGGAAAAAAATTTAGTGTAACATTTTTTCGTTACGCGTGACATTTTTCCGACGCGCCATCTTTTTCATATCCCTACCACGCGTGATTCGACGTATTTCTGTAAAGTTGCATATAGTTTGCATATAGTAAATTATTTTTTGAAAAATAAGGTCATAAAGAAGTTTCACTTCTTACGTGTGTACACTAGTAAACGCACACATTTTTTTCTTTACAGTGGGAATAACTATTTCATACGGCATCTTGAAGACTTGTCATCCAATTCTCATCAAAAATGGATATCAAGGTGAGTAGCTCTTCTCATTTTATCTCTGTTCAATTCGAAAAATACCACATCTCACTTTTTCAAACTGAACCTCAAGAAGAAATTAATCGCGTAAATCTTTATACTTAAGTGTTTAGGAATAATAGTTTTTTCAAACAGCCAGCGATTCCGCATGTTGCTTCTACTAAGAAGAATGAAGAAGAAACTCGATACATATTTACATTACATACTCTTTTAAGTTTCTCTAAAATTCATTCATTTTAAAAATTAAGTCCCATGTCCTCTAGTCGGGTAAGGGGCAGATGCATTATACATCTGTTTCACTGATTGATTTTCATTAGGGACAAGTAGGTGATCAGCCTTCTGTGTCCTACCAGACCGAGACATGTTTTTTTTCTTCGTCTCCACCGAATCGGGAATCGAACCCAGGACCCCTCGGTGCTACGCTCACGTGTCAACCACTGTACCAAGGAGGCGGTCAAATCTGAATACTAAAAATTAAGGAACAAGTAAAAATCATTTCCTCTGTAAATCCTGTTTAAATCTTGTAGTTGTCTTAATTCCACATTTCAATATTACATGTAGTAGGAAATCCTTAAACAATACATTTTTAAACCTCCCTTAATTATTACAGGAGTTCTCACTCATTACAAAGATGTAAAAACAACAATCAAATCATGCAACGGCAACCCTGGACCGTTCCAACCAACAAACACTAATGATGACGACAATGAATTAACAAATAATGACAACTGGGTTTGTGATGATGACCAAAATTCTGGTGAACAGAATTCAGGTGAAGAAAATGATGATACAACCAATGTTGGTAATAAGGGAACAGGAGGAAGTAATGCAAATACTGAAACCAATACGAATACAGACAGTTCTTCTAATATAAGCAACTATAATAGTAATACTGGTAAAGTATCTTCTGAAAACAACGCAAATGCTGCAAGTAATACAGATACAGATAGTTCTACAAACACAGGACACGGTGGTAGTAATACAGGTGGAACAGTAACTTCTGAAAACAACGCAAATGCTGCAAGTAATACAAATACAGATAGTTCTACAAACACAGGACACGATGGTTGTAATACAGGTGGAACAGTTACTTCTGAAAACAACGCAAATGCTGAAAATAACGCGAATACAGGAAGCAACTATAGTACTACTAAAACTGACAGCGAAAGTAGTGCTACTGTTAATAATGGTGCTAGTAATGATAACAATGCAAGTAATAATGGTAACTATAGCAACGGTAGCAATGGTTTCAACAATCAAAATAATCAATATAGTGATACTAATACAGGAAACAATGAAAATGACAGTGCTACCAACAACAACAACAGTGGAAATGAGAATTGTACTACACTTGACAATGACTATAATGGTGGATATGGTGATAGTAATTCTACTGTTCAACCACAAAGTGGTATACCTAATTTATTGGGAATATGTACCAGAAACAAATGAATCTACACAACAATAATATTGTGTGATAATTTCATTTATCTTATGTGTTTTGTTAAATAAAATGAACATAATCAATTTTACCAGACCAACAGTTTTAAGACTAACCGTGTTTTCCAATTACAGTACTAGAGCGCATTATGCGGCATTAATGCTTAACGTTGAATGTTCCAACTACAGCAACGCTTCGCACAATCGAGCACTCTTAAAAGTAATGCGCGTGAATTGATGCGTGCAATCGATTTATCGTTAGTAATTATTAATTGTTGGAAAAAATTTTAAAGCTTTCGTTTCATTGTAGTTTTTTCGAAATAATCAAAGTTAATTCAAATTGTGTTAAAAAAATAAATATAAGTATGGATGAAGGTACAAACATTGAACAAATGTTAATGAAATAATCAAAATCCAAATTACTTAAAATAACCGTAAATATTTTTCAACCAATTATTATGTATACCACTTTATGAGGTTATTGCTAACTCTATGAATATTTTTTTTTCAACACTGAACTTAGCGCAACCTGCTGGTGCGCTTCACGTTCCAATTAAGCATCAGCATAATTCGGCATTGCTCGCCACTGAGTCGCATTATGCTCTGTAATTGGAAAACAGCCTAAATAAGTGTGCTGAATTTAGGTTAACTATTTTTCATTTTTTATCTGTTTTTATCCTGTATAATTGTATATATGGCCTATGGTAAAATGGATGATTGTTTCAATATTATAGCAAGATAGTTTTTTTGTACATTTCTTTAAATTATATATATATTTTTTTTTTAGTTTATTGAATGTAAATTTTTACCTAAGAAATATTTTGTTACGACCATTATGGTAATATTATGTATGTATTTTATTTACGCTTAATCTCCGTTGGATGAATAAAGTTTTTAAGCGTTTCCTTTTGAGTTTAATTTCTAAACTAGCTTTTCGCCCGGGGCTTCGCCCGCGTTTTTAAAGAAAAACCCGCATAATTCCCGTTAATGTGGGATTTCCGAGATAAAATCTATCGTGTTAATCCAAGTTACTCTCTGTGTGTGCCAAATTTCATTGTAATCGTTCAGTAGTATTTGTGTGTAAGAGTAACAACCATCCATACATGCACACTTTCACATTTATAATATTAGTAACTATGCTGTTTTTTTAGGCAGATGGTCATTTTTAATCACATTTTTAATGATCCTAGAAAGAATTAAAAATATAAAGATTCTAACTTTGTTTGTAACTAGGTAGTTTTCGGAAAAAGGTTTTTAGACTGCAATTTCGGAATTTTACCGAAGTAGGTTCTTACTATCCTTGTGTCCGAACTCTGGGCGACCTACTTTTTACCAAATTCTCATTTCCATGCACTTTCCATAATTTTTTTCACTCCGATAGATGGCGCTATATTGAAAATGTGACATGTATGACTTTAATTTTAATTTTCTATAATAAATTAATATTCCTTAATCAACTTAATTTTCATTAATTACGCAAGCACAGAATGGACATTAATGATAGTAATAGGTATTTTCAAACGGCAACAGCCATTTATAAGCTTCGCCATTTCACTCTTACGCTTAAACAGATTACATCTCGCTCGCTCGCCTACACTAGTCGGGCAATTACCTGACTAGTTATAAAACTTTAAAAATAACGTCGTTTTATTTAAAACTAGCTGCGCTCCGCGGTTTTACCCGCGTGGCTCCGCTCCTGTTGGTCTTAGCGTGATGATATATAGCCTATAGCCTTCCTCGATAAATGGGCTAGGTATCTAACACCGAAAGAATTTTGCAAATCGGACCAGTAGTTCCTGAGATTAGCGCGTTTAAACAAACAAACTCTTCAGCTTTATAATATTAGGTATATATAAAAATGAAACCCGTTATCCTTGGTCACGGCATCACGCGTGAACGCGTGGACCGATTCCGACAATTCTTTTTTTATTATATTCCTTGAAGTACAAGGATGGTTCTTATGTAGAGAAAACGTAAATATGTACCACGGGCAAAGCCGGGGCGGATCGCTAGTATTAGTATAGATTAAAAAGTACAATGACATTTTTTCCAAAATATTGAACTTTAATAAGTAGTATTACAAAAAAGTCTATGGTATTAACAGAGGAGGATAATAAAACAACCATTGTTCTGTATAGTTTATTTTATATAAATAACATACACGCATGGAACATATTTGCAATTATTTAAAATAAATAATATGCCTTATATACTTACCTATATACCTTGATATACTTACCTACTTTGTGATGCCACAGATTAGCAACTTACAAAAATGGTGAAAAATCCCTATATTTATTGCAATATTTAAAAAGTTTTTTACAGCCAATAATTAAAAACTTCGTTACAATCAATTTAATGTTTTTTTTTTCAATAAATAGTTACTTGTCATCTATTTATCTATGACACTGTCTACGAATAAACAAAAACATGGCGGATTTTTGGCGCCAAATTTTTCTTATTTATTTATTGAATAATAAATAAAAAAACAGTTGATTTTAACAGGTGATTACGATTAAAATATTTATTTAAACTTGTTCACAACAAATTATTGCTAGCAAAAACTACTGTCAATGATATTATAAGTAAAAATGTGTAAATAGCAACACGTCATAATTTTTTTCTAAAAAGGCACACTAACGCACACACAATACATTATCAAAGTAAGACAGCATGATTCAGTTTAAAAAAAAAAGAGACAGTTCAAGGCAAATCTGGCTATTTAGCCACATTGTAATGGGCCGCTCCTGGAGCCCTTTTAACTTATGTATTTTTTTATTTATAATATCAATTACTATTACAGAATATCTTTACATACATCTAAAATAAACTTAAACACCTAAATAATATAATAATAAAGTAAACTCAATGCTTCTTTACACTTTTGTCCCTATGACCACCTTTCAACTTAAAGATATGGTGTTTTAAGAGCACTTTATTCAAAAACTGCTCACCGCAAACACAACTATACAACTTAGACAATATTTTCTCTCCTGACATATGTACTTTAATATGTTCGTGCATCTCACAATCACCTACACATATCTCTCTACACAAAACACACAAACGAACATCATTCGTCAACGAGAGACCGACGAGAGACGACGATAATTTCGGCATTCTAACCTCTGCATACTTCGGCACGAAATACGGTTGCGGATTGCAAGCTATTGCATTGCTATTCTTATGTTTCAACGCTAAATGCTGCTTGAATAGATCTTCTTTCTTCGTCTCATACTGGCATATAGCACAGTACAGATATTTCGGGTGACTTTTGACGTGTTCCCGCAAGTGTTGCCTGTTCTTACACTTGTAGAAGCATATTTTGCAGCTGGCGACACTCTGTATGTTGTGCACTTGGAAATGGAACCAGAGAGTCTTTATTCTGATGAATTTCTCGCATTTCGGGCATTCGACGCGCGAATGCCCGCGAACTCTGTAGTGATGGTATATTATGTGTAAGGCCAAGTGTCTTTTATTGAAGAATATGCAATGACACTCATCACATATGAAGGTTTCTCGTTCGACGCGCGTTGCGTCTTCGGAACTTAATAGATGATCGGTTTTTATGTGCTTTATAACTTCGTCTCTATCTTCAAATATTTGGAGGCACATCTGAAAGAATAAACTCATATTATGTATGTATTTATTTATGTTGTTGATTGTTTTCCTCAATATGACATATACCAAAAGTTCTTCTACATGAAGTCTGAGTGAATAAATAACTGTCTCGAGTTTGATTTTACCTATATTTGATGTCTAGATAAAACTTTAAATAGGCTCATATGCTTATTAATTTAATTACCACATTACACATAATCTTTCTAAGAATTTTATGAATAAGATAGTTTCCCTGTTTGTGTATAACATATTCTGATCCTGATAAAAAGTTTATAAGGCTTTGCTACGGTTAAAAAGACATTTTCTTACAATGCTAAAGCTAAAAAAGGTATAAAATAAGTGATTTCAAGGCAGACGAATTTCACATTCGTTATATACGTAGGTACCTATAGATAAGTAGGTGATCAGCCTTCCAGCGTACCAGCATACCAGAACAAAAAACCTAGTTCTACACTCACGCGTCAATCACTATACCGAGAAAGTGAAATTAATAAACATTAAATTTACTTAGAAACCAGCAGTTTAAAGTTGCCAAAAACTTAATAATACGGCAATAATAAGCTGTTCTAACATTTTGAGGTTATGTTTCCAAACATCAAAATTAACTCACTTTACACAGATTTTCGGAGTTCCCATGCAACAAGTTCAACATTTCCTTCTTGTGACTCTTCTGTTTATGGCATTCTACTTCTGTTTCACTGTACCAGTCTCCTTCAGAACATCGATCACAACTATACATTTCGTCATCGTAATTTTCTTTCGTATTCACGGTGCCCAGCCCACGGTCAATCACCTCGGTTGATGAACGAAACATTGTTTTATATTAAGCTGTTTTAATAAAACTAATTTGATAAAACTTAAATATTTTCATGGATAAAACTAATGCGATTTCGGATTGTTGATGTTTTGTCGTTTAAGAGCACACAGATATCAAGATCATAGACGACAAATGTCAACCACAGAGTACAGACAATAGTCAATGCTCAACTGTCATTTTGTCTATGGTGATTGCTGTGTTGCCAGTCGGCCTTGATCTAAGTGGTTTCTCTGGCTGTTTTCCAATTAAAGAGCATAATGCGACTCAGTGCCGCACAATGCCGAATTATGCTGATGCTTAATTGGAACATGAAACGCACCAGCAGGTTGCGCTAAGTTCAGTGTTGAAAAAAAATGGTTGCCTGTAAAGTCGGTTTTACGGGCGAAGATTTTACGTGACAACGATCATAGTTGAGTGGGAGAGAGACGCAAGGCATTCGGCGGGCCTCTCTCTCGTTCGGTGACTCATCGTAACGTTACCGAGCGTTACACTTTTTCATAAGTGGCGCGGCTGGCAACCTAATTTAAGACGTTGTCACGTCAAAAAAATATTCATAGAGTTAGCAATAACCTCATTAATGTGTAAATAAAGTGGTTTAAATAATAATTGGTTGAAAAATATTTACGGTTATTTTAAGTAATTTGGATTTTGATTATTTCATTAACATTTTTTTCAATGTTTGTACCTTCATTGTATCCATACTTATATTTATTTTTTGACGTGACAACGTCTTAAATTAGGTTGCGGCTGGGAGTCACTTATGAAAAAGTGTAACGCTCGGTAACGTTACGATGAGTCACCGAACGAGAGAGAGGCCCGCCGAATGCCTTGCGTCTCTCTCCCACTCAACTATGATCGTTGTCACGTAAAATCTTCGCCCGTAAAACCGACTTTACAGGCAACCATTTTTTAACACAATTTGAATTAACTTTGATTATTTCGAAAAAACTACAATGAAACGAAAGCTTTAAAATTTTTTCCAACAATTGCTCGAAACGATTGCACGCATCAATCGCGCATTACTTTTTCTAGTGCTCGATTGTGCGAAGCGTTGCTGTAGTTCTTTGGAACATTCAACGTTAAGCATTATGCCGCATAATGCGCTCTAGTGCTGTAATTGGAAAACGGGGTCTGTCTACGATCTAAGCCAAGCTAAGCAGTCAGCTGTACAATGTAAAAGCAATGGGTATGTATTATTTTTAATTTCACGCTTTCCTTTAATACACGGGGTAAAACTGTACATTATAGGGCGTGGAATTTGGGGGTGGTGGGGGGTGGAGAGAGGGGGGGTGGGTACTAGGAACTTCCCCTATAAAGGGGGGGGCGCGGAAATTAATAGTTTTCGAGATATTTACAAATGAAGTTTTTAAGGTTATGTTGGATTGTTACCACTTTTTGGCAGGCAAGGATGCAAATTAGAAATTAACATCAATTTATAACTAAAGCATGTATTTTTTTCCAGTTCAACATTGATCTGAAGCAATTAATATTAATTATTACTTTACAATAATAGTTTTCAATACTAGTAATATTGCATTAGCTCTTTGATTTGAAATATGACAGATTTAATGTAATAGACATTATGGTTAAATTTTTGAAACATGCTAACTGAATTTCATTATTTTGAGGTGTCTAATCGATAAAGGGACTTTTCATAGTAAACTGCTTTTCTTTTAAGTTTTTTAACCTGTAGTTTTTTTTTTTTTGTTTGAGTGGGTATCGCCCTAAAGTCGCTTCTGGCACTCGCCGGCCGCTGCCGCGGCACGCTCGCTTCGCTCGCTCGGCTCGTGCGGCAGTTCAAATGTTAACCTAACACGCTCGTCGCTTCGCTCCTCGCTACCTATTTGAATACTGAAAGTTTAATAGTTTTGTACAGTTTTAGGGCTTAACAGGAGTACGCACGAAACGATCTCGACTGAAAGGCGGCAAACGAACAGTAACTGAAAATGATAATAGTTTTCAATACTAGTAATATTGCATTAGCTCTTTGATTTGAAATATGACAGATTTAATGTAATAGACATTATGGTTAAATTTTTGAAACATGCTCCCTGAATTTCATTATTTTTAGGTGTCTAATCGATAAAGGGACTTTTCATAGTAAACTGCTTTTCTTTTTAGTTTCTTGACCTGTAGTTTTTTTTTTGTTTGAGTGGGAATCGCCCTAAAGTCGCTTCTGGCACTCGCCGGCCGCTGCCGTGGCACGCTCGCTTCGCTCGCTCGGCTCGTGCGGCAGTTCAAATGTTAACCTAACACGCTCGTCGCTTCGCTCCTCGCTACCTATTTGAATACTAAAAGTAAAAGTTTTGTACAGTTTTAGGGCTTAACAGGAGTACGCACGAAACGATCTCGACTGAAAGGCGGCAAACGAACGGTAACTGAAAATGACGTCGTTATTGTTTTGTTCCACGGTACAAAGCGTACAATTAATAATTTAATATTTTTGTTAAATTATAAATTGCGAATATTAATAATTTTATTTTATTTAATCTATTTTACAATAACTATACTTAATAATAATTATTTTTAATGTTGTTGTTAAAAAATATACAAATTTCATAAATAAAATTTAAATTATAGGTAATATTTTTTTTTGTTAGATAGAAATGTTTTACCTGAAATGAAACGCGTTTGACAATCGCTGTATGTCAATTTGACACTATCATAACAGTAAGTTCGCGTTTCAAAGCTAAAATGGAGTAAAATTTTCCGATTTTCAAAAATTCGTGACTCAAAAACTAAAAGTTTGCACGGTGTGAAATTTCAGATTTAGGTTCCATAGGACAATAGCTAATCACAAAAAAATTTACGACTCTCAACTCCACGCCCTATAATGTACAGTTTAGCCATACACGGGTGAAACTGTGGGCAAAAAGCTAGTAAGTATGTCATAAAATCCGAGAATGTTTAAATATTACAAACGCGAACAGTCGCGGGCAGAGTATATAGTATATAGTAACTATACTATATAAAAGGAAGTCACGGGCAAAAGCACAAAATGTACAAATTTAGTCTTATGCATACTGGAACAGAATTTAAATGTTAACCATATAAAGGACGGATTAATTTTGCAATAGTATTTCTGACCTAGGTAGGTATACGCTACTACAATATTATTTAAGAATCTTTCTGGACATTGGGTACAAAAAAAAACTTTACAATCTTCACTTAGGTCCCGAAGTGCGTTAATCATGGTGTATAGTATCCTGCAGATATTATAAATTATCCAATAGTTTAAAAAGAATCAGGCTAAGTCTACATTTGGGATTAATACTTTACATTAAAAACTAAAATAAAACAACACAGCATTGGCAAGAACAAATTTTATTTTACACAAATGCACACAAATATTTAATTAACAAAGCCATAATATATATTTCTAATACATTCAACGTTAACGCCGATAATTAATTTATTACTAAAAAAACGACATAGTTAAAAATTTAGGGATGCAATCTAAAAAAAAACATCACTGTCAAAAAACGCGGGAAATTTTACAACCTTTGAAATTGACATGTTATCAGTTATGATGTCTTCTAGAAATTTAATTATTCAAGAAGACTAAAAAATATTGAATGCTCGTTTTAATTCAGCAAATTTATAGTAAAAATAATTCCTATAAAATTTTATAACAGTTTTAACGTATGTCTTATATTAATTAGTATTTGGATGTTTTTAAAATGAATACTCCGAATATGAGGTTAACTTAGTTCGCAACTAAGTTTTATAATGTAACATCTAAAATTATTCACAATTCTTACATTTGAAATGCATTCAATAAATGTATATTTAAACAAAACTAATTTTTGGTAACGATTTCTAAAAAATTACATAAATTATTTACACAATAATATATACATACATACTTAGGAACTAATGGGCTATGCTTTTTCCTATTTATAGTTTTATGGCCATAATGTTTTATCCCGTTATTATCAAATTTATTGTTATAAAAGTATATAATCTATACTAATATTATAAAGCTATAGAGTTTGCTTGTTTGTTTGTTTGAACGCGCTTAACTCAGGAACTGCTGGTCCGATTTGAAAAATTCTTTCGGTGTTAGATAGAATAGCTCATTTATCGAGGAAGGTTATAGGCTATAATATCATCACCCTAAGACCAACAGGAGCGGAGCAATGCGGGTGAAACCGCGGGGCACAGCTAGTTTGACAATAATTTGATGAAAATTACCACTGTAGTTTGAAATTAAAAATATATGGTTGTTCTCAATTTTGAAGATACAACATTATTACTTGAATAAATTCGGACATATTAGAAATTCTTTCTACCGTAACTGGATATTATATGTATAGGTAAATAAAATAAAATTGCAATTGGCCAACATTTAAAAAACCTTATTTAAGTCACAGCCTTAAAATTAAACATAATACATATAACCCCTTAACATAAATAAGTTAATCTTCACTGTATTTCTAAAACCCCGCCATTACTCATTTTTTTTCGTATAACTGCTACTTAGCGTGTTAACAAATACCCTAATTTTGCTAAAATATTATTCATTTATTCGATTCGACAAATTTCACCACTTCGATAATTTATATCATTTGACATTTGTCTCATAGACCTCATTTAAGCGTTACTTTTAACTTTAAAATAAACCGCAAATAACATATAGGTTGTTAAAATTTGTTTGTTTTCAACGCATCTTATTCAAAGCAATTTAATTTACATAAGGGCTGCAGTGTATAGGGCCTTTTATTTGACTTTACTTAACATTGCACTTTAATAGTATCGACGTTATACTAAAAAAAGTATAATATCGCAAACGCAAGGCACATTTGCCCGCCATACAGTTTTCACATACACAAGTTGTACAGAATACAAAACTTATGGTTACCTATCTTAATCTCGAATTTTAATATTCCGAATATCATAATCCAGAAAACGTTTGGACATTTTTTCATAACCCCGAATTTTAAAATTTCGAACTTTTGTTTGCCATATAATCGCAACTCCGAATTTCATTTGCCCATTTCTTTATTTGTACGACGTTTTACAATCCAGACGAATGAGTTCCAGACATACGAAATCTAAATGCACAAAATCCAGATGACCGTAATCCATATGCACGAAAGCCAGATTTTTAAAACACAAATTTTTGAAATACAGTTAATTGATATCCAGACAAACAATGTCCAGATTTTTGATATTCAAATAAACGATATCCAGCAAAACGAAATCCTTCCAGGGGGTCGCAGCACGAACCTAACCTAACCTACTGAATAGATTTTAACACTTTAACCTTTCTGTAATGGGCAAGTAAAACAATAGCGAGTCGGTTCTGGCACTCGCCGGCCGCTGCCGCGGCACGCTCGCTTCGCTCGCTCGGCTCGTGCATGGGGGGTCACACTTCAAACCTAACCTAACCTACTGAGTCGAATTTGACACTTAAACCTTTCTGTAATGGGCAAGTAAAACAATAGCGAGTCGGTTCTAGCGTGGGGGTCGTAATTCAAACCTAACCTACTGAGTCGACTTTGACACTAAAACCGGTCTGTAATGGACAAGTAAAACAATAAATTTACTTACTGACAATGTTTATTTTCAGTCGATAGTAAAGGTATAATCACGATTGTATGGAAATCAAATAAAAAGATTATGAAAATCTGGCAATAGTTTATCTGTTATACGATTATATGGGAACCAAATAAAAAGATTATGAAAATTTGGCAATAGTTTATTTGGAAAATGGTACGATGGGAAACAAAAAAAAGTATTCTGAGAATCTGGTATAATGAGATCTGTATTATGAGAATACGGGAAACAAAAAAATACTTTTTAAAAATCTGGTTTTGGTGCATCTGGAAATTGATTCATCTGGGAAATTAAAAAAGGAATTTTAAAAATTTGTCATTCATTACATCTGTCTTTTAAAAGTTCTAACAACCGTTTTCGGGGTTTTAAGATTCGGGTAATAGAAATTCGAGTTTTTAATAGGTTACCAAAACAATACATAAACCGTGGCCCAAAATTCTTAACTTTCGGGACACTAGTAACACCACTCCACACATACATACTTACACACAAATATTCACAACACAGTACATACGGGACCCCCCAATACAGTTCTATCCCCACCATGACATTAAAAAACAAATATAACTTGAACTAATAGTTTTTAAGCATACTTATAGTTATTATACCGGGGCCTCGGGGGCCCCCATTTTTAACCTATATTCAACCAAAAACACAGCTCTTTGTTAGATTCGTATCTTCGTTGCCCCTAAATTTGCCCCTATTCTCTATATACTTACTATAACCTCCTCCTAAAATGCCCATTAAAATTATAAGACCTACCCACGCGTTAGATTTGAATTTATTCGCACAATCTTCGGGGTTATCTGGATTCAGGGTGTATATCTGAAAGTGTAATAATTATGTTAATATACAAGTTTTCCATTTATATTACTCCTTATAAAAACTCGAGCTTTCTAGTTATTGATTAGTTTTATTGCTTAATAGATATTATTTTCACAGTAAACATTTGTTAATCAATAATGTTGTTGGAAATTTTTCCGCATGGCTCGCATATGCGGCCAAAAGCACATTTTGTTACATCTTTTATACTATACTTTCCGCCTGCGGCTTCGCCCGCGTTTTCAAAGAAAAACCCGCATAGTTCTCGGTCCCGTGGTATTTCCGAGATAAAACATATCCTATACATTAATCCAAGTTACCCTCTACATGTGTGCTAAATTTCATTGCAATCGGTTCAGTAGTTTTTTCGTGAAAGAGTAACAAACATACACATCCATCCTCACAAACTTTCGCATTAATAATATTATAGTAGGATGAAATAGGCTACTGAGAATTTTATTTATATTTAGCTCTATTTTATTTACATGTCGTCTGCCCGCATGGCCCGCATATGCGGCCAATCCCACAGGCATATACCACTTAAAACCCTTTTGACAGCTATATCGTCTTTTGACACTATATGAGAGCTGAAGTAGGGTTAGCATATGCTAGCTCAGCCAGGTGCTGAGCATATCTGCCCGCATATGCAGCCAATCCCGTACGCATATACCACATAACACTTGAGTTTTGACACTATATGCAAGCTAAAGTAGAGTTAGCATATGTTAGCTCAGCACCTGTCTACCCGCATGGCCCGCATATGCCGCCAATCCCACAGTATCTATAATTTAAAACCCCTTTGACAATAGTGTCGATAGATGTAAGCTATTGTAGGGTTATCATATGCTAGCACGGCACCTGTCTGAATTGAATGAGAACTGAATTCCACACTATTACTTTAAATATGGAAACATTATTTTATAAAGTGACATTAGCTGCTGTCAGTTGGCTTCGTCTTATTAAAAATATGATACGACTATATTTATTTATTTATTTAATAAAGTGCACACCACAGCTGACAATTTTGCCTCGTTATACACAAATTTAATTACATGTTGCGGTGAAATGCCAACCAATTAATTGTATGCACACAGCATAGTTGAGGGAAAAATAATTATTAAAAATTACATTATTTAGCACAATTCATAGATCACGTAAAATAATTTCCTAAAATACATGTCATAAAATAAGTTGAATCTAAATCAAAAAAGTAGGGTTAGCATATGCTCAGCACCTGTCTACTCGCATGGCCCGCATATGCGCCCAATCCCATGTAATATAACGCTCCCAACTCAGCCGCATATCCCGCCATGCTGAAACCGGCTACACTCAGCAATAGAGCACACGATAATGCCGGTTTTGTATGTTCCCCGAATGTGAGCGCTGTAGATTTGACTCCGATGCGGGAATCGTCGAGTTTATCCTGAAAAAAAAACTTATTATTCATCCTACTTCTTGTTTCAGTATAATATATTAAAATCTACTACCGTCAGTCTATTTTTTTACATGGAATTGAAATATATGAATACACTAGCTTTCCACCCGCGGCATCGCCCGCGCAGTCAAAGAAAAACCCGCATAGTTCCCGTTCCCGTGGGATTTTCGGGATAAAACCTATCCTATTTCCCGGGGTAAAAAGTAGCCTATGTCCTTTCTCGGGTGTCAAAATATCTCTATACCAAATTTCATGCAAATTGGTTCAGTAGTTAAGGCGTGATTGAGTAACAGACAGACAGACAGAGTTACTTTCGCATTTATAATATTATAGTATGGATGTAATAAAAATAAAATAAAATATTTCCTAACTAGCTTCCGCCCGCGGCTTCGCCCGCGTGGTGTTTTGATAAAAGGTAGCCTAAGTTCTTTCTCAGGGTCTAAAGATTGTCTGTGCCAAATTTCATCAAAATCGGTTGAGAGGTTTAAGCGGGAAACCGTAACAGACAGACAGACAGAGTTACTTTCGCATTTATGGTATAGTAGGGATGAAGTAGTTTTTGTAGCTTTTAACAATTTTAAATACAAAACATTTATGCATATTCAGAAAATAATACAACAATTATTTAGTCTCGAAGTGAAACTTCTTTAGGCGCGTTGAGAGTAAAATTTCAAGGTCGCATCATGGCAAAAACCGTCACGTCATGGAGTAAGGCGACGATTTTGGTGTCTTTCTCGTGTTTTTTTAATGCTATAATTATTGTAATTGGTGTATCTTTGAATCTTGCTAAAGAAGTTTCACTTCTGACACATATATCATCAACACTCACCTGATGCGCATAAATAGTGTCATACAGCACCGTCCAAGCCAGCGCAGCGGTATAGAGGGGCAGACATACATCCATCGCTAATTGCCCCTGTAGGGCAGTGTACCCTAACAATGTGCCCCAGTTGAAAGTTGCACCCAGACATACTTGGGGGTAACGGGTGAAGCGTTTTGCTAGCGGGTATGTTACTACTAGCACTGAAAATTATTTATTTATATATATTTTATCAATACATTATACAAGGTACCTTACAGCTTATTTAACAATAAATTATCTATACTAATATTATAAAGCTGAAGAGTTTGTTTGTTTGAACGCGCTAATCTCAGGAACTACTGGTCCGATTTGAAAAATTCTTTCGGTGTTAGATAGCCCATTGATCGAGGAAGGTATAGGTTATATATCATCACGCTAAGACCAACAGGAGCGGAGCAATGCAGTTAAAACCGCGGGGCACGGCTAGTATATTATAAAAGATAATTTATGGTATTTTCTAGTGTTTGATTTTACGCGAGTATTATACATTTAGAAATTATAGATTTTAACGGATTTGAAACGCGATTTATCTATATATATAAAAGAAAGTCTGTATGTTCCAACACTTATAACTCGAGATCTGCTGAACCAATTTTCATGGTTTTGGATTTGTTGGATTTGTCACCGCCCAGAAGAGCAGAATAAATCATAAAAACAACAAAAACTAGACGAATAAATATTTTCCCAAAATTTTGATTTTCGTACATGTCAATCATTAGTTGTCAATCCTGTCAAATACGGAAAATAATGTTTGACATTCATGCGTTCAAAAATGTATTATGTGTAAAATAATTAAATATAAAAAGGGTGAATAAATATTGTTTGTATTTTTTAAAAATCAATTATCAAAAAGTGCAATAAAAGCAGATACATAAAAATTCCTCAAATGATTGTGTTTACGCGTGTTTTCAGAAATTAATAAGGTATTTTTGGTGAGGAAACTAACCAAGAAGGTTAGTTCGCTTAATTATTAAAAATAAATTCTATAAAAATGTAAAAATTCTGACAATTATAATTTGTTGCAATTTCGTCGACTGCTTCAACAATATTGCGTTGACATAATATTATTATTATGTATACAACGTTAAAATTGAAACGGAGCCCCTGATTCATTGGTTCGAACCAAGCTAAATTGCGTTTTGAAGAATACATCAATTTACGCGATGCAATTAGCACAGAGAAGAAGATGCAGAAAATGTTGGTCTGTTTACTATTTTACCGGCGACATACACAGGTCATGAATATGCGCAAGATGCAATGACATACATGATATTTTCGTCGTTATGGTCGGCCAGATCTATTCATTACATTTACATGTAATCCGAAATGGATGGAAATTATTCAACTGCTGCTTCCCGGACAGTGATCGGCTTGACATTACCACACATGTTTTCAAGCAAAAAATCCGATCATGAGTTACAAAAGCAACACATCTTTGGGATTATTCAATGATGGACGTATTCAATCGAATGACAAAAATAAGGCTTGCAGCATGCACACATTTTAATTTGGTTAGTCGAAAGAATTCGGGCGGATAAAAATTGTATGTGCGGGGATTGCTAATCCTGTAACCGATCCAGAACGACATGACATGATGTTCTAATCACGAATATATGATTCATGGACCGTGTGGCACCATCAACCGCCACTCACCATGCATGGTTGACAGCGAGTGTTCCAAAAGGTATCCACGAAAATTGACGGCAAAGACCATCACAGGCAACGATGGTTACCCACTGTATCATCGTCGGTCGCCCGATGATAGTGGTAGACGTAGAACTATCATAATTAAAGTGAAAGGAAACGATTTGTGGTCGACACCAGTTAAAGAACAAAAAGAGTTAATTAGAGTGCATCCCAGGCTGCAAAACGTAGTTTAATTCAATAGGTAATTTTTCTCTGACACGTGTAGGTATGAAGTATTTAAGTAATTATTTTTTTTTATTCTATTTCTATATGTGTTATTCATCGAAATAAAAAGCCATTATACCTATATCTATATTTATTTTGTATCATTGTATTCTGTTCATCAAAGCCTAAATTAGTTCCAAGCCCAAAGGTAACACGACATTCATTGACTGGGCGGTACAAAGTTCGCCGGGCCAGCTAGTTCATTATATTATTTTTCTGTCGTTTCGCACACTTTGCAGCGAGTGTGATCGCGGGAAGACATGCAAAACGTCGGAAATATAATGAATAAATCCTGTTTATAATCCGTTCATTATCATTATTATATTATGACGCCGTTACAAGGTTACGTTGTTGAATTTTTATGAAGTGTCAAATGTTGCCTATTAAAATGCCTCTAGGAGGGATCATTAAGTATTATAAAATACTAGCTTACCGCCCGCGGCTTCGCCTGCTTTGTCTAAAACCTAATAAATTATATACTAAAACCTTCCTCTTGAATCACTCTATCTATTAAAAAAAACCGCATCAAAATCCGTTGCGTAGTTTTAAAGATTTAAGCATACAAAGGGACATAGGGATATAGGGACATAGGGACAGAGAAAGCGACTTTGTTTTATACTATGTAGTGAAAATACTTACGCATACTGCTAGCTCCCAATACGACACTATAGCAATTGAGCTGTAGCAGTATACCTAGTGCCAGACTAAGTTGTAGCGCTAGGAACCCTATAGCTTGGCTTTGAGATATCGCTCCAGACACTAGCGGTCTGTTTTTTGTCCTTTCTACCTGGAAGAATGGGGGATTTTATTAATAATGTGTGTTTTTAAGTATTGTGGGGATAAATATAAGTTTTGGACTATGAAATAAACGTAGATATGTGATAGGAGTTAGGACACAGGTTCGAATCAATCCGAATCGATCGAAAAAAGAAATTAATATTTTAAAACATTTCAATGATACATATACCTATATTCAAAAATTTAATAAAATGTTTAAATATTTTAACAGGCTTACATCTACGCAACACGGTATGGCATCGCAACATTTTTATTTTAAGTTTTATAGCAGTGAATGTCTTACAAATATTTAAAAATTTTAAAGAAATGATGCATTTCGATCGTAAGGCAGGAATCGAACCTGCAACTTTGATGCTGATTAAGTGATAGGAATGTATGTATTATAATAAAAACTTATCTATAAAAAACTTATCTATAAATTTAAAGCTCAAACTCAAACATTTATTCATTAAATTAGACTTCTTCTAGAAGCACTTTTGAATTGTCATAACATATTATTTTTAATATTTACCACCGATTCGGAAGGCAGTATCTACAGAGAAGAACCGGCAAGAAACTCCATATATGTGGAATTTGTTTATTAAGCTATTGCATAGATTCTATCGCGGGCCTTGAGCGCGGGGACCGAATCGAGAAATTCCGTAACGAAAAAACCTCACGCTCCCCACTCCGACGGACACGGAGGTGTGGCTTGAAGGCATGCTATGCAATAGCTTTACCACGGCAGTCCCCGAGTGCTACATGTCATTTTTATATTGTTTAATAACTCAGGCCCCGGAATCACAGACGCAATAGAAAATCTATTGTGTCGTGGCCTGATCGGGCCGTTCAGGGCTCAATGGGTTAACAAACTTACCATAGCATCAACATCTCTATCCCACAAGTCGTTAATCGTGCACCCGGCGCCTCTCATCAGCCCCGCCCCAGCGAGGAACAACCCCGCGGTGTACAGGCTTGTTGTTAGATCGACGTTACCGGGGATTGAGGCGAGCGCTATCGACCATGAGCACGGGAAGTAGAGGAGGTATACACCTGGAATATAGTTTAAAAAACTTAAAAATACGTTTAAACACATGAAAATATTGTATTTTCAACAATCTCTAATAAGTTTACATAGTTTTAATTAAATCTGTCCGTTTAGAGTGGTTCAAAATCGCGTTGTTTACATAGAAACATACAGATGGAGACTAATATAAGTTTTTTAATAAAATGTGAAAAATAAAATGTCATCTGTTTGCATTATGAAATATGATGTATATTATGTCGCCATAAGAGTGTAAAAACCGTTAGATTACAGTATACTAGCTGTGCCACGCAATTTACCCATGGGCAAAATCAAATACATATTTGTATAGCTGATATGTTATTCTTACATCCTATAATGCAACTCTAAAGTTTCATCAAAATCCATCCAGTTTGTTTATTGTGAAAGTGCAACAAAAAATCGATCAACATAAACTTCTGCATTTACAACATTACTAGCTTTTCGCCCGCGGCTTCGCCCGCTTTGTCTAAAACCTAATAAATTATATACTAAAACCTTCCTCTTGAATCACTCTATCTATTAAAAAAAAACCGCGTCAAAATCCGTTGCATAGTTTTAAAGATTTAAGCATACAAAGGGACATAGGGACAGAGAAAGCGACTTTGTTTTATACTATGTAGTGATTAGGATTCTAAATTACATAGAAAGTATGGATAATACAATGTGAGAAAAGATTATTATCAAACTATAACTATTAACATGGATAACTCAGTTAATATTTCTATAATAACTATTACAGCGTTAAGGAATATATGGAAGATGAAAATCCATGGAGGGTTGTCACGTAAGAACCACAGGACAGTTTTTGGCATATATTATGCAGTTATATATGTAAAATTATTTTGTAATATTGACATGATTTTAAAAGAGCAACTATGGAGTTTCTTGCCGGTTCTTCTCCATAGATACTGCTTTCCGAATCGGTGGTAAATGTTAAAAATATGTAATGACGATTCAAAAGAACTTCTAGAATAAGTCTCATTGAATAAATAAATGTTAGAGTTTGAGTTTGAACTTAACTGACTTTCAATACATGTAGTACAATTCATATAAAACAACTTACCTATAGGTTTATCCCATCTAGCCAGTTTAACATATGGATCAATCTTCTCCCGCCAATTCAAGCTTAAACTACTCCTTAACTTATCATCTTTAATCTTCTCTATAACAATTTTCGGTGTACTCGTCTCGATAACAACCTTCTGTCGTCTTTGATCACTTTGCGTTGAATGTACTCTATGTAGGACTTTTTTCTGGTCTTTGTAATATGGTTGACCACATAGACATGATAGTCTTTGTACATTTGCTATCTGCTTTGGTAGATTTAAGGTTGTGATTCGAAATAATGGTTTGAAATGCATTTTGGTGTAGCGAAGTCCTGTATTCAACATTGCGCCTGGAAAATATAAATTGTGGTTATTTTTTAAGTGCGTTAAATTCTGATCAGCTGTTAAGCTATTGCATAGCTTCTATCACGGGCCTTGAGCGCGGGGACCGAATCGAGAAATTCCGTAACGAAAAAACCTCACGCTCCCCACTCCGACGGTCTCGGAGGTGTGGCTTGAAGGCATGCTATGCAATAGCTTTACCGCGGTAGTCCCCGAGTGCCACACGTCTTTTTTTTACGTAAAAGGGCGATAAATATCTATCTATATGAACGTTAACGATTATTGTATTAGAAGGTAGTAGGAAGTAGAATAGACTACAATTATTATGAAAAAGGAGGAAATTTTCCACTGCAAATTAGCTAAAGATCGATATTATTAAAATAAGGAAAATCGTACACAAAAACAACTGTTAAATGCTTCCGTAAATTTTATTGGATACACGTAAAACTTTATTTTTAATTAATATTAGAATATTAATTTTACGTACGTCAATAAATATAGGAGGGCAGTTTCCCTCAAATTCCTTAATATTATGACATAATCCTAACCTCGAAATCTTATAAGAAAAAGTAAGAGTTAATTATGAAACAGGATTATTCAATAAAACCTACCGGTTTTTTCAACAGCGAAAACCTTGGACTTGAATTCAAGGTCGGATATGTAAAATTAATTACACTTATTTCCGATTATGATACCAAGGTTATAAACAATGCATCGAAAAAATGTTAAGAATGTTATGCAATATTTAATCACATTTCCAGCACTTCCATGACAATGCACGGAATATTTATTTTAGATTCTTGTAATAAAATATTATCTGAAAATCGTGGTGCTAATAAAAATTTATGAAAATATATTTTTTCATAATATTCGAAACTTGAATGGACCGCGGAGAGCACCAATGTGAAGAAATGTCAAAATTCTATTCTACAATCTATGGAATCTATATGAAATACGTAGACAGAGATGAAATACCTCGGAGCTCGGAGCAATTATTGTTAATTGCTCCGAGTGAAATACACAGATCTACTATGCAAGAAGCTTATATCTTATACACTGGAGATTTCGGTATGAACATTTGACGTGTAACAAGAAAATATTGCCCAGTTGTTGTGTTTTATCACTTTCACACCTAACTTGGTATTGCCACTGTTAATACGAAGTTTTCCCAAGGCTACTATGTATGCTGTAATATTCTGTGCAAAAGGTTAGTTTTTGTACATGAGTTTGTTGATAAATTGCCAACAACGTCATTCAGAAGCATTGTTGGATGAGACAATTATTATTTATGCTAAATAAAATAAGTATCTGAACCAATTATTAAAATGCGATACTCCCTGATTATGGGTAGTTACCATAATAAAATTGTAGCAACTCTCACTTTGACAATATGGCATAAGTGTCAAAAAATTGCGTCGCTTCTTAAGAGAAGAAGAAGAAGAAGAAGAATATTTAAGTTAATATTGTTGCGTATTTAATAAATATTTTCCGAATATAAATAATGTATTGCATTGTGAAAAATTGCAGAAGTTTTTGGACACCAAATTCTGGCATAAAATTTCACAGGCAAGTGTATATTTACGCTATTTACAATATTCCTCAATACTCATGCATTTACCTGTTTAGGATCATTTTCATGGCAAAAATCGTAAATTTTATCATCATTTTAGTAATCAATCATGCTAAATATCTTCTATCTATCTTCTTTTCCTAATAATTTCATCATTTTTCAATAAACCAATTTAACAAGTAAGGTAACCATGATGACGAGTTTTTACGGATAGCGAAGAGAAAATATTGTAATAGTTAACAAAATTATGATGAACATTTAGAACACCATTTCAAAGATTTTTATACTAGTAATGAAACAACGCACGACATCGATATTGCACTCACATGTGGTTTTATGTTTGTTCTTCTTTAACATAGAAATTAATAGTTCTTTTAACTTACCAATTTTTTTTTGTTTTACTTATTTCAGCTTTCCAGAAAATGAAATAAAAAGAAATAAATGGCTGTCCATAGTGCCTATCAAGGGTAAAATTTATCAACATGCCAGAATATGCAGTTTGCATTTTAAGCCTGAGGATTACGGTCCAGAAAAAAAATACCTTTTGAAAAGTGCTATACCTTTTTATTTACCACATTCTTGTTACTGCGTCTCAACTGTGGATAAAGTAATTTTAACTATATTATAATTAACCACCATGAAACCATTAGTAACCGTAAGTACAGCTCCTGAAAGACATACGAATTTCTGAGAACTGTAATATCGTTACCACACACCAACACTAGCGATGCAACTCTCCCTTTGGAATATTGAAAAGTTTTAGACTGAAGCTTGAGTAACCAAAACGATGTTTTAATGTATGTAGCACTCATTTTAATTAAAAAATCGTATCATCAATCGTTATCAAGCGTTATTTAAAACTATCATTCTCTACCAATTAAAATGGTATGTACCTATAAAGATGATAATTATTCATGTAAGTTGACCAGTAATATTATAATATAAATACTGTTAAAAATATATGTCGTTATTATTTATAGACCATGATTTTTAGTTTTTTTTATTTCGAAAAATCCTGAATATACAAACCAGTGTGGTCACCCACAGAAAGAGAAAAAAAAAACAACACTGACGTCATTCAAGGTTATATTAATTTCTTGTGACAAGTTAATGCTCATAGTGCAATCTCCAGTGTATTAGATACTTAGATTATACACCTATATATAATCTAAGATTAGATATAAGCTTCTTGCTACTATGAAATATAACTATTGTCTGTGGTTAGATACACAGATAATGGCCACTTCAAGTCTTCAAAGCAATGCAATCTTTAAGTATATATACTATTCATTCGTATAAGTAAAGTAAAAGTAAAGTAAAGTATTCCTTATAAAATAAAATCGATCGAAAATGGATTTGAAATTCAGTAAATAATATTTTTTTGTTGCGTCTTAAATATTTTATTTAAAATTTATGCTTGGCAAGTGGCAACACAATAATTATTCAAATAAATAATTGTTTACAAAAATGAGTGTAGTTGTAAATAATGAAAAATTATTAATAAAATCATTTTCTTGTCTAGTGCAGCAATTATGAATTCAGAAGATTCAGAGAGAGATTATGCGTATTCGAATTACTTACCAGCAGCCATCTTTAGCCCAGATTATTTTTAACATTGCGTATTTTTGTTTATTTCTGACACGTAAAATTAAGATTTTTACCAGAGTATAATACAATTTTATGTATCTTGTGAATATAAGCGATTGTGTACTTTTAAGTGTTACGAAAAAGATATGTGAATCGATTATGTAAGTAGGTGTTCCCCAGGGAACACATTTAGGACCAAACCTCTTTCTACTTTACGTTAATGACTATGCTATGCAAGATTTGTTCTTTATATTGAACATGTTAGTATTAGGTTAGCTTTAAAAGCGATATATTGTTTTTTAATGTTATCTTATTGCTCATACATATAATTTTCTATATAAATTTGAAATTTTAAAAATATCTAATAGGTACATTTATATTAAAATTTAAAATGGTATCATTATTTTGTATAAAGCTGTTTTGGTTTATTGTTATCGTATTATTTTTAACTATTAATGTTGTTATAGAAATTACTTAAAATTTCAGATATCATTAAAAATGGCGAAAGTAAATAAGAAGAAGAGAGCTAAAGATCCAAAGCCAAAGAGGTTCCCATGTCCAGAGTGTGGAAAGGTAAATTATTGTTGTTTCATTAATATTTATTAAGTTTAGCCTCTGAGTAACAATGTTACACTTTTTGATTTAAATCTTCATACATTGTGTTGTTTTATCTGGTGAATAAGATATGCACAGCATATCTAAAAGTTGTATAACTATAGAACATAGATAGATTTTATGCTACAGTGTAATTTCTCCGCAATTTATAACACAAATTCTTTGATGAGCATTCCCTTTCCTATTAAAGTAACAAACATACATACATAAACTTACAAACGTTTGTATTTATATTATAAACTAGCTTATTGCCCGGGGTTTCCCCCTCTTTTGTCTAAAACCTAATAAATTATATACTAAAACCTTCCTCTTGAATCACTCTATGTATTAAAAAAACCGCATTAAAATCCGTTGCATAGTTTTAAAGATTTAAGCATACAAAGGGACATACGGACAGAGAAAGCGACTTTATTTTATACTATGTAGTGATTATTTCATATTCTTCCTTCCAGAAATTCTCAGAAAAAGGCAGTCTGCACCATCACCTCCAATTACACTCTGACGATCGTCCCTTCACCTGTGAAATATGTAATGGCACGTTCAAAACCAATAAGTACCTTACGAAACATATAAAGAGGGTTCATAATTCTCCGACTGATCATGAGTGTGATTTTTGTGGCAAGAAATTCCATTATAAGAGCTTGATGGAAAAACATAGGGTTGTGCATACTGGTAAGTGTAAAGGGTTTTTACCGACTTGAAAAAGTGAGGTTAATGGTTTCAATGTTTCTTGTGACTTGGAAAAGGAGTTCGTTTGATTGTTTTTTATTTATCTTTATAATATCCGTATGTATGTATATGTATACTATGTGTAGTCTTATACTTATTTATTTAATGATTTTTGTGTCAACCTCATCATAAAGCATAATTCTCATGATCCTCAACTAAAGGCTGTTTTATTCATTTCAACTTTAATGAGATTTTCTATTCAACTTTTTTTTTAAACATACTACTTTTGATGTTAAAAAGTGTTTTTTGCAAGTTGTTGTCTCTCATATGTCCTTTATTCAGTTTAATCAAGATTTTAGAGCAAGTTTTTGAGCTACCGATGAACTGTGAAGTTTTTTTTGTGAACACTGAATCTTCTTTATTTATATGAATATAAATTTATATAGGATTTGTTTAATTTTCAGATGAAAAGCCGTACAAATGTAAATGGTGCAAGAAAGGTTTCAATTCTGGATATAGTCTATCTACACACATATTGATTCACACCAGTAAGTATAATTTTATTTAATTATGTCTATTTTTTTCATGCTATACCTCTGTATGTGTGAATATTATCTTATTAATGTTATAAAGCTTAAGTTTTTTGAATGCCCTTATCTCAGAAACTATGGGTCCGATTTGAAAAATTATTTCGCTGTTAGATAGTCCATTTATCGAGGAAGGTAATAGGCTATATATCATCACGCTAAGACCTATATGAGCGGAGCAAAGCGGGTAAAACCGCTTACACCGTCTTCGCCGGCGAAGACGAGGTCCCTTGTTCCGCGTTCCCGCGCCCACCCGGGTGAGCGCCCGTCCGATTAGGGCCCTTCTGGCCTCCTCCACTCAAGCGACAGCCCAAGCCGAGGTTCGTGGTCCCCGTCAAGGGGGGACGCCCTTGTGCATGTCGCTACCAGGGTGAACCTTCAGTTCACCCCCGCGTCCGCGTTAAAATGTAGAAGCCCTTCTGGCTAACATTGAGAGACACCTCACAAAAAAAAAAAAAAAAAAAAAAAAAGGGTAAAACCGCGGGGCACAGATTAATAGTACATATAAAGCAAATTCGCTTTTCGCTGTCTGTTTGTCTGTATGCTTATATTTAAAATTAGAGAAAAGAATTTTGATGGGGTTTTTTTTAATAGATTAATGGTTCTTGAAGTAGGTTTGAATAAGTATATCATTTGTTAAGTTTTCTACAAAGCGGGTGAATCCGCGCGCGGAGCTAGTTATTAATAAACCTCCTACAGGGCTAGTTTTTATAGAAAAATATTTTTGTTAATCATACCAGCTTGAAGAAAAATAATAATTTTGGTAATATATATTACTAGCGGTCCGCCCCGGCTTCGCCCGTGGTACCTACATGTTTACGTTTTTTTTTTCATAAGAACCATCCTCGTACTTCAAGGAATAGATTCCGCAGCGCACGCGATGACAGAATTTTTATTAAGGAATTTTTTACACCTTGGGTTACATTATTGCATTTTTGGTAAGGATCTCTAATTTTAATGAAAATGCAATAATTTGGAAAATCCAAAAGTGCACGCCTCATAATTTTTTTTTAATAATTATTTATTAATTATTATTTTTGTTTATTTAATAACAATTAAACCACATCGAATCAAACCCTGAAAAATGAAAGGGTTCTATTCCTGAGCATACTCAAGCGTAAGAGAAAAAAAAAGACTCGATTAGTAAAGTATTTCGGTCGCTATCGTGTTAACAAGAAAATCCTCCGTACATACAGACACACGGACGTCCAAGACAGAACTTTTTTAAACTGTTTTTTAACTAGTTTAAATAACAAAAATGACATCAAAAATATCATGAATGTTAAAAATAGTGTTTTTTCTTAATATGTGTGTGTATGTATTATCTTACAAGTGCAATGTATGATACATAAAGACATTTTAAGTTTGAAAAATCAGATGTTTTGCGCGAAGTGACAGTAGTACCCACCTCAACGCTTCGCTTATGAGGCGTGCAATATAGCCTATGTTGTTCAGTGAAGATGCAGGTTTCTAATGGTGAAAGAATTTTTGAAATCGGTCCAGTAGTTTATGCGTGAAAACCATACATGCATACATACATAATTACAAACCTTTCCTCTTTATAATATTAGTATAGATAAAAAAACTTTATTAAACAACACTATAACTATTGGACAATAATTCTATTCAAATATTTATATTGATTCTTATCTATCAGGCATTGAGAAGGTTCTACGCATTGGCCGGAATTTTCCACGTATCTGAAAGAAATAATACAGTATTAAATAAATTTCTAAGATACAATTAATATTATGTCATCAAAATAAGAATAGGAATGACTTAGCGACATATTGTGACGTCATAGCTGTTATAAGTTAGGCATTTTTATATAAAAAGTCTGACTTTGAAGTGAAACATTTTTAGGCGCGTTGAGAGTAAAATTTCAATCGTGTCATGGCAATACCGTCACGTCATAGAGTAAGGCGACGATTTTGGTATATTTTATACTTGCCAAAGAAGTTTCACTTCTGACACGTGTGCTCGGAACACATGTTCTTTTTTTTTCACAATTTTTATTACAAAAAAAAAAAACTTTCAACTACCCTCCATAAATTAAATAATATTAACAATTATCGTTACCCAGGCTTACAAAAACACCCCGGTACGCTGATACTCAAACAATTCCTTGGTTTCAAAGTGATCACATACTTATTGTCGTGATTGGAATGTACTCGTACAGCTTTGCGTAAATATTTTAGTAATTTGTTGACGTCGTACATGTTGTGTGCGTGTGTGCTGTTCGTGAATAACTTGCTGAGTATCACCTGAAAAAAAAAAGACATTTTTCGAATAATTTATTAGACAGTTAAATGATGAAAAGGACAAAATAAATATGTATATAATACTAGCAAACCGGGCGAACACCGTTTCGCCACCAGAGACACCTTTTCTTTGCTTTAAACCTCACGGAGCCCGAGACCTTTCCAACGAATGCAAAACCGTGGAGATCGGTTCGTGCATTCTGGAGTTATAGCGTCAGGAAGGAAAACCCGACTTATTTTTATAATATAGTAGATGTAGTTTAAAAAACTACATTTGCTCTATGAAGGGAAACTCATGTATGTACTATCGCTGATGATATCACTTGATGTTTTGTTACAAGAACGTACAGGTAAATTAGCTTGGAGAAATTTTTGCATATGTAGTGGTGTGTATATTACTCAGATCTTAGAGCGCGTTTCCACTATATCGTTCTGGCCTATACAAAAATGTTTCGATATCCTAACATTACTATTTAATTTTATACTTATTCCTAGCAACACTTTTGTTTTCAATAAAAACAAGTTTTTATTTGAAAGAAAATGGTTTTGACTTTATAAAAAAAAATATATCATTCAATTTTACGTCCTTGAGCAAACGACAAGGCGACTACCGTGAAACAATAAAATATCGTGTCCATAATAATTTGTTTCATAATTAATATTTGACCATAATAATTACGAAACAAAACAAATAAATAAATCGTCACTTGATAGTGGAAAGTGGAAACACGCACAAAACCAGAATAAACCAGTTTACGCTGTCCGCAGGTGCCACGTGCAGTCGTTTGGTACCGTTAGAACATAAAGCACATTTCATTCAAAAATTATAATTATTATGTACGTAGTTTAATTGATAAATTTTGTATTTGTTGATTGTTGTTATTATTTGTTATTATTGTTATAATATTTGTTGAAATGAATTACATGTCCCGCAGCCGGAGGCCCCAAATGAAAACTCAGATGTACTTAAAAACTACATTTAATAGCTAAAATGACACTTTTACACCCATGTCTGCACGATGCAGACCGGAGTTAAAGAATGAATTTATACAGTTTAATAATTATAAAGACGTAAGCTTGGATGCTAACTAAGGGAAATCGCATCCACATTATATTCCCGTGCGAACGGCGTATTCAGCAGTTTTGTATGAAGGCAGGGCCATAACTAGTGTTTAATTTGTGTGTAAGTGTTGTAACTTTATATTGTTAATTCAATATGGCTCCAGTGTTAAAACATGGTCGAGGCAAGCCTTTGACTTCTCAAACTAAAGAATTAAACTTTAAATGTCGTTTCTTTTTCAGGTTAGTAAATTTTTCATTTTAGTAACATTGTTAATGTAAAAGTTATATGTATGTTAAATGTGCAAATATTAAAATAAAGTCTCATCTTTTTCAGAGGAGAAACACATATAGTTTAATTTAAAATCCCTTATATATACATATAAAATAAAAACTAAAAATAAAATGTTGTTTTATTTTATTTGCTGACCATACACTACTACAAACGCAAAAATTTCTCCAAGCTAATTTACCTGTATGAAGTATATGAAAAAAAAAGTATATGAATATATGAAGCAGTTATTTTACATTAGAAACTAAAAAATTGCTTATTGCTTAGCTTGAGCTTCATTGATAATGTCCTACAGTTCTCCTTCGTGCTTTGAGACACAATTTTAAATAATAACAGCCCCACATTACGTCATTAACTTGATATTAAATAACTTTGTAATTTCTTACGCACCTCAGTCATTTCATCAGTAAACTTGAACGTCGATTTAGCGTATTTGTTCAAAATATTCGTCATTATATTAACAAATTCGTTATCCACATTGAATTTTCTAGAACAATTCAATTTCCCGCCAATATTGTCTATGTCATGACAGTCCGCCATCTTGAATACCGCCATTACGTGTTTAATCAAATCGATAGCTTGAATAGTGTTGTCGTAATTGTATTTTTTATAATCGTAATCCATTTTTCGAGAAATATGCTTGTAATTTTCGTGTCCGTAATCAGAATAAATTGGATCTTGTGTTGGTTTCTTTAATTTTCCTCTATTTATAATGATTTCATTTAATTCGTTTATGTTCTGATTGACGGATAGCTCTTGGAATACTATCTTTTTGTAGTCCATTATTTTTAATCTGTAAACGTGTATGGTATTTAAAAAAATATATTAGTATTTGAAACAACAGACGTAGGTATTTTATTTCAATAAATAATGTACTAGCTTTCCGCCCGCTGCGTCTAAGGAAATTCCTATGGACTTACCACAAAACAATTTAAACACAGGCTAACTTTAAACCAGGGATCTGTCACTTAAATAGTTGTCTATGTGAAATACGGCAAAACCAGATTAAAGGGAACCCGGACTTAAAGTTAAACCCTGTCTTGAGTTTTCTGTGGTAAGTCAGCTATGGTCTATACCTATAGAAATGTTTCAAAACTATGTGTGTAAAACCGCGCAAACATGCGCCAATTGACGATACTCATACAATCGTCGCCACCATGTCGCCACAGTAAACAGAATAACAAACAGTATGGGAACTACATACAAATATTCATTATATTCCTTCCATCAAAACCAAAATACTATGAGCTTGTATTTATGCGATATTTTTACAAACGATTCAGTCAGCTGTTACGACAAATAAATTTCCTTAAAACTTTCTCTTTTTTATAATATAAGATTAAAATATATTCACCTGTGTATAGCATTCAGTACGCTCTGACATAGAACGGGACAGGAGTAACCGTACGGTTTCCAAGGTGTAGCGTTTAGATCCTCACAATATACTCTGGCTTCTGAAAAAAGTATGTTTTTGTCTTGCTAAGTATGTTATATTATCTTTAAATCTGATTTTCACAAACGTTGAAAAGCATTTATCCAACCATCAAAGAACTAAGCACCGTTTCAAGAAATGCTTTCGATTAATAACTCCGTCACATTTGATCAACCTTAGCTACGATGTCATAGATAGACATCTAGTGAAGTCCCATGTCTCAAACTCAAACATTCATTTATTCAATTAGACTACTATTTAGTAGCACTTTCGAATCGTCATTACATAATAGCCCAGTGAAATTAGGTAAAAAAAGGGGTCAACCTCGGAATGAAAGATAATAAGCTGGAAATTGGTAAAAACCTTTGTTTTGTTACCCTAAATATTGTCTCAAAAGTCACAAATGCTATCGTGTCCGCGTCTTAAGATATTGAAGGTCAAAGGTCACAAAAAACGATTTTTCGCGAATATCTCGGTTCCTATTGCTTAAATGATATTTTCACCTATTATGAAAGTTGTAGAGTATAAAATTCTCTACAACTTTTGTCTAAACTTTTTTTTTATACGATCAACCGTTTTTGAGGTAGAGCGCGAAGAGTGCGCAGCGTACAGTCATATATGAGCTAATGCAGGGTCAAGCGTGAGTTACGGTTATCAGTACGTTGTATAAAGTCAATTATTGACACACAGCTATTGCCTTATCAGAACAACAAAACACTGTCGTCATCATAGGAGAAGATATTGATTTGCTCGTTATTTTAATTGGACGTACTCATTCACATCAACAGGAAATTTATTTTAAAAAAGTTGGCAAAGGCAATGTTAAGACACAAATATACTCTTCTAAAAGTTTTGACCAATATCCTCGTATTAAAAAACACATTTTATTTTTACACGCATTTAGTGGCTGTGACACGACTTCTGCGCTATTTAAAAAAGGAAAAAAGAACTGTTACTAGAGCATTGGAGAAAATTACCAATTTGGATAAACTGGTGGAAGTATTTCAACAAGAAAACTGCCCCGTACAAACTTTATTTGAAAATGGAGTGCGCATCTTTTTGGCATTATATAATGCTCCAAAATCTGAGGACAACCTTGATTATTTCCGCTACACGCAATTCATCAAATTAACAAAACTAAATAAACCTGTACAATTGTCAACACTTCCACCAACAAGTGTAGCAGCCCGTCAACATATCAATCGTGTCTACTACCAGATTCAAACGTGGCTAGGGAAGAACTTAGAACCTCAAGAATGGGGCTGGAAGCTTGAAAATGAAATCCTGGAGCCCATAACAACGTTATTACCTCCAGCACCAGCCGAACTACTAAACACAATATTTTGCAATTGCAAAAATGGTTGTGGTTCCCGCTGTGGATGCAGAAAATCAGGGCTACTATGTTCTTTAGCTTGTGGCCAGTGCAATGGACAAGCTTGCCTCAACGCTCCACTATATCCAAGTAATCCCGATGAAGAAAGCACATACGATCCTGAAATTCTAGAAGGTTTGGAAATGAATATGACCGATAATGAGGATGATGACAATGAATTGAATATTTTAGACCGACAACAAGAAGAAGACGACGAAGAAGAAGATAACTAGCTTCCATTCGCAATTTCATTCGATTCACAAATTATTTTAATATTTAAACTCACATTTTAATAAATGTATAACATGCCATATTTAATGATAAATAAAGGTATATCTAAAATATATTTCCTTACTGTCTTTTTATTTTAAAATATAACTAAAATAGATAATCCAGAATTAATAATATACTATAGTTGAATAATTAAATATAAATAATTAAGAATAAGTACAGAAATAATGGGCATTGCTTAATAATTATATTTTTTTTTGTCAATAATTGACTTTATACAACGTACTGATAACCGTAACTCACGCTTGACCCTGCATTAGCTCATAATATATGACTGTACGCTGCGCACTCTTCGCGCTCTACCTCAAAAACGGTTGATCGTATAAAAAAAAAGTTTAGACAAAAGTTGTAGAGAATTTTATACTCTACAACTTTCATAATAGGTGAAAATATCATTTAAGCAATAGGAACCGAGATATTCGCGAAAAATCGTTTTTTGTGACCTTTGATCTTCAATATCTTAAGACGCGGACACGATAGCATTTGTGACTTTTGAGACAATATTTAGGGTAACAAAACAAAGGTTTTTACCAATTTCCAGCTTATTATCTTTCATTCCGAGGTGAAACCCCTAATATGACTGGGCTATAAGTATTTTTAACATTTACCTCCGATTCGGAAAGCAGTATCTATGGAGAAGAATCGGCAAGAAACTCCATAGTTGCTCTTTTAAAATCATGTCAATATTACGTCATAATATGTAACTTATATCTAACTACATAATATATTATCCATACTCCATAGAAATCTAAATAACAAGGCAATAGAAGTCGTAAGCGCGCGTGACATTGTCGCCGCTCAGGTGGTTACCATGCCACAAGTCTGTTCGTCGCTTGGTGGTCGCTTGTTCAGTTGTTCCTGACACGTGCGTGAGTAAACATGGTGTGTTACAGCATTTCCCAGTGCGGAAATTCTTCCATAAATTGTAATTATACTAATAAAGGAATAAAATTTCACCGGTAAGTATGTTTGTTTATAAATATTGCCGTTTTTCCTTAAAATTATAGAATATTTACAAGTATTACGAGTGTCACCATAGTAATCGAAATAACAATGAATGACACAGTCGACCATTCTTATTATCACGTTTAACACAAATTTCAACCTTATTTCTATGAGTTTATGTTCAAAGTTATATCTATTGAAAATTGACAACCTCTGTTGTAGAAAAGCCGAATTTTTGCGTATTGGAGCAAAAATAAACAAAACGTCTCATATACTTAGGGATGTTATTCTAAAATAAACCGTAAATTTGTGCGTTAGGATACATATTAAAAAGCTTAATTTAATATTTAAGTTAGTTTTCATTAAAATCAAGCTGTCCAATAAAAGGCATAGTTTACTTGTGTGTACTGTTTTTAGCTATCGGTTTAAATGTGTTGATTTTGGCGACAGCGGTTTTCATACGAATTATGACATTATAGCACTTCTATGTGTCTTGTTATTTAGATTTCTATGATATTATCATAATATGCCAAAGAACTGTCCTGTGGTTTTTACGCGACAACCCTCCATGGGTCTTTATCGTCCATATATTCCTGAATACTGTAGTACGCTCTCTGAACTAGTACATTTTTTATGTAAGTTTTAAATTTAGAACTACTAAACTCTTTAATATTGTGAGGAATTTTATTATATAAGCGTATACCTTGACCCATAAATGAATTTTTAACTTTAGCTAATCGGAAAAATGGCATTTCAATTCTATTCCTGTTCCTTGTGCCATAATCGTGTCTATCTCCTACTCTTGTGTGTAAGTCGGAGCTTTTGTGTACATGCAAAATATTATTAAATATATACTGTGATGGTACAGTAAGGATACCAGTATTCTTAAAATGATCTCTTAGTGAGTCCCGAGCACGTAAATTATATATAGAGCGAATGGCTCTTTTCTGTAAGATAAATATAGTTTCTATATCTGCAGCCCTGCCCCACAGTAGAATTCCATAGGACATAATGCTATGAAAGTAGCTGAAATAAACCAATCTAGCCGTATCTTCATCGGTGAGATGCCTTATTTTTCGGACTGCATATGCAGCTGAACTGAGCTTACCTGCAGCGGTGTCTCCTAGTAGTAAGGGGCAGATACATCTGTTTCACTGATCCATTTTCTTTTAAGGTCAAGTAGGCCTTCTGTGTCCTGTCAGACCGAGACATTTTTTTTTCGTCTCCACCGGGAATCGAACCCAGGACCCCTCGGTTTTGCGCTCACGCGTCAACCACTGTACCTCCTCCATGTCTATCTATAACCGCCTCTTGTAAGGAGGCGGTTATAGATAGACATACATACACGTAAAATTTTGTTTCGTCAAATTATACGAAGGTAGTTTCTAAATACTAAATAGTTGAATAAAAAGTAATAAAGTTAATACCAGTTACAAATATTAATCCATAGAACACTATAAAATAAATAAACATTATTCTACGCACACACGATTAGAGCTTAAGTCATATTTGTAAGTAAACAAGGAGTCATTGAAAACATAATTATAAAAGTGTATAATATTATGTCTGTCTGTGTTAGTACATACTACATCATATAAGCCTTTGTATGAATTTAAATTGAACGCAAAGTATTTGAAAAGCTATATAGATATTATATATAACATTTTAAATAACTTATACGACATACGTGCAAAAATATCTACTTGTATGTGTGCATGCGTGCGTGTGCGTGCGTGTGTATGTACGTACGTCGTACATACAGATGCGTGTGTACTATAATGTTTTTTTATTTATACAATACATTTAAATGTAGAAATAAACAATTATAAATGTTACCGAATATTATAATAGTTAAGCATCAGAAACCCCATAAATCATCTATCTATAGTTATAAACATTAATTAAATCAGAAAATGGTTACAGTAAAATATTTTGTTTCCTTATAATAAACAGCAAAATCCACCTGCAATGCCTAGTGTAGCTATCAAACTAAATTGTCCATAACAAAAACACGTTTTAATAGCAATTAGCTATTAATTACATCATGTTTTTGATTTTCGTCACGGCTGACGCTGTTACTGGTGTATGAGCTAACAAACATACAGAACAATATCTATATGAAATTACTAGCTTTCCGCCCGCGGCTTCGCCCGCGTTTTCAAAGAAAAACCCGTTCCCGTAGGATTTCCGGGATAAAACCTATCCTATGTCCTTTCTCGGGTATCAAAATATCTCTATACCAAATTTCATGCAAATTGGTTCAGTAGTTAAGGCGTGATTGAGTAACAGACAGACAGACAGAGTTACTTTCGCATTTATAATATTAGTATGGATATATAATACTGGCTATGCCGCGCGGTTTCGTCTGCGGGCATAAGCAAGTACAGTGAAATTAGTCTCGAGAAATTTTTGCATATGTAGTGGTGTGTATATTACTCAGATCTTAGAGCGCGTTTCCATTATATCGTTCTAGCCTATACAAAAATGTTTCGATATCCTAACATTACTATTTAATTTTATACTTATCCCTAGCAATACTCTGATTTATGTTTTAAAGAAAATGGTTTTGACTTTATAAAAAAAATAATATATCATTCAATTTTACGTCCTTGAGCCAATGACAAGGCGAATACCGTGAAACAATAAAATATCTTGTTCATAATAATTTGTTTCGTAATTAATATTTGACCATAATAATTACGAAACAAAACAAATAAATAAATCGTCACTTGATAGTGGAAAGTGGAAACACGCACAAAACCAGAATAAACCAGTTTACGCTGTCCGCAGGTGCCTCGTGCAGTCCGGCGTCAGTCGCTGCGCTTGGTACCGTTAGAACATAAAGCACACATTTCATTCGAAAATTATAATTATTACGTAGTTTAATTGTTAAATTTTGTATTTGTTGATTGTTGTTATTGTTTGTTATTGTTGTTATTGTTTGTTATTAAAGTGAAACTTTTATTACATCGTCTCAAACTTTTTGGTCTGTGTAGCGCATGTCGCGTGTATCGCGGCTGCCGAGTAGGTATACCTACTCGGCAGCCGACCGTCACGCGACATGCGCTACACAAAGCAGTGTTCGGAACCGTTCGAACAGTTTCACTTTTACCGTGGTTTACATTTTTGGCCGGAGAACACCTAATTCATACACGTCTTCACTGAAGTAAAAATCGGCACTGCTTGTAATGTTTGGAACTAATAAAATATTAATAATACTAATATTATATACTTGAATAAAAACTAAAAATAAAATGTTGTTTTTTTTTTATTTGCTGACCATACACTACTACAAACGCAAAAATTTCTCCAAGCTAATTTACCTGTACCTCTATAGATTATGTATTATTCTGGAACATAAGTTTTTGCGTGAAGGAGTAGCAAACATACGTACGACGTTCGTTATCTATAGGTACTTCTATACTAATATTATAAAGAGGAAAGGTTTGTAATTATGTAAGTATGTATGTATTAATGGTTTTCACGCATAAACTACTGGACCGATTTCAAAAATTCTTTCACCATTAGAAAGCTGCATCTTGACTGAGCAACATAGGCTATATTGCATTTTCAAAAAAATTAGAGATCCTTACCAAAAATGTAATAATGTAACCCAAGGTGTAAAAAATTCCTTAATAAAAATTCTGTCATCGCGTGCGCTGCGGAATCTATTGAAGATTGAACAAAAAAATGTTCTACGGTATTATAGAATGGATCAATATCTACAAGAAAGTCCGCGATACCATATGTCCATCTTCAGTAGTTATGTTACTACAACAACTTTTTTACGTTTTCAAAGTAAATAGAAGTGCCGACAGTAATCAAACCATGTTATCCATACACATATATTAATCCTTATCCCAATTCCCATTAAATGATCTTTTATTATAGACCGTTTCAATACCAGCAAAATACTTTTTAAATTAAAAAAAATGGATATTCCATTCAAAAGATATAACGAACTAGCTTTGCGCCTGCGGCTTCGCCCGCGTTTTCAAGGAAAAACCCGCATAGTTCCCGTTCCCGTGGGATTTCCGGGATTGCGTCATTTTCCCGGGATAAAAAGTAGCCTATGTCCTTTCTCGGGTATCAAAATATCTCCATACCAAATTTCATGAAAATTGGTTCAGTAGTTTAGGCGTGATTGAGTAACAGACAGACAGACAGAGTTACTTTCGCATTTATAATATTAGTATGGATTTTTAAAAGTGTCAATCTACAGAAAATAGTAGGTATGTATACTGTTTAATACAATGAGCAGGCGTAGTGCGGGACGGGGTGAAGGTGATTTTCATATGATTAAAAATTAAACCTATAGTCCGATATCGCTATCTATGCGGGTGAAACCGCAGGGCATTGCTAGTAATATAATAAAATGGTAGAAAAGTGATGTCTGTACAATGAAAATATTATGTAAAAAAATAGCAGGTATTTATTTTGCTTTCCATGTGATTTGAGCTTTTTTTTTCATTGAGCTTTACATGTGATTTAGGCCTTTTGTTTCATTGAGCTTTCGATATCATTTGAGCTTTTTGTTAAATTGAGATTTCGATATCATTTGAGCTTTTTGTTTCATTGAGGTTTCCATGTGATTTGAGCTTTTTGTTGAATTGAGCTTTCGATATCATTTGAGCTTTTTGTTAAATTGAGCTTTCGATATCATTTGAGCTTTTTGTTTCATTGAGCTTTCCATGTGATTTGAGCTTTTTGTTTCATTGAGCTTTCCGTGTGATTTGAGCTTTTTTTTTCATTGAGCTTTACATGTGATTTGAGCTTTTTGTTTCATTGAGCTTTCGATATCATTTGAGCTTTTTGTTAAATTGAGATTTCGATATCATTTGAGCTTTTTGTTTCATTGAGCTTTCCATGTGATTTAGTTTTTTGTTGAATTGAGCTTTCGATATCATTTGAGCTTTTTGTTAAATTGCGCTTTCGATATCATTTGAGCTTTTTGTTTCATTGAGCTTTCCATGTGATTTGAGCTTTTTGTTGAATTGAGCTTTACATGTGATTTGAGCTTTTTGTTTCATTGAGCTTTCGATATCATTTGAGCTTTTTGTTAAATTGACCTTTCGATATCATTTGAGCTTTTTGTTAAATTGAGCTTTCAAAATAATTTGAGCTTTTTGTTAAATTGAGCTTTCGATATCATTTGAGCTTTTTGTTTCATTGAGCTTTCCATGTGATTTGAGCTTTTTGTTGAATTGAGCTTTCGATATCATTTGAGCTTTTTGTTAAATTGAGCTTTCGATATCATTTGAGCTTTTTGTTAAATTGAGCTTTCGATATCATTTGAGCTTTTTGTTTCATTTAGCTTTCCATGTGATTTGAGCTTTTTGTTGAATTGAGCTTTCGATATCATTTGAGCTTTTTGTTAAATTGAGCTTTCGATATCATTTGAGCTTTTTGTTTTATTGAGCTTTCCATGTGATTTGAGCTTTTTGTTGAATTGAGCTTTCCATGTGATTTGAGCTTTTTGTTTCATTGAGCTTTCGATATAATTTGAGCTTTTTGTTAAATTGAGCTTTCGATATCATTTGAGCTTTGTTTCATTGAGCATTCCATGTGATTTGAGCTTTTTGTTGAATTGAGCCATGGACTAATATAAATATATAGGACTTACAATCGCCATAGTAAAAAACGTAACTCGTTTCTCAGTTCCCAATTTTGTCGATAGATGTCACTCACAGTAGCATTTGGCATTTTTATAAGTTTTTTTATACGTTTAAGAACTAGATGTCGCCTTAGAGCATTAAGTTGGTTTAATGTAGCTAAGAGATGTCGCTACTAAAAAAATCAATGTGCCAAAATATTATATTATCTTAACTTTATCATGACATGTTATAACGTATGTTAAAAATTTATGTGAAAATAATTTTTTGTCTATGAGTTGATTTAGTGTATACTAGCTTTCCACCCGCGGCATCGCCCGCGCAGTCAAAGAAAAACCCGCATAGTTCCCGTTCCTGTGGGATTTCCGGGATAAAACCTATCCTATGTCCTTTCTCGGGTATCAAAATATCTTTATACCAAATTTCATGCAAATTGGTTCAGTAGCTAAGGCGTGATTGAGTAACAGACAGACAGACAGAGTTACTTTCGAATTTATAATATGTAATAATAATATAAGCATGGACCAATAAATATCAAGGTATAAGTAAGTATATGGAAGTATGGATTGGTATAAATCAAATCATAGGCAAAAAAATATTTTTATTTACATAATTCAAAGTCCTTAAATAAAAAAAGATAAAATAATTAGGAAAAAAAAAATTACATATTAAGTAATTATTATTATCTTTATTTCTTACAAATTATTTCTTGTGTTAGTACTTTTAAATGTTATTTGTTTTAGTTTTAATGTATTTTATTATATATAGATTTTTAAGCGTAAAATAATACTTTCTTGATTTTAATATTTTGACTAATGACGGTCAGTGTTGCCAATGTAGGCGATTTTTCACCATTTAGGTTACTCAGAACGAGAATCAGCGACGAAAAAATCTAAAAGGCGACTGGTCGCCAATAATAATTATTAGGCTACTCTGGACAACTAACTTGTCACTTTCGCTTTGTACTTCTCCTGTGCAATTGTTGTGCAAAATGGGTAAACATGGTAAATATATCAAGCATTATCGTGATGAATGGGGAAAAACTACCAGCATTTAAAAGTTTTGCGGATGCCTTATTATTGCTAGCAGAGGATGAATTCTGATTCGAAGAATTAGATTTAGAATAATTCTAATTTAGAATAATTCTAATAATTCAAGATTTAGAATAATTCTGATTATTCTAATTTTTGTTTAACTGTTTATGTAGATTTTAAAATGAACTAAAAAACGTCATTTTATTTTATTCATATTGATAGTTTGATGTTTGGGATAGGTACTTTAGGCTACTAGAGTCTACAACTGAAATGCGGCGATATTAGGCTACTTCATGCACGAGAAACGGCGACATTAGGGCCAGCTATGTTGGCAACACTGATAACGGTTTGACCGACAGAATACAGATTTAACTTTTTCACTTCGTTCATCGCTGTTCGAGAGTGACTTCGTGTTTATTTTTCTGGTTTCTTTCTACTATTTTACGACCCTTGCTTGCCCATCGGACCCTTTTCTCGCCCAACCGTTTTGACCCTTGCTTGTACCTGGACTTCGTTTTATGCTCAACCTGTGACTACGGCATACTTGTGTGTGGAAGATGTCCTACGTGAGATGTGTTTATGTAGGATGCGAAAAAACAAGTCGAGACGTATCAGTGTTTCGGTTTCCAGTTAACGATGAAGAACGACTTTCGCTCTGGATACAACATTCAGGTAAGGTAGCTCCATATTTTTTATTTTATTTTGCGCTATTACTTACCTATAGACACGGGGGGCGCACGGTAACTGTTTATTATCTTGCGGCACCCTACTCCTAGGGGTAGGGCAGGCAATTAAAAGAACCCTGTAAGTAACCCTGTAGTAACCCTGTAAGTAACCATGTAAGTAAGTAAGTTAAAACCATAACAATTTAGAATAATAACCTACTGACCAATAAAATTGTGCCATGAAGCCCTGGCTTTCTGCTTGTCACTAAAAAGTAAGTACAAATTTAATAATTTGATTAAAATTGAGCTTTAATCTTTGCAGGAAATTTATTTTTGGATTCCTTGACCAAAGATGAACTACACTGTAGATTCATTTGTGCTGACCACTTTGATGAGTCCGTCATCCATAAAGGAATCAAGAGAAACCGACTTATTGGACCAGCAGTACCTGTCCATTATCAAAAAGCACAAGTTGTTGAACAACCATCGATTTCTGCACATGCACAGGAAACTAAAGATATGGAAATTGGTAAATATTTCAATTCATGTTTTAATTTACTAGGAGATACTTATGTTAATAATTGTAATTAAAATTCATGCCAAAAATAATTCTGATCCACATTGACAGGATGTTACAGTGGTTTTCACTCTTCAATTTATTAAAAAAGCCTGCAAACATAATGAAACTGAACAACTTTTACTACAGTGCAGCACTATACTATGTACAATGTACATACATACTGCAGTACAGTGCGCTCAACTAGCCTCAGTAAATAGTCACATAAATAAATGTATCCGAGTTAGCTAACTGCATCAATGCATTTAAGTCAATAGCTTGTATTCAAACCGATGAATGTGAATGAATGCTGGAATGGACTGAACGGACAACTCTTTCCATGGCAATGATTAAGACGGTTTTGAAAGAATCTACATTTTATTTCAAGCCCTTATCCCCACAATAAATGCTCTAATCATCAAAATGTCAAATTACCCATACAGTCTTTGTGCAAGCAGCTTCTATGATTATGTTTGAATTTGTAGGTTTGACCAGTGTCAAACATATCAAAATACATCACTATGTATGATGAAATAATTATAATTTTATACACGAAGTTATCGTCAGCGATGGAAAAAAATTATATTTAATCAATCTATCCATGACACAATGTTATTTTTATTGCTTTTAAAATAACTTAATTTTTTTTCTTTTTACCTGCAATATTCAAAGACCAGTCTAGAATTGGCATTTTATATTTTCAAGATTTATTTTTTGTTGTATTGTTCATTATGATTTAAAAACTGTGATTTTAAAAAGCATCAAATTAGATGTCCAAAAAAAGTCACAAGCTTTAATATATGCCTAGGGGGCGATTAGCAAAAATATCTGTCACAAGAACAAGTTCAATAACATCTGTCTGGCCGTATACAGCAAAAATATCTGACCTACTGTCTAGTAAGCAGCATAATAAAGTGGCATCAAAATTATGTGACCAAAATGTACAGCAAATAATTGTGATAAGCTTTCAAAGCATAAAAATGTGACATCAACTAGGAGGCAATAATATCTGACACAATTTTATATTTCTGTATTTTGCATTGATTCCTCACAAAAATCATAAATATGTGACATCAACTAGGAGGCAATAATATCTGACACAATTTTATATTTCTGTATTTTGCATTGATTCCTCACAAAAATCATAAATATGTGACATCAACTAGGAGGCAATAACACCTGACACAATTTCATATTTCTGTATTTTGCATTGATTCCTCACAAAAAGCATAAAATATATTTGACATCAACTAGGTAGCAATAAAAGGTTTTCTCGCTTGCACGCGTGGGCTTTTACCGGGCTTTGCGCACATCTCTTCTAACGTGTGTAATCATTACACCAGCTTCAGTAAGACACTTTAAAGTACTATAAAATTTTCCAAGTAAATCAATCCAACAAAGATAGTATGTATATTCGCAATCGTGGGGTTATCCTCGCTATTTACTTACAAGGAATTATCGAAACAAAATCGTTACTTACAAATCAATATTAATCTCTTTTAGCACAAAACACATAATTTGACTAAATTATGCATGAAGATAATGCATTTAACCACTCTATATAAATATTAAATATCATCTTCGGACGCTCCGAGAATATGACAGTTGCCGAACAGTGACGAAGATTTCTATGCGCATTATTACTTTTGGAGTACTGTACCTAGCTATAGAATTCTATATCAATTTGTATGGCGAAAAAAGCCCGGCTTTACAGTGTGAAGATAGTTACGATTGAGCGAACGAACGTCGTAAATATTATTGTTATTATAGTTTGTTTGAGCGGGTGATTATACCGGTGTAATTTAGGTTAAGTTTTTCGAATTTTGTGGTAAAATGAGTGTCGCGACAACCATCAAAATTTAAAACACAATCTGCGTTGTAAATTTTGATGGTTTGCTTTGTGCTCAGCTGGGGAAAGGTAAAATCATTAAACTTTACTGAAAAATCACAATTAATTCCTTCATCAAAACCAACTCCCGATTTGTGCATTACCCAAACTAGTAAGTCACATAAACGAAATTTTAATTGTAATGTTTACGAATTAATCAATTTCATGAATGAGAATTGCTTAGAAGAAGCCTTTCCCCAGCTGTTGAAACTTGCACATTTATTTGGTAGTTACGATTCCTGCTAGTAGGTAGTTCTTCCACGGAGCGTGCTTTCTCATCGTTAAATCGAATGTTTCCTTTCAGAAAAATTTGCTATCCCTAGTATTTCAAGTACTTTCCCTCCAGGGCACACCGAAAATTTCCACACTGTATATATACAAAGTAAACAAATATATAAATATGCGAATATTGATCGTTTAATAGTATAGGATAAGTATTTTATTTATTTATCAACAACATTCCAAACTACTGATTTATTTATACTGTGGCGTGCTCGCCCGCCTCCATAGGTCACCGGAGTTTATGCCGCGCCGGCTCCTGCGCAACGCGGGCGCGAGCCGTCTCAGTGCCTAAAATGCCTAAACTTTCTGGATAAGGGGCTCTTAAATATAATATAATGTAGCTAAAGCGGCAACGCTGAAATCGTTATAGTATAGGAGATAGGAGCAAAATAAAATAAGTAAAATACATATTTGTTTAAAAAATTAAAAAAGTTTGTGTCATGTTGTAGCTCAATATGACGTTGTTATAATGTTGTATCACTTGTGCTATATGACAATTATCATAAACACATTTTACAAGCAACAGCAACATAATTAGATCATATTGTTAAATAACAACATAACAAAGACTCTGTTTTTGTAGGGTTTTCATTCGGCTCAAGATACCACAATTGCTATAGTACTGTGTGTGTTATTGGAACCTAATTCTGTGGCATATAACATAAACAATATAAATTAGCCACAGAACTAAGGATTGGAAATAAAAAAATAATGCATCTGCCGGCTGCCCCTTACCTAACAAGGGGTCACGGGACTTCTCACTTCACCTTTTTTTTTTTTTTATAGTGATAAATCTTCCAAAGATACCCACGGCCCCCGGGGAAGGAGCCAAGGGTTATGTCGGATTCTTACCGACTAAAACCCCACTGTGTTCCGTCGAGCCGCGCAGTTAGCCGGGGCCGCGGGTACTCTTAGGACTCACTCTGTCTTAGGACTCTTTCTCACTTCACCCTCTATTATAGTATAGGAGTTATGAGCCAATAAAACAGTCTTATTGAATAAAAAATCGTTTGAATATAATTATGTGGTGGATGAGATTATCGTTGTTATTATAATTGCATATAATTAAAACTTATCAAAATAAGACTTACATTATAAAATATATAAATATTCTATAGTTCAGGATCCTTCGCCCATTTTTGCAAGTGATTACTATCAAGCTAATTTTCCGTGAGTAGCTTTATTTTGATACGCCCAATAATTTCCTGTACGAAACTCTCGATTGTGGTAGCTAACAGAGGTAACAAGGATTAAATGTTTTGATTTGATGGTTCTCAAATATTTATTACTAACTGAATTTTTTTTTTGTTCAATCTCAATATAATTATCTAAATTATTTGAAAAAATATTTGTCCTACAAAATCTATGGTTTGATCAAAGAGTCCCCTCTTTCCAATGTGTATCGATAACGACGCGAGGTCATCATAAATGATAGTAATCATTTACCAGCCGATTTTTTTGTTTTCACTTAGTTAATATTTATATAATTCAACAGACACATTGTCCTACAAATTGCGTAGTAAATATTTGAGAACCATCAAATCAAAACATTTTATCCTTGTTACCTCTGTTAGCTACCACAATCGAAAGTTTCGTACAGGAAATTATTGGGCGTCTCATCAAAATAAAGATACTCACGGAAAATTAGCTTGATAGTAATCCCTTGCAAAAATGGGCGAAGGATCCTGGACTACTATGTCTATGCCATGTTGTGATTTAAGTTAAATAAGTATGATTACTTATTAAACTTAAATCACAAGGTATTTTTATTATTGTGTTAAAAAAAAATAATAAGTATTTAAAATGATGTCTTATTTAAGATTGTAATTTTTCAGATGCACCCCCCTCACCGGCAGTGCTGAAGGTCAAAACCCCTTCCAAATTTTACCGGAAGAAGAATCGTACGTCGTCAGAAGAATTCTGTGAAAGGTCTTCGCCAGCTGACGTGGTGCATCCAATGCCATCCACTCCAACGACGCATGTGTCAAGAAGATGCAATTTTGATGGCCCAAAAAGACGATTGTCACAAAGGTGTTTGTTTGAAAACGATCCAACGGACACCCCAAAAAGGGCAAACTTGAAGGAAAAGGCCCGCAGTTCATTAAGAAAAAATAAAGCTCTTCAAGCTCAAATTAGGCGCCTCCAAGCCAAAATGCAGCACAATGAAAACATCATCAGTTTAAATGATATTGAAAGTGAAGCCTCAAAAACATTAGTGAAGATGCAATTAAGAAAAAAAGATGATAAATCGAAATGGGCAAAAGATGCAAGAAAATTTTGTTTGAGTTTATTTTATAAGTCACCGTCCGCATATATGTACCTACTCAGAGAAGACATTCGATTGGCAGCTCCAAGTACTTTGCGACAATGGCTTGCAAAAACAAGTACTCCACCTGGGATTTCAAAGGAAATATTTTACAATATAAAAGAAAAATTCGAGCATTCGTCGTTTTTAGAACGGGCGTGCGTAGTAAGCTTCGACGAAATAAGCATTATGCGAAGCTTAGAGTACTCGAAGACACGAGATTGTATAGAAGGACTTGAGGACTATGGAAGTGGCCATAGAACGAACAAAATTGCAAAGAATGTTCTTGTTTTTGTTGTGAGCTGGGGCTCTACAAGTCATGGAAAATGCCAATAGCATATTTTTTGTCAAGTGGCAATGTAAAGGCTGAAATGTTAAAATTATTTGTAAAATCCATAATAAACAAACTTTTTGAGAACGGTTTATTGCCCAAGGCTATCGTTTGCGATCAAATGTCAACAAATCAAACATTATACAAAAATTTAGGGGTATCAATAGACTTTCCCTTTTTTTTTGTGAATGAAAAAAAGGTGTATGCATTTTTTGATGTCCCACATCTTATTAAAAATAGAAATAATTTAATGAGTAATGATTTTATTTATGGAGAAAAAATTATCTCATTTGATGACGTAGTTCAAACATATGAATTGGATAAAAAATCAACGAAGAGCAGGTGCCTGCTTAAAATAACAGATCGTCATATAAGCCCAAATCCCTTTCAAAAAATGAATGTTAGTCTGGCGACTCAGATTTTTAGTAATTCCGTTGCCGCAGCAATCAGGACAGCCAAAGGTACAGGTGAATTAAAGAGTCATAGTGCAAATGATACTGCAAAATTTGTGGAAATAGTAAATAATTTATTTGATGCATTTAACAGCAAAGCAAAGTATGATAAAAACCCGCACAGATTCGGACTTTCGAAAACATCGACATACGTAATAAATTCAATTAATGTAGGGACAGAAGTTTTTGCGGGAATAAAAAAAAAAAAGATTAGAAAAACAAAAAAAGACGTTAAATTAGTTTTGACTCGACCGCCTTGTTTCGATGGCATGGTCCAGAATTGCAAGGCAGTACTCCAACTATTTCACGAAGAGTCTACAGACAACATTGATTTTTTAATAACCAACAGGCTGAATCAAGACGTTTGTGAAAATCTGTTTGCCAGGTTTAGGCAAAAAAGCGGGTCAAATAGGAATCCAACGGCCAAACAATTGAGAACAATTTTTAGGAGCAGCATAGTCAATTCATTGATAAAACTACCGTCATCAAAAAATTGTGAAGATGAAGATGGAACATTTATTGAATGTCCAACCAATGTTCAACCAATGCCTTCTAAGGCGTCTGAAGAAACAACTGCACAGCCTTCATGTAGCAATAAAACACCTTCTCGTAGAATATTGTTGTCTGAAGTTGAAACGGCGACCCAGCAAGTTCGATGCCGCGAGCAGAGCGATGATCATGAACCCGCAACTCTTGAACATTGCTCTGTTACTTACTTTGCAGGCTATTTAGCCATGCACTTGTTAAAAAATAATGTTTGTGACATTTGCTACCAAACGTTACAAAAAAAAGAAGCCTTTTTAAACAGTGAAAAAGAATTACTTATTTTAAATAAATCGTTCTCATTTAACAAAACAATTAAACTTAAGATGCCCAGTGACAATCTTATAAAATTGGTTTCCTTGGCCCTCGATGCATTTAATTTGAACTTTGAAAAAATGTTGCACCATATTAACTTGAAATCTCAACTTTCTAAGCACATCCTGCAATTTTTGAGTTCCGAGGCAGCCGAGCTTCTTAACTTTACATGTTATGATCACGTAGTGTCCATTATAAACCAATTAATTACAGTAAAAGTTAACTTTTATTGTAAAACGTCAAAACATGAAGTTTTAGACAAAAGTAAAATGCATTCAAAACTTCGAATTTTAAAAAATAAATGATTACCAAATGAATAAACCTTTTTATTTTTCTTACACTGAATAAACGTCAACATCCTCTCTATAATAGAGCCCAAGTAGCAATTTACAAAACAATAACAAAACGAAATATCATATTATTCTATGTTGTCGTTACTAGGTTACGTTGTTGAATTTTATTGAACTGTCAAATGCTGCCTATTAAGGGCCGATTTTTCAATGCTCGGATAAAACTCATCCGTCCATTAAAGTATTACACGATAATATTAAAATGTCACGTAAACTGTCAAATACGGGCATATACGTTTTTAAAATGGTAGTTTTATACATTATTCGACGAATAAGTTTTATCCAAACATTGAAAAATCGGCCCTAAATTGGCTCGACTATAATATTAAAAATGCGAAAGTAAGTCTGTCTGTCTGTCACGCATCTAAGCATAAACAACTGAACCGTTTTAATGAAATTTCGTAGTAGACTTCGGGAAAGAATATGTCGGAAGCCCGATAAATAGTCTGTGCACGTCTAGTACGTGTTTTCAAAACTAATCTAACACTAAAGAACACGGAAGAACCGATTTCAATGAAATTTGCTTATACTTTCCATCTCACGGCTGGAGATGATATGTCCACTTTACCCTGTAGCTGTATTCTCCGTCGGCAGAGCTGCCGCGGGCTTAAGTTAGTCCATATTCCTATTTAATAAAAGCATCACAGCTAATAATATTATTATAATCACTACGTTGGTAGACCATTAGGTAGACGAATTATATCGGTCCTTGGTAGATTGTAACAAAAACAAGGAACGGATTCTACACAAACCGAAAATTTTGAATGAATATTGAATTTATTTCCTTTTTTAGCTTATTTATTTATTTTACCTATGTTCATGCCTGTAAAGTACAAAAAAAGACGTGTAACAAAATTTTAAGATAAAATCATGGACCAATAAAATAAAACTAAAATAACAATTCAAAAATACCCGAGTTTTTAAAACAACGCCCTCTAGATGTAATAATTGAAAATATATAGATAGTTTGCTGTTTCCTTAGTTCTAAAATTGGTCACTAGTGGCGCTTTTAAAACTGCAAATTAAATAATAAGCTCAAATGAGAGCGCCATCTAGTAATAGGCTGAAATTACGGGGTACGATCTCTAGTATGACAATCATCAGTCCTCTTTAGATTCTATTAGTCCATGATTGAGCTTTCCATGTGATTTGAGCTTTTTGTTGAATTGAGCTTTCCATGTGATTTGAGCTTTTTGTTAAATTAAGCTTTCGATATCATTAGAGCTTTTTGTTAAATTGAGCTTTCGATATCATTTGAGCTTTTTGTTTCATTGAGCTTTCCATGTGATTTGAGCTTTTTGTTGAATTGAGCTTTCCATGTGATTTGAGCTTTTTGTTTCATTGAGCTTTCCATGTGATTTGAGCTTTTTGTTTTTGGTTGAAAGTTTGTGAAAGTAGAGGGGAATGATATAAATTGGGGCCTTATCCCCGATAGGATAGTCACACCCTGCATATTTTGAACTCTACTCAAGTCTCAAAGCCACAGTCCTGGCCTTTGGCAAAACACCACTGCTTTTGACACTGTGGTCCCATGCAATGTGTGCACGGTTACGGTCCAACTTAAATGATGTCAAGGAGCAACAAGCTTATAGATATTATCATGAACACACCGACCGCGACATATCAACACACATACAAACTTTCGTAATAATTAAATCAGTGTGATGTAGAAATATAATATGTAGGTAGAATAGGTAGAATTGATAGCTTGGTGTCGCGTACTTGAAAATACTACAGAGAAATTAAGAAACAAAAGTTTAAAATTTTTAAAATAAAAATTAAATTTAATATTTAAAAAACCCCAACGCAACGCAACGAAGTATATAGAAAAGGGAAATTATATTTGTGAAATTATTAATTCCTTTTTCTATACACTTATCTTCGTTGGGCGATGGGGTTTTTTAATTTTTATACTTAGTTCTTTTTTGTTATTATTTATTATTTCTTAACTGTATATAAAGTAAGTACTTATATGTAAGTGCTTATACTTTGTTTATGGTAGTACGTGTTTACTCAATAATTGTGTGTTACCTAAAGTTCTAACTACTATACAGTCACTATTCCACGCGGACGAAGTCACGGGAACAGCTAGTTATTAAAATATAATTTACTAGCGGTCCGCCCCGGCTTCGCCCGTGGTACATATTTCGCAATAAAAGGTAGCCTATGTTCTTTCTCAGGGTCTAAAGATTATCTGTGCCAAATTTCATCAAAATCGGTCCAGTAGTTTATGCGTGAAAACCATACATACAAACTTTTCATCTTTATAATATTAGTATAAACAACCGATATTGTATCCATACTATATTATAAATGCGAAAGTAACTCTGTCTGTCTGTCTGTTACTCAATCACGCCTAAACTACTGAACCAATTTGCATGAAATTTGGTATGGAGATATTTTGATACCCGAGAAAGGACATAGGCTACCTTTTATTGCGATGTACCACGGGCGAAGCCGGGGCGGACCACTAGTAATATTAGTAAAATTCTTAAGATGAACATTTCTTTTTGCTTGTTTATTTGCACGAACTTAACTTACTATAGTCGAGCCAATTTAATAGGCAACATTTGACGTCTTTCAATTTTATCTTCGAAGAGAGGTAACCTGCTTAAAAACATCGATTAAAGTGAATTAATCGATACAGACTTGAAACATTTGTCAATCGAACTTGAAACGCATGTCAATTTTAAAATTCAACAGGCGAATCCCTGTCCCAGTGATGATGATTTTTATTCACAAGTACCTAATACACTTGACCGACTATAAAAGTGTTCCTATTAATTTTAATTATCAAAAAATAATTTAAATTATTTTCTTGTTATACTATAGTAGAGCCATTTTAATAGGCAACATTTGACAGTTCAACAAAATTCAACAACGTAACCTAGTAACGACAACATAGAATAACATGATATTTCGTTTTGTTTGAACTGCACATTTGCTTAACTTTTTTCAATTACGATTACATATTTATAATAATAATGACCGATACAAGTAATTTTAAGATTTATTTTGACTGAAAAACCATTCTAAACATAATAAACAATTTCTAATTTAAAGAACTGACGTCGCTACAATTTTGTGTCAATAAACCTTTTTTCTTTTTAAATACCAGAGACGTTACTCTAAAAATCGAAATCTGACATCTAGAATCGAATGCATTGATTACTTGTGAATAAAAAATCATCATAAATTAATAAATGCGTTGTTTTTTTTGAATTATGTAGATACTTGTCTTATTTTGCTCCTTAAATTTACGAAAGAAAGTATATTACTGGGACAGAAATTCGCCTGATGAATTTTAAAATTGACATGTGTTTCAAGTTCGAATGACAAATGTTTCAAGTCCGTATCGATTAATTCACTTTAATCCATGTTTTAAAGCCGGTTACCTCTCTTCGAAGATAAAATTGATATACGTCAAATGTTGCCTATTAAATTGGCTCGACTATAACCCTGTGTGTTGTTGTATTAACTCTATGGGTACAAATAAATGTATATTCTTTCTTTCGATTTCAGACTCAAAACCCTTCAAGTGTTCGTACTGTGAATACGCGTGTCGTGACAGTTCGACACTTCGTAAACACGAAGAGAGACATCGCGGTAAAGTGCCGGTGTTCAAGTGTAAAGTGTGCGATAAACAGTAAGTGTAACCCTTGTAGTACAGGAGACCGTGGGAGCTTGACCTTCGCCGATCTGATAACCAGATGAGATATTTTTTTAATTATACGTACTTTTTTATACCTAGGAGTAACAATTTTTGAGATATAACGATTAAAAAAATGCATCTACATAATAAGTAGCCATACACAAAAATGAGAAGGCAAGTCTACTTTGTGTTAAAACTATTAGTTGAAATAAAATTCGTTTGGCTATGGTAAAAAATTAAAAATATATAACTATGTCATTGGTATAATATAATAAACATAAAATATAATTTTAGGTACACACGAAAGTCAGTGCTAAAAGTGCATGTAACAGAGGAACACTTAAACATGGACACCAAAAATAAACCCTGTGAGATTTGCGGAAAAATGTTCAGGGATAATACATCGAGGAATGTTCATGTGGTATGTGATTTTTAGTATTTATATTTATTTATTAATATGCCTAATTATAATCAACTGTGTTATAACTTAACTAGCTATGCTTCGCGGTTTTACCCGCAATGCTCCGCTCCTGTTGATCTTAGCGAGATGATATATAGCCTATAGCCTTCCTCGATAAATGGGCTATCTAACACCAAAAGAATTTTTCAAGTCGGACCAGTAGTTCCCGAGATTAGCGCGTTCAAACAAACAAACAAACTCTTCAGCATTATAATATTAGTATAGATTAAAGCTTTCCGCTTAATCTAAAACTTAACAAATTATATACTAACTAGCTTACCGCCCGCGGCTTCACCCGCTCTGTCTAAAACTTAATAAATTATATACTAAAACCTTCCTCTTGAATCACTCTATCTATTAAAAAAAACCTCATCAAAATTCGTTGCGTATTTTAAAGATTTAAGCATACAGACACACAGGCAGTGTAAAGCGACTTTGTTTTATACTTTGTAGTGATTCTTTATTAAACAAATTCAAAATAATAATTATAGAGCGGATATATTATAAGTCTAAATTAAGAGACTGAATTGAGGCGGGCATTTCGATAGTGTTTAAGTTGTGACAAGCCTAATTATTCGCGATTCAAAATGATTCAATAGTGCTTCTTAAAATAATTTTACTGGCATAAACTAATGTTTATTATTTTATTTATTTATTTATTTAAGTTTGATATTTAGGGCCGATTTTTCAATCCTTGGTTAAAATTTATCCGTCCAATAAAGTATTACACGAACATTTTAAAATGTCACCTGTGAACTGTCAAATACGGACAATTAGAATACATTTTTGAAATGGTAGTTTAATACGTTATTCGATGAATTAGTTTTAACCAACGATTGAAAAATCAGCCCTTAATATAATATATAGCATTGAAATTGCTTCATAAATGACATTTTTTTTTCTATACTTAAAAAAAAATTTCTCAATGTGGTGACTAAATTACATAAAATATCTATATTTCAGCGTGTAGTCCACAAACAGAGCTATGCTGTGCAATGCGATGTTTGCGGTATATACATATCTAATAAATATAATCTGATGCAACATCTTCGCACGCACGTGGACTACCGGCCCTATAAGTGTGACTTCGATGATTGTAAGAAGGCTTTTAAGGATAAGGTAAGGGTTTAATATTTAGTTTTATAGCATTCAAATGCTTTCTAAATGAGAATTGTTTTATAGATTATTAAAAAATTATCACGACGCCCGCGACTTTAAAAAGATCTAACCCGCGTCTTTGGCAAAAGATGCGGGTTCGAATCCCGCCTCGTTATACAATTTTTTCTATTAAAATAGATTGTTTATTTTTACATTTTTTCTGTCTACCCACAAAAAAATTTAATCCTCTACTATCAAAATAATTTAATAGATTCGCCTTTGGTATGATTTTTTGCAGTATATCATAAAATTTTATCATATTTTGCCAGTCAGATTCCTATCAATTGTGTTTTTTCTTCAATATACACCTTTTTTTTAAACTACCCTAAATTTTTTTTTCGATTTTTTCGCAGTCTACCCTCAAAAAACACGTAATCCTACATTATCCATCAAAACACTACGAGTGTCATGTATGCGGACGACGTTTTTCGCGATTATCCCGATTTAACAGACATAGTAGACAACACGAAGTCAAAGTGAAGAGTGTGGTCTGTGATTACTGTGGAGTGGGGTGCGTTTACCGACTGTGCAAATAGGGATAATGTTTTTTTGCATTAAAATATCGTAATTTTAGATTTTTTTAGAAAAATCTCACCTTTTTCTAAAAAATAATAAATTGAGCATTTTTTATTCCAATTTCTTCACGACTTAAAACAATTTGAAAAACTCGTTTTGAACTGAAACTTCTTTGGCTGGTTGAGTGTTAAATTTCAATGTCGCGTCATGGCAATACCGTCACGTCATGGAGTAAGGTGACGATAATGGTATCTTTGAATCTTGCCAAAGAAGTTTCACTTCTGACACGTGTGCTCGGCGCGAATGCTCCTTTTTTATTGCTTCCTTCATCAACTACGTTAAAATATACATTTTCTTACATTTTTCCAGTTTCTACAACAAAAAATATTTAACAAATCACATAACGAAAAAGCACATGTTCAAAGAGAAGTATATTTGCGATTTATGTAATTTCTTCACCTATAATAAGCCGAGTATAGTGATGCATATCAAACATGGACACGATTCGGAAGCGGTATGAAAAATTATTTTTTTATAGTTAAATGCAATTTTTTTCTGTTTTATTGGCATTCAATGGATTTTTTAAATGTTTAAAAAAGATATATATATATATACCTTAATGTGTCCAAATTTTTATACAGACAAAAATTTTGACACATTAAGGTTTTTTTTATATAAAATGCATTTTTTTGGTCAATTCAATTGGAAAATTATAACACACATTTTTGAAGTGAAACTTCTTTATCGAGGTTGGAAAAAAATTTAGTGTAACATTTTTTCGTTACACGTGACATTTTTCCGTTACGCGCCATCTTTTTCTTATCCCTACCACGCGTGATTCGACGTATTTCTGTAAAGTTGCATATATAGTAAATTATTTTTTGAAAAATAAGGTCATAAAGAAGTTTCACTTCTTACGTGTGTACACTAGTACACGCACACATTTATTTATATATTAGTTTTTATTATTTTTAGCATTTTTTTTTATTTGGTTCATACTTTTTATTTATTGTATTTATATTGCAGGACAGAGAATGTAAAATATGCCATAAAACGTATAAGAGACATATTTACTTGAAGTCACATTATTGGAACGTGCATTGTATTAAATATAAACTAACAAGAAGACGGTAAGATTTTTTTTATATACATATATGTAGGTGTCAGGCTCCGAGATTGATTTAAAAGAACACGAAGGTCTCCACAAAATCACTTGGTATTACAATTATGACCATTAATAAAAATAAATATCACAAATAAGTTATAGTAAGCTCGTGATAGATGTGCAAAAAAAAACTCAAACTCAAACATTTATTTATTCAATTAGACTTCTTCTAGAAGCACTTTTGAAACGTCATTACATATTTTTAACATTTACCACCGATTCGGAAAGCAGTATCTATGGAGAAGAACCGGCAAGAAACTCCATAGTTGCTCTTTTAAATCATTGCACTGGGCAACGGTCGGCGCACGAATGACCCGAGTCGTGCGCGCGCGCTGCTTTATATCGGTTCGCCGTTCGTTATTTTTTAAAGCTTCGATGGTGGCGCCGTCATATATATTTTAACACGCTTCACCTGTATGTTTGTATGTAACCTTAAGACTCGTTTTTGATCTTTAAACGGACAGATTTATTTCAAACTTTGTACACTTATCAAGGATCGGTATATTACTATTTCGTGAGTTTTAAAGCCTATTTTTATTATTTCAACTATATTTTTTTATGTGTTTTATGATCTTAAGCAAAACCAGTGTTATTCTGGCTACATAAGCTACCAAGTATCATCGAAATTCGTCAAGTTGTTTTCGCGTGACAGTAACAGACATACATATTTTTTACAAACTTTTGCAATCAAATATGTACATATATAATTAATTGAAAAATATACGTCGTATTTTTTATATTTTCCAGTGTATTAAAGAAGAAAGTGGAAGTAAAAGAAGAGAACGAAGCAAATGATAAAGAAGTGCCTAAAATAAAAGAAGAAGTCGAGAGTGGTAAGTTAATGGTCACCATGTAAACGGCTAGACCGATTTTGATGAATTCTGAATGACTTGACTTTATGACACAATAAATGCTTCCAGTAAACGTGAAAAAGTGTCTTTTACAAGTAAAAAATATAAGTCTGATTCGGAAGTAAGTAAGAAAACACTGACATAAAGTTTCATGAAAGTCGATCTATCCCTTTTGGAGATTAAATAAGAATGTTTATAAGCATTTCTGTGTTTTTTAACCATTATATAACTACTTTCGATAATACTTATTTTAGAATGTATTAGCGCTAGAATATTGTAATAACAACAACTATATTATTTTGTAACTGCATTCTTGCAAATAAATTTGAATTTATTATATACTAGCTTTCGCCCGCGTTTTCAAAGAATAACCCGCATAGTTCCCGTTCCCGTGAGATTTCCGGGATAAAAGCTATCTTAAGTGTTAATTCAAGTTACCCTCTATATGTGTGCTAAATTTCATTGTAATCGGTTCAGTAGTATTTGCGTGAAAGTGTAACAAACAAACACACACATACATCCATCCTCACAAATTTCGCATTTATAATATTAGTAGGACTTAATTTTTTTTATTGTAAGTGCCCTACACTTTTATTTTTCTAGGTTCCGACGTTGAAATATCTAAATGTCTAGATTCGAGTAGTAATATAGAAGTACAGGTGGAGCGTAAAATGGACGATTTCTATGTGAAAGAAGTCGTTATGAGAACACAGACTTGTAAGTCGATTTTATATATATACTAGCGGTTCGCCCCGGCTTCGCCCGTGGTACCTACATGTTTACGTTTTTGAAGTGAAAACTTCTTTAGCGGCGTTGGGTATAAAATCTTAAACTCGCGTCAGGACACGTGGCCTGATCGAAAAAGCGTAAGACGGATACCATTCCAAAATATCAAACATGCTCAACGTTAATAATCAAGTTTTCACTTCTGCCGGCACTCCCGGAGTGCAACCCGTCTTTTTTTTTTTTCATAAAAACTATCCTATCTCTCAAGTTGGATCGAACTGCACATGATGTGCGAATTTTATTATAATCGGTTAAGTGGTTTAGGAGTCCATTGAGGACAAACATTGTGACACGAGATTTATATATATTAAGATATGGCTATTATAATGTATTGTGGACTGTATAATTTTGTTGGGGTTCGTGGTCGAAATAAAACCCTTCCTTCGACATACATACATATATTTTCCCTTTACAATTACAATTTATACCTAATCACTATTAGTACTTATTAACTACTGGTCTGTAATAAGGACTTGCTCTAACTGATCACTATTAGTACTTATTCACTACTGGTCTGGAGTAAGCACTTGCTCGAACTGAACGCAATTTGAAAATTTGGGCTATTTATATTCGTCGCCGGCGGCGATATTCAAAGAGGCCGCCCGGCGGCGAGGCATAAAGCGGCGGCGGCATCCAAAAGCGGCGAGACTCAAAGCGGCGGCGGCATCCAAAAGCGGCGGCGAGACTCAAAGCGGCGGCGGCATCCAAAAGCGGCGGCGGCTGTCTTGCATTTGCCGCCTAGGCCACGCCTCCTCCACGTGTAAACGCAATACACGTGGCGTACTGAGTACAGCGCGATAGGCGAAACCGCGGTGCGCCTCATTGAAACCGCGGTGCGCCTCTCTTCCACGTGCAGCGTTAATATTCCGCCTCATACACGTGGAGCCGCTGCGCGGGGAGCCCCGTTACCGCCTGCGTGTACTCGTCCTTTACATAATGTATACTAATATTATAAATCTGAAGAGTTTGTTGGTTTTTTTTTTTGTTTGAACGTGTTAAAGGGTAAACATTAACGTGTTAATGTTAAACAGGAACTACTGGCCCTATTACAAAATTATTTTACTGTTGTCTGTTAGATAGTCTATTTATTATATCATCACGCTAAAGACCAATTGGAGCGGAGCAATGCGTTTCAAACCACGGGACACAGCTAATGATAAAATATTTCAATAAAATAATGATCAAAGAACAAAAACAAACAAATTCGACATATCATATTATCATCAAATTCGATTCAGCCATATCTAGATAACAGAGTAACAAACATGCAAATTTTAATAAAATTTTCAGCTAAAAAACCAGATCCCACAATAGACGCGGCAGTGGAGAGAAATCTTCAGAAGAAATTAAAAAGGATTTTGACAAAATCTCGAAGAGAGAAAGAGATAAAAGAGTTGGAGCGAGTGAGACGGATGTATAATAAGAGAATGCAGAAGTTGATGGCTAAAGGTAAGTTTTAGGGGAAACTTCTTTAGGCGCGTAAAATTTCAAGATCGCGTCATGGCAGTACCGTCACATCATGGTAAGGTGACGATCTTGGTATCTTTGAATCTTGCCAATGAAGTTTCACTTCTGACACGTGTATTTTTATGGAAATGTATTTTTAACTAAAAAATAAAATGTAATGGAAATGAAACTTTACTTGTCAGAATTGTGTAAGTTTTTATAAAATTTATTTCACGGCCGCTAAAATAAATTTTAATTAAAAAAAACGCTTCCAAACGAAGTCTCATTCAAAATTGATTGATTTAAATCACAAAAGCAATATTTATTTTTTAATTTGCTTTTTTCGCATTAAAATAAATAAAAATATCCTCTTGCCTAAATAATTTTGATTTTTTTTCAGTTCCCAAACCATTAGCTGTACCAAAACCAACGAATGAAATAAAAATCGATAATATATACGAAAAGGATGAAACGGGAAAGGTGAAATTCAATGTACATCAGTGCTATGTGTGTTTTAAGGTGAGAATTCATTTTTCAGTAAATATAGTATTTTTTTTCTATGTAAATATATGTTTTTCGTATTGAAAACTTTAGACATTATGCAAATTAAAATAGATCCCTCTCAATGATATGTAAATGATGGAAACTGGAAAATTAAGGGTTTTCCACCCTTAATATGCGAGGTGGTGTAGCGAGGAATGTGTTTGTAAATAACCAATAGTATCGCTTCAAACTTCAAACTAAATGAAGCGATATGATTGGTTGTTTACAAACACTTTCCTCGCACATTATTGGTGGAAAATAACCCTAAAGATATACTATTACTCTTGTTGGATGTAGATTGTCTGAATAATTGTTTTAAAAATCTGTAAATAAGTTTGTCATAAACATTCAATTAGAAAATAATTAATATTTCTACTTAACTACTTTTACAACAAAATACATCATGACATATTTTTATTCAAACTGTATTGTAATTATAGTACAGTGCCACAAACTTAACTGACCCGGTGACGGTGTCGCTGATGTCGATTTTAGTTCGTAGTTTTAGTAGTTCCATTTTTTGCCACCGGGTCAGTTAAGTTTGTACCACTATAGAGCCATTTTAATAGGCAACATTTGACAGTTCAACAAAATTCAACAACGTAACCTAGTAACGACGACATAGAATAACACACAGAACATTAAAAACAAATAGAAGTGCTATAATGTCATAATTACTATGAAAACCAGTGTCGCCAAACCCACACATTTAAACCGATAGTTATACAGTACACTACAAGTAATCTATGCCTTTGATTGGACAGCTTAATTTGAGTAAAAACTGACTTAGGTTATAAATTCAGCATTTCAATATGTACCCTAACGCACAATGTTACGGTTTATTTTAGTATAACATCCCTAGGTATATTAGCTGTTTTGTTTCTCATTGCACAGAAATTCCAAATTCGAAAACATTCAGCTACTCCACAACAGAGGGCGTTAGTTTTCGATAGATATAACTTTGAACTTCAACACATAGAGATAAGGTTGAAATTTGTGTCACTCAACATTAATGACATTAACTTGATATTTATCTGATGCTATGCCCTGAGGGATGTCAGCCTTGTTATCGATAATTCACAAATAAATATTTTTTGTGTATTTTTTTTTTCTTTCTATTATATGAGTATAGTATAATGTTGGAGTGCATTTTGGAGTATGTTTATTACTACTAAGTACGTCTTTTTATATTATTATTATTAAATAAAAAACAGAATAGAATAGTATAATCTATATTTACAAAATACAAACAGAAAATATGCATTATTTTAAATCTTGGAACTGCCGTAGGTTTGCTGTATCGGTGGCCTTTGTTAGACCGCTTAGTGCTGTTCGGCATCCAGTTAACTCGTCACGTTGCATTTATCCATTTCTCTTTTAAATTAGCCTCTTTGGGAAATCTATAAATAAATTGGACAAATGAAAGCTAAGGAAAAATAAAATAAAATTTAATATTTATAATGTTTGTCTTTTTTAAAGTATCGATACTGTCGATATGCGCCACAAGCATCACTAAAGCGACATTCGTTTGTTTATTGCAATAATATTCCAGAAAGTCTTGTTTGCTGTTCAATCTATAATAGTACTAATTTCTTACGGATTACGGTTCATTTTGTCTAGATATTTGTATACAATTTTGACAAATTACAAGCGAAGTTATAACATAAAATATTATATGTAAAATAAATAAAACTAAGACTTACCGATGGTATGAAATGCCTCCATTGCTGATATTATTTCGTCTGCTATCATTTTTGCACTCTAATACCGAACAACACGTCCTAATTAATGAATAAATATGGAAAAAAGGTTTGACAGCTGACAACCGACTCGAATATTTTTCTGCGCACAACTGAGAGCAAGTTAGGTGATCTTACCTTACAAGTGACACGTGGGCCACGCCCACATCACACTTCTATCTACTTTACTGTTCTGTGAGTTTGTGGCACTATAGAGCCATTTTAATAGGCAACATTTGACAGTTCAACAAAATTCAACAACATAACCTAGTAACGACGACATAGAATAACATGATATTTCGTTTTGTTAGAACTGCACATTTGCTGAACTTTTTTCAATTACGATTACATATTTATAATAATAATGACCGATACAAGTAATTTTAGGATTTGATTTTACTGATAAACCATTCTAAACATAATAAACAATTTCTGATTTAAAGAACTGACGTCGCTACAATGTTGTGTCAATAAACCTTTTTTCTTTTTAAATACCACAGACGTTACTCTAAAAATCGAAATCTGACATCTAGAATCGTATGCATTGATTACTTGGGAATAAAAATCATCATAAATTATTGACATGTGTTTCAAGTTCGATTGACAAATGTTTCAAGTCCGTATCGATTAATTCACTTTAATCGATGTTTTTAAGCAGGTTACCACCCTATGAAGATAAAATTGATAGACGTAAAATGTTGCCTATTAAATTGGCTCGACTATAATATAATAATATTTATTTACAGCTATACGAAACAAAAGAAGCCCTCCTCGATCACTGCCAAGAACATTTTGATCTCTGCAACTCAACTATATTAAGAAAATGTCCGCTATGTGACTACGTATGCAAGACAAATATGCGAAGACACCTTCTTGAAAAACACAAAATAAACACCAAACTATACACCGGCCACATAAAAGACAGAAAAAATAACAATAACGGCTCCAGATTTTATTTCGACATAAAAAACAAAATTATCGATACCATGGATGTCATCCCTAGTGTCAAACACCTTAATAAACAGGCGTACGTCAATCTTGATAGAAAAAACCGTGAAATAAAAGATAAAATGATCGCAAAAACGAAGTTAGTTAAAAAAGGCAAGGAGTGGATAGTAGAAAAAGAAACGATAAATATCGATAAATATTTAATACCGAAAATTAGTGATGTGACCAGTGTATTAAAAACCGGTAGCGACGATTATTGCGGGCGCATGAAAAGATTGAGTGACGTCACTAAGAAAAATGGCGGCAAAATGATGTTCCCGTGTGACAGATGTGAGAAAATATGTCAGACTCTAAGCGCTTTAAAATTACATTACCGACGTCACGATCCCAATAAAAAACCTTTTAAACCTAAAATGTGGAAACATAAGCTTAAATTGATCGAAAATAAAAAAAGTAAAAATACCGTTTCTAATACCGTTACGAATACCAGTATTTATACCGCTACTGATACCGGTATCGCTACAACCGTTAATCCAAACCGTTATTTAGATCCTAAACCCATAGTAAATAAACATAAATGCGATCCGGAATTAAAAAAATTCTATGAAACAAACATAAAAGGTGGAGATATAGAATTTTGGCAGTTTTTGAAAATATACAACAAAATGACCAGAGAGAATATAGAGAATTTCTCAGATTTAGAAAAAAGAACGGATTTCGGCTTTCACATAGACAATAGACTTAATAAAACAGATATTAAAAAAGTAAGGAAAAGAATTCGCGGGAACGTCAAAGTAAGGAAAATTTTGATTAGCAGAAAAGAGTATGTGAAAAGAAATGAAATTAAAACGCAAATGAGGCAAAGAATTGAGAGTTCAGTGCAATAATAATTATTTTATTAAATTGATAACTCTGTAGTTAGTAAAAGACTTTTAATATATATAAAATTAAAAATATAACTAGCTCCTTATACTTTCATGACTTGACAAAGTTATTTTGGCCTTATCACAAAAATGGCCGGTTTATTTAAGTTTTGTCACATCATATCATCACACTTTCCTAGTATTCGAATATTAGTTAGATAAATAAGAAAGCAATAAATATAACACTAGTTATTTTAGAAATGATATAATATATTGAAGTTATTTATGCATAATATAAACTGTAATATTATATGTAGTTAGATAATGTCGTATTAAACTAAGCTCCCAATTTTTATCTACATACCTACTTCATACAAGTCCAATTCCAAGCCGTCTTATTACAAAAAAAAATATACCTGGTTTAAACCCGGACTATAATGTCATGGTTTAACTTACTTAGGGCCGATTTTTCAATCCTTGGTTAAAATTTATCCGTCCAATAAAGTATTACACGAACATTTTAAAATGTCACCTGTAAACTGTCATATACGGACAATTAGAATACATTTTTGAAATGGTAGTTTAATACGTTATTCGATGAATAAGTTTTAACCAAGGATTGAAAAATCAGCCCTTAAAGGTTTAAATTTATCCTTTTCAAATTGTCTATGGTTTAACGCTAAAGGATATAAGACCTTTTACTTTGACACTTTAACATGATTTAGCCCGTTTTTGCAGTGAGTCCGTGCTTTGAAATAAGACTGAAGATGTTTTTTTTTTAGTTATAAATATGTATTATACACTCAGAATGGTAATACGAAAGGAAGGTAATTGCCCGACTCGTGCGAGCGAGATGTAAGAGTTATTTTATGCGTCAGAGTGAAAGAGAGCAGCTCATAGACTGTCGTTGCCCGTTTAAAATACAATTTGTTGGTGTATAATCTATGTATAATTGGTACGTTATTTATTATAACTTAATAAAATAGGTATAATTTTTACAGTAAATAGCCAATGATTTGATATGAAATAGGCGCGCATCTACTTTTATTTCTTACGTGGCAATGTAGTATTTTTACGATAATCATTCATTTATTGCGAACCTAATTTAGAAAAATTAAAATTATTCCCAACATGAAATAATGTTTGCGCTATTTTGTTATATTAGTGGTTTTCGTAACTTTTATTTTTAAGAGTGAATGCTCTATTTTTGGTTTTTCTTAACTATGGCCAACAAATTAAATATTAAATTAAGTTCCTTAATTTATTGCCAAGAAATGTAACTTTTTGTTAACTTATTATAAGCATGATGTTAGTTGCATAATTTTTTCAATGGAATGTATTTATTTCTTTTACATATAGGTAGAAATAATAACTATTTTGCTCAAAGTATAAGGCGAAAAAGTATTGGTTTTGAAACCACTTTCTTACTTCTCATCTTTTACTTACTCATACATGATAAGTTTTAATTTACTAAGGGCCGATTTTTCAATCCTTGGTTAAAACTTATTCGTTGAATAACATATTAAACTCATTTCAAAAATGTATTCTAATTACCTGTATTTTACAATTTGCAGGTGACATGTTAATATTATCGTGTAACACTTTATTGGACGGATAAGTTTTAACCAAGGATTGAAAAATCGGCCCTTAATAAAACGTCAAGGAAAACAAAAAAACCGTCATGTTTAACAAAGTTAATTTATATAAAATACATCTTTTCCATAGATATCTTCAAGCCCCCATGTCTTTATTTCTGTAGTATTTTAAGTAATATTGTAAAACATTTAAAATGTGATTTATTATTCACTACATAGTTTTAAACTATATATGCTTAATTCTATAAAAATACGCAGCAGATTTTGATGCGGTTTCCGTTAATTTATCTCAGGAACTACTGGTCCGATTTGAAAAATTCTTTCGGTGTTAGATAGCCCATCTATCGAGGAAGGCTATAGGCTATATATCATCACGCTAAGACCAACAGGAGCGAAGCAATGCGGGTAAAACCGCGAGGCACAGCTAGTAAGAGAATACCAATCACATTTTAAATGTTAATAGGAATTCAAATTGGTCTGTCTTATAAGTAAAAAGGTGTAGATATCTTATTAGTAACCCGGGAATTGCAAAACGAAATGTGGCTAATTAGCAACGTTTTACTTCAGTTGTCTCTTTCGCACACAATAGTTGAATCATGCCATCTCACTTTGACGTCTAATCGTGTGTGCGTTAGTGTTGTGAAGATCGAATGTTGTGTTGGTAACATATCTACACCTTTTTACTTATAATATAATTTTAGTTTTTTTTTACATTTTTTTTTAATGTTACAAAATTAGAAGTAAGTGTAACTAATTTAATAAAGAAGTAAAATGTTTGTTTTAGAATTTAGGACCATATAAGAGGTCCCTTGTTATTGGTTTTTGTTAATAAATACGAAAAATATGTGGTGTTTTTTATTTCAATCTCCATGTATCTGAAAATAAAATAAAATTATTATACATATAGGTAGGCTACAATAGTTAATAAGACATATAACTGAATGGTTGGACCATTTACTTCACAACAAAAGACCATGTGTGCCGAGCTCACGTGTCAGAAGTGAAACTTCTTTGGCAAGAAATAAATTTTACTCTCACTGTGCCTAAAGAAGTAAAATAAGTTCATATCATGGCAATACCGTCAAAGGCGACGATTTCGGTATCTTTGAATCTAGCCAAAGAAGTTTCACTTCTGACACATGTGCTTGGTACACACACTCTTTTTTTATAGATATGGCATGTTTTCAACTCAATTATATTAATTAAATTAATATATACATATATAAACGAAATTTCTTATAGTTTTGCACAAACTGGTATTTAGTGAATCACTACATAGTATAAAACAAAGTCGCTTTCGCTGTCCCTATGTCCCTTTGTATGCTTAAATCTTTAAAACTACGCAACGGATTTTGATGAGGTTTTTTTAATAGATAGAGTGATTCGAGTGGAAGGTTTTAGTATATAATTTACTAGCTTTCCGCCGCGCCGAAGGGTCCGCCCGCGGTTTCAAAGAAAAACTCACATAGTTCCCTTTCCCGTGGAATTTCCGGGATAAAACCTATCCTATATTACTCTTGGATAATGTAGCTTTCGAATGGTGAAAGAATTTTTAAAATCGGTCCAGTAGTTTATGAGCCTATTCATTACAATCAAACAAACAAAGTTTTCCTCTTTATAATATTAGTGTAGATTAGGTTTTAGACAAAGCGGGCGAAGCTGCGGGCGGTAAGCTAGTAAATTATATCTTTATATTAATAATTTAACCCGGCGTCATTGTGGTAGAAAACAGATACGCGAACGTTGAGGTGGGTCAATATTACCCATATATTTTATAGTTGGTATTTCTAAACTTTTTAAGAAAATTAGTATTCTGTGTTATTATTATAGGATAAAGGTATTCTGGTTTTGATAATATGAAATAAAAATAATAATTAACCAACGTTTTATTCACTTTAATCAACTTTGACATAAACTCATAAAAATAGGAACAAAATATAGACCTCTTACGTTTTCATGTCATTACTACGCTAATAACCAGTAATTTTGGTTACAAATAGCATTTTCATAAACTTAAGTCTAATATATTAGAAAAAAACTTTAACAAAGCTAATTAGAATCTTCGTTGTAAATGAAATCAATAACAGAAAGACATTCTTTTTTTTTATTTATTTATTGGTTTACCAACGTTTGTTTACATTTTACTCAATACAAAAATTTTAAAACACAAAAATAAACATGATAAATGTAACAAACACTTACAGGCAAACACATCATGCAAAATGTTAAAGCAGTTTTTAATTAAGTACATATAAAAAAAAGAAAATTAATTACAATAGAAAAAAGTATATATATACAGTAAATCTTATTCATAAGTTTAAAAAAAAATCTTGAAGTATTTTGCGGAGTTTGCTGGGGGAATCCGAAAAGATGTCGAAAAGCTCACAGTGATTATTAATAGTTTTGCAAAATCTTGGAACTGGAGAATTACGGCCTGACACAGTTTTGCGAAGAGGAGGACAAAGTGGTAGCAAAACCTTACGTGGGTACCTAGAAGGCACTCTTATGTTGAGTCTTTGCAGTATTTGGGGACAATCAATTTTGTAATTAAATAATTTTGAGACAAAAAGTATATCCATCATAATTCTACGATTATCCAAAGAAGTCATTTTAAAAAAAGAAAGTTGTTTTTTATAGGACGGTAGCTGTTTCTTTGATTTACCACTTGTAAAGACTAGGTGCAATAGAAATCTCCTTTGGATCCTTTCCACACGTTAGGAATGGCACGCATAGTGTGGTCTCCAGACTACAGAGCCGTATTCTAATATGCTACGGACTAGGCTGTTGAATAACGATATCTTTGATGAAGGATTTTGTAGATCTTTAATGTTGCGTATCAAAAAGCCCAACATTTTGGCCGCACGTGTAACAATCTGGTGTATGTGTGGTACGAAAGTTAATTTATTATCGAAAACGATACCTAAGTCTTTTATTTGCTCTTGCTCTTGGACAATCTCAGATTTTATAACATAATTGTGGCGTATCAGATTTCTCTTGCGTGCAAATCTCACTAAGAAGCATTTTTTAGGATTAAGGTCCATTTTATTAAAGTTGCACCAATCAACAAGCTTGTCTATGTCACTTTGTAGTTTGTAACAATCGTCGATTGTGTCAATTGTTCTGCAAAACTTAAGATCGTCAGCGTACATAAAACTTTCTGAGAAAGATAACAGGTCAGGAATATCGTTAACGAACGTGTTAAATAATATTGGGCCTAAATGTGATCCTTGAGGAACCCCAGAATTAATATTGTGTATTGTAGAGCGGAAGCCATTAACAACGACGTAAAACCTCCGCTTGGACAAGTAAGAATTAAACCATTGTAAGAACTGACTTGAGATTCCATAAATGTCTAACTCTGTATGTGACATGATGCGTTTAGGACAAATAAATTTAGGGCAAGCTTGACAAAAATGTTTTGTTTTACTATTTTTTTATCCGGACACACTTAACATCTTTTGCGGGAATTGCAGGTGGCTCCTCTGATGATCCATCAATAAATTCTCTGATTCTTTTGCCCATTTGTCGTTACTATCGATTCAATTCCTGGCGAATTTTCAAATGTTCTAAGACCAGAGCAAGACCTAAGTTTTTCAAAAAATTACGTCGCTTATCGCTTGGTTTGTTTTTATTTATGCGACGTATTATAAGCGCATTAATTCCTGTGTGTCCAACATGGCATAAAGATTGTCAGGGGCCACCTTTTGGAGTTACGACTCACATCATATGAGGCGCAAAGTTCATCAGCGACGTCAACCCCATATTTAGTTTTATTGCAAAATGTATTGAATTCGGGTTTTCGCTTTTCTCCGCTTGAAACACACTCCGCAATCTAACATGATCCTCTTCTTCAACTTCATCATCATAATAAGGTAAGTCTGAGTCAGACAAGAGTCTAAACCCGCCATGATACGTGATATTTTCTATTCTATCCGTTTATAGTACCTATTTTATAATAAGTACCTGTTGGACAAACAAAAACATTAAATTCACAGAAACAAGCAAAAAAAAAATTTTTGCAGACACCAAGAAATCATACACAACAGTAAAAATCGATAACTTAGCAATGGCGCGAAATTGTTACATCAATTGTGAGGATGGGTCATATTTACCTTTTTCGAAAATACACGCGTGTAGCTCCCAGTACACTCGACGTCGAAAGGATTTCACTTCCAAAACGTTTAATGTACATTGTTAGCTCCAGCTACTACAAAGAACAGCACAATCGTGCACGTAATCACAAAGATATTGTAAATTATAAACAAGCCGGGTCATTTTGACCCAACCTCAATGACGCCGGGTTAAGTACTCATAATAATTACTTTTTTTACACTTATTTTAATTACAAAAATGCTCCTACCGCCTCGGCTATATCAATCCAGTCCATAGCTTTAACAATATTATCATTCTTTGATGGTTTTTTATCCCAATTCCAATATGTTATTTCTTTAAAACCACCAGCTACCTGAAATTATATAAGATATCATTGAACTATCCCTACTAATATTATAAATGCGAAAGTAACTGTCTGTATGTCTGTTACGCTTTCCTGCTTAAACCTCTCAACCGATATTGATGAAAGGAGAATGACCACGGGTGGTATCGGTAAAATTTTAGTTGTGCCACGTATTCGTGATATTGTTAATTCCAATTTGTATTTATAATGATCATATGTATTACTATTAAGTCTTAATTATACCGGATAAATTGAAATAATAGTAAAAGTTTGTGTTTTGAAACATGTATGATCACCTATGGAATCGGTAAAATACTAGTTGTGTCACGTGTTCGTGATATTGTTAATTCCTATTTGTATTTATAATGATCATATTTATCACTATATAGTCGTAATTATACCGAATAAATATAAATGAAAGTAAAAGTTTTTGTTTTGACACATATATCTATCTCTCTTGCAAGCGTCCTGCGTCATATGTCATAGTTTCTATTTGAAATGAATGTTGAATGAATGTGTTCGACGCATTGTTCGACGTTATTTATTTTGAAATAATGTTTATTACGATTTACTTTTCACATTTGGCTTGTAAATTAAAATATTACCTATGTAATAAATGTAAAACTTAACGTTCATCGTTAGTTTAAACTCGATAAAGTATTTTTTTGAAGTGTTGAATAAACCTATTGTTATTTTTATTGTCGCGAACTGCGGCTTATTTACATAAAAACTTTAATCGTTTCTAAAAGTACTAAAATCAAGCTTTAAATTGAGCTATATTTCATCTTGACACAATAAGTTTGATTGCGATACCAAGTGCCATAGTCACTTGGGCAATCTCCTTTGGCACGACAATCTTTACACCCTGAGAAAGAACATAGGCTACCTTTTATCACAATACAACGCGGGTGAAGCTGCGGGCGGAAGCTAGTAAGTTATAAGTTAGTGAAACATTAAATTTATACTACTGGTCTGATTTGAAAAATTATTTTGGTGTAAGATAGCCCATTTATCGAGGAATAATAACGCGGGGCACAGCTAGAATCTTATAAGTAAGTGAAAGATATTATAATTTATATCTAAGTTAGAGATAGAGAGAGAGTTTATATCCTATCCTACTAATATTATAAATGCGAAAGTTTGTGAGGGTGTGTGTGAGTTTGTTACTCTTTCACGCAAATACTACTGAACCAATTACAATGAATTTTAGCACACATATAGAGTAACTTGGATGGACACATAGGATAGGTTTTATCCCGAAAACCCCACGGGAACGGGAACTATGCGGGTTTTTCGTTGAAAATGCGGGCGAAGCCGCGGGCGGATATCTAGTCATATATAAAATAAGTAAAAATTTCTACATTTTAATATTAATTTTACATAATATATAATGTATGTTGCAGCTAACAACTGAAATGAGTCATTTTGAAAGCTAGGATTTAGATTAAACTATGGTATTTTATTAAAGAAAACAAGTTTATAAACAAGAAGATTCCAATTCCTTCCCAATTGAAGATTACAAGCCATAGGCAGCCTTATAACTCAGATACAACTTCTACCAGACAACTCAACTTAAATAAATACCTGAAACTTTCTATCAGCACCTTCACCGAGTGGTCTTTTTGCCTCTGTCACCATAATACCTCTGTACCCTTCTGGTAGTGGCATTTTAACTCCATCTAGTGAATGTCCACGGAAGGTGGCTGATAATTCTGTGAAATTTATGAAAATTATTTTTAAAAGGTTTTCAGCTAGCTGAAGATATTGTACAAACAATATTTTAGGTTATTTTTTTATTTATTTTTCATATGATGTTTTTTTACGTTGTATAAATGTAAACTTGAGAGCATACTTAAAGATTGTTAATTATTTAACATTGATAGCTATAATATACATATATATTTAATATTAAGTGAAACAAAATAATTAAATAGTTCTTTATTATATACTTATGAATCTATCTCGACTGAGAGATTATAATATACAACCGATATCTTATCAAAAAAAGCCTAACAATATCCTAAATTGCATAAATCAAGTAAGCCATACCTCCATTCTCATTTTCCTGAATATAAGGAGAAAAATACTGATTCACATTGGCTTGACCGTCTTCTTCAATTTTACACGGCATATAATGCACTTTCTGATTGAACACTTCTTGATTATCGGTGTCTTTTAAGTTATTATCCACTTGTATAGACATTTTTGTTCATTTAAACCTTACACCATGTATTTTCGAATTAAATAGTAAATCCCGATCCCGATCTTGTTTTTATTTTGACAAAATTCCCGCAAAAAATTAAGTCAAAATCGACAGCTGACATTGCAATACTGTGACATTGCATCGTCCTTTTGTAATTGGAAACAATACAAAAGGACGGCTTTGATACAAGTCTTTTGAATGACCGGAGATTTAACTTTAATTGAATACAACCTTGTTAAATATATACTCTAAGAATACAACAAAAATGCAACCAATAAAAATTTACCTAATATAACATATCGAATTTGTTAACACAAATCTAAAAACAAGATTTACTTATTTAAAAAGAACATTTTTAATTTTTACTGTTATTTAATTATTTAACGGCAACCCTCACTATTTCGGTTCGGTGTGGGTTCGGTTCTCCGATCGAATCAAATTTAAATGTCAAAATATTTCATCATTTTGTATTATATTTGATTTCATAACTTAGTTATTTGTTACAAAATAATAAATTACTCATTGTATTATCTGATCTAATTATTTATTCGTACAGTCTCACCATTCACCATAGCGGTATATTCTTACGTCTGTGCTGTGACTCCGCGTATTTTTGTTGTTTAAACAGTTGATAATATTATTGTTGTTATTACGTCATTGTAAATAATTTGGCAGTATTTCAGTGTTTGTACGGTGATGTTTATTCATTTACATTCATTGCTGGCAAGTGGACTTTCTTAGTGTGACCTTGACTCCACCAAACAGCTGGTGCCCTGTGAGTAGCCTTATTCTATTTTTAGAATCCTATTCGAATATTTTTTTTTTTTCATTTTTTATCTATAACTAGCGGTCCGCCCCGGCTTCGCCCGTGGTATATGTTTACGTTTTCTCTACATAAGAACCATCCTCGTACTTCAAGGAATATAATAAAAAAAGAATTATCGAAATCGGTTCAGCCGTTCTCGAGTTATGCGCTTACCAACACATTTTGCGATTCATTTTTATATATAAGAAGATATATAAGATTTAATTTAATCTAGATGCACTGTTTATTCGCGCCTTTTTCCTGCTGTTTTTCATAAATTTTCTTTGTCATCATTGTGTAATAAATTTTAACTACGAGTGTCGTTTATCATTTCGATATTATATTGTTTTAACCTTACATTTATATCGAGCCCTAAAAAGGCGATGTTTTTAGCCAATAAATTGCTTGTCATAAATATTTACGAAGCAACACTTGGTGTACAAAAACATGTTAAAATAAAAAAACACATATTAATGGTTTAGATTACTATTTTCTTAGAAAATATTACTTATCAATAACAACAGTCCTTTTAATGGAAATAAAGTTTTATCTCTGAGGTTTATCTACATCTCTAAATCAGTCTGTATAATTTTTAATGTTTTGTGTATGTAAATACAAAGTTGCTTTACTTTCAAAACTCAGCAACAGCTGAAAATATTGTAATAGGTTTTATTTCCATACTTAAGTATCTATTTAATAAAAATCAATAGTAAATGTGTTGGTAAGCGCAAAACTTGAGAACGACTGAACCAATTTCGTTTATTATTTTTTTAATATTCCCTGAAGTATGAGGATGGTTCTTATATTATAGAGAAAACGTAAACATGTACCACGGGCGAAACTACGGTGGACCGCTAGTTCATAATAAAAAACAATCTAAAAATATACTCGAGACAGTGACTATATTAATATGTTTTCTGAGTACGTTGGTTTTTTAAGTGTTGATTATTACGCAATATTTTTCCTCTTGCGAGTCAAAATTTCACAATAATTGTTGGGGCATTCCAATTAACATTTTAATTTATTAAAGATTTGTATCTCTTTTCCTGGTTGCATTAAAAATTATGGAAAATGGTTGCCATTATAAATAAAAATTATTATTATGAAAATAAAAAACTTGACTGTTATTTTAAGGACCCTATGTCACTGATGAGTATATAAGGAATAAACTTTTACAAGGTAAACTTGCTGTACTGCAAGGTAAATTTATATCTTGTCAACTAACCATCTTAATAAATATCCAAGGTATATTTGATATTGTAAGTTTAGTAATTATGCCATTGATCCTTTTTCGAAGCAAATATTGTAAAAATAAAGCCTATTTATAACTCTAGATAAACCTAATTTTCTACTTATAATTATAATATTTGTAATAATTAGTCTACAGTCTCTACTTTTAGTTTTTTTCACAGTAGACTGCGCAAAAAAATTGCCATTTTTACTCAGTTTAGATGTAGCTTTTAACGGAAAAACACTGTTTCAAACTGATTGAGTAATTTAAAAATTTAGAGTTTAATTTTAACAAACAAAACAGTACACTTACAGTACATATTTCTTTATAATATTAGCAAAGAACTGACATATAAAGAAGTTTTTTTATTAACTTAGGCAACAACGACTTATTTATCCATGACCATATTTGTTAAGCCTTTTTCACAAAAAACTGGACAAACTCGCTCATGAGTCAACTTAGCTAATTATAAATACAATTTGTCATTGATTAGTTCAATATTGTTTTTATCTGTTGATATAATTTTATAACAGATAATCTATAATATAAAAATGAATCACCTAATGTGTTGGTAAGTGCAAAACTCGAGAATGGCTGAAGCGATTTCGTTATTTCTTTTTTTATAATATTCCTTCAAGTAAGAAGATGGTTCTTATGGAGAGAAAACGTAAACATGTACCATTGGCAAACCGGGGTGGACCGCTAGTTAGAAATAAAATTATTATTATTTATTTGTAATTGAAAGTATAAAAAATTGAATGAGATAGTATAGTATCTTATATGATTTAATATATAATCAGCCTTTATTATTAGATATAAGATAACAAGTTATTGACTTATAAACTGATATAAATGTCCAATTTTATCAATAATTGGAAAAGTTGTTATATTGTTTGTTGTTAAAAGTTATCTTTCATTATCTGACCGAACAGACATTGCCCTGCCTTCGTGCAAATTGTCAAAACTGTGAATAAACTTCAGCTGGCAGTTATGTTTTCCAATTTCCTAATTTTAATCCTTTTCCTGGCAATTACAAACACATCAAAATAAGAATTATCGAAATCGGTCCAGACGTTCACGCGTGATGCCGTGACCAAGGAATATAGGGATTCATTTCTACATGCAGAGATAATATTTATTAAAATTTATTTAGCTATTTGCCCTATCTTCGCCTGGGTTGATGAAAAAATGGATATAAAAATGATACTCTTTAAAAGATGTAGCTTTGAAGTGGTATTTTTTAGGGATAATTTTTTGAGTTTATTTTTTAATTATTATATACGAAAATACTAATCTTTTCTCTATAACTATTATTGTAGATGAGAATAAAGAATTATTTATTTGCGTAGGTACCATTATGTTAATGTTTTATCAGCTGAAAATTGAAGTATTATTTATTATTTTAACAAAGAAAGAAAAACATTAATTTCAAGGACGATTTACATTTATGACAAGGACATTATAACAAAGAAAACAATGATATCGATTTATAATGATGCCGAGCACACGTGTCAGAAGTGAAACTTGTTTGGCAAGATTACGCGACCTTGAAATTTGACTCTCAACGAAGTTTCACTAAAAAAGAATATATATATCACTAGCTTTCCGCCCGCGGCTTCGCCCGCTTTGTCTAAAACATAATAAATTATATACTAAAACCTTCCTCTTGAATCACTCTATCTATTAAAAAAACCGCATCAAAATCCGTTGTGTAGTTTTAAAGATTTAAGCATACATAGGGACATAGGGACAGAGAAAGCGACTTTGTTTTATACTATGTGTACCTATGTAGTGATAGGTACCTACATAATAATATATTGCCCTATCTAAAATGATACTAAATACGTTTTGAATTCAAAATAAAATAATTAGAGGTCGAAAGAACATATTTTTTCACATTTTAGGGACATTTGCCAAATAAATAATTGTATAATCTAAAAATACATGAAAGCGTGTTTCAAAATGTATTATTAACTTGCATATTTTGTTGTTATCTGCTTACGAAATCGCCATAGGTATGTTATAATTAAAATGAATCCCGATTTTTGTTTGTCATAGTCCTATCCTGCTAATATTATAAATATGCGAAAGTTTGTGAGGATGTGTATGTGTGTGTTTGTTACTCTTTCACGCAAATACTACTGAACCGATTACAATAAAATTAAGCACACATATAGAGAGTAACTTGGATTAACCCACGGGATAATACTAGCTTTCCGCCCGCGATTTCAAAGAAAACCCCGCATAGTTCCCGTTCCCGTGGGTTATCCGGGATAAAACCTATCCTATGTGTTAATCCAAGTTGCCCTCCATATGTGTGCTTAATTTCATTGTAATCGGATCAGTAGTATTTGCGTGAAAGAGTAACAAACACACACATACACATCCTCTCAAACTTTCGCATTTATAATATTAGTAGGATTTACTACATATCTAGTATAAATAAATGTAATGTTTGCAAAAACAAATGTTTTTACAGAATTAATGGCGCACCGCATTAATAAAATTTCAAAATAGAAAGGTTATTGCTCTGAGTTTTAATTATAAATACCCAAGTGTTTTGAAATAGATTTGACATATATATAGTAGAATTCTGCCCGCGGCTTCGCCTGCACTGTCTTAAAAATAAGTTATATATATGTGTTATATACCTACTTTAATTTTCCTGGAGAACAACGCTATCCATTGATGTAATCAAAACAAGTGGAGTTATTATAACTGCGTTAAAAACAACCGACTTCAAACTTGCACGTTTGCAACATTTATAAATACAGACAAAATTTTTATGGGACCAATTCGACACCATCCCGCATCGAACAAAAAAAGAATCACGTAAATCGGTTCAGAAACCTCGGAGTAATCGGTGTACATACATAAAAAAAAAACATACCGGCCGAATTGATAACCTCCTCTATTTTTTTTTAAGTCGGTTAATGAAAATCGGTGCAGCAGTTCTTGAGCTTATCGCGAACATACACATACAAATATAAAATTTTGTAGATCCATGTAAAGAAAGATGTTGAGTTTTCTATTGTGCCTAGATGGCGCTGCAACAAAAATATTATTATTCTCTATTTAACCGAATTGAAAAAAGAGGTTTCTCGTGTCTCCTTTAGGTATATGCGTGCTGTTTTCTTCGGTATTTCTTTTAAAATTGCAAATAAATGTTTATAACAAATAAAAATTGAATTTTTTCAGAAACATGGAATCTTTCTTCAGCCTGTTCGATCCATCGGACGGACAAAATAAGCCGACGAAGAAACGGCACAAAAATGAAGGAGACATAAATGGAGATATGCCTAAAGGTAAATCACGAATTCATATTTTAATTGGTAAATCCGACGTATAATTTTTTTTTATTACTAGCGGTCCGCCCCGGCTTCGCCCGTGGTACATATTTCGCAATAAAAGGTAGCCTTTGTTCTTTCTCAGGGTCTAAAGATTATCTGTGCCAAATTTCATCAAAATCTGTCCAGTAGTTTATGCGTGAAAACCATACTACTAACAAAACATAATACATACATACAAACCTTTCCTCTTTATAATATTAGTATAGATGAGTATTGTTAATTTAGGACTTGATGGATTTGTCTAGATAATATTATTTACTAGCTGTGCCCCGCCGTTTTACGCGCATTGTTCCGCTCCTGTTCGTCTCAGCGAGATGATATTATATAGCCTACCTCGATAAAATGGACTATCTAACACCGAAAGAATTTTACAAATCGTACCAGTAGTTCCCGAGATTAGCGCGTTCATACAAACAAACTTTTCAGCTGTACAATATAAGTATAGAAGATAAAATTATTTATCCAGTTATCACAAAATAATAATAATTTATACATACTTTTTTTTCTTACTTTCTATTGTAACCAATTTTAATTTATAATTAAGTACTTGCTAAGAGGCTTTTTGTGAATTTATTTTAGAGGCAAGCTGTTTCTCCTAAACACAGGTTGCCCAGTAACCTAGCTAGGGAAACATTGGCTTGTATAAATTGTTTTAGTAGCCTTTTTTATATTTATATACTTTTCATGAATATAAATTGTATATTGTAATAAATTGTAATTGTAATTGTAATTGTATCTAAACACTATGTAAATTATAATGAAATAAATGAAAAATGAAATGAAAAATTTACAGGCAGGCGTCGTGGTCGCAGATCACACGGGAAACACGAGACACTTCCAGAAGAATCCTCTTTTCTCTGCGACCCGGATCTAACCACAGAACTGTTGGTGAAAGATTGTAGCTATATAGAGAACTATATAGAGGTTAATAAGAAGGAGGATGGTATGTATTTTGATTTATAAGTATATTTAAATGTAGATTTTGTTATTTTATAAGTAGGGAAAGCTTTCGTAGGCCAATTGGAGCATTTTTAAATGCTTTAACTATTTTTTTATTATTTATTATTTAAAACTTTGTATAATAAAAGTTTTATAAACTAACTTAAAATGGAAAAGAAAATAACAATTCTCATACAGCTTTGTATGTAAAATGGGGCGGCCTTATCACTTCACAGTGATCTCTACCAGACGACCTTAGGCAAAGGATAAGAGTTAGCTGTATAAAGACAGGCATCAACATAATTATTGCTTAATAATTAGTAACTAAATTTATTTGTAAATTCAAATTCGTATGAAAAATCGACCATGAAATGGGATGTGAACCCACGTCCTTCAACACATCAACCATTTTCGCATGCCCATTAAATAAATAAATATAATAATCCTTGTAAATGTATGTAACTAATATGTTTTAATTGTTATTTTTAATTATTGTTACAAGTGTAGGTTTATAATTGTTTGCATGTTGTGTAATGTGTTCGCTCTTAGAAGGCCGTCCAACTAAAAGTCACAAAGATTACGATTGTATTTTCACTATTTCTAAATGTTGGAACGTCCAGTTAGCGGACCAAATAAAAAAAATCCTTTATAAATGTGTTACAACTTACAATATAATATTACAGCATGTTTAGCTGTTATTAAATAGCATACAAATTATTTTATTACATATCGTTAAATGTCGCTTAATCTTTAGTTAATAATCAAAGTATCTAATTCATTTGTCAAAATTTATTCAAACACTAGCTTTCCGCCCGCGGCTTCGCCCGCATTTTCAAAGATAAACCCGCATAGTTCCCGTTCCCGTGGGATTTCCGGGATAAAACCTATCCTATGTGTTAATCCAAGTTACCCTCTATATGTGTGCTAAAATTCATTGTAATCGGTTCAGTAGTTATTGCGTGAAAGAGTAACAAACATCCATACATCCATACATCCATACTTACAAACTTTCACATTTATAATATTAATAGGATATATTATAAAATCGAGTCACAAATACTTACTTACTCCTGTGGCGCTGAAACCCCGAAGTGGGTCTTGGCTTCCGAGACGAGAACTCTCCACCTTCCCCGGTCCTGAGTGGTTTCTTGCCAATTGTCATTGGCTCCTGTGGTCCTCCAGCAACATGGGGGTTGTGCGGCGGGTTAACACAAATAGACAATATTATTTACGAGTCCAAGAATTATCAATAATTTTATGCTGCAGCGTTTTATTGCTATAAAAATCATTTCTTATTAAAAAAATGAAATAGGGTAACATTCTTTCATAATAATTAAATAATCTATATCAGTACCTACTTGTATAATTTAAATAATGAGTTTTAAAACTAATTTCCAGATCAAAAAGAATCAGTCAATAGGTCGCGTAAAAGGAATTCGGGAAGAAAGAATAGAAGGAAAAGGAATAAAATATCACCCGCGCAGGATTTCTTGCCTGGCTTAGCGTGGGCACAAGATGGGGTTCATTGTAAGTTTATATTTATACTAATTATTGCCTACGACTTCACTCGAGTTCGAACTCAAAATTTAAGTGAGTAAAAAGAGTGAAAAAACAACGAAAAAATTTCATTAAAATCGGTCCAGCCGTTTAGTTGTTCAGACAAATATACACACAAAACATACCAACATAAAATTATATCTTAAGTATTTATAAGATGATAAATAAAAAACTTAAGTGTGTTTGTAAGGTATTCTATCATAAAATTTTATTCATAAAATGGAGTGAATTTCCGTAGAATCTAAACGATTCATTTAAGAAAATAAACACTAAAACAGATTTTAAACGCGATTTATTCGCGTTCTAACAAACACAAGAAAATATAACATACAATTGTACATATTTTCACAGCTAGCAACACAGAAAAGAACCTAAACAACCAACTGTCAAAACCCAAGTACTGCGACGAGAAAATCGGCAAAAACGTGAACAATTTAAAAATGGAAGACTACAAGCGGGAAAAGAGGAAAGAGGGCATAGACAAGGAGCGAATCACAGACTCGCATAGAGTATATAATGTCATAGACAAACTGGAGAAAGTCGGGATCAAAGACAATATGTATTTAGCGGGTGATTTTGATGATGACAATTTGGAAAGCGATTTCTTTTATAGTGATGAAGAAATGGAGGATTTTAGGGATGATAGGTATGTATGTTTTTTTTTTATTTTTCATATAATGATATGGTTAGCTAAAATGGCGCTTCTATACAACTGTCATTATCTTCGCAGCTAAAATGCTTTTATATATGTTCTTACATTATGAGTGCAGCTAAAATGTCGCTTCTAAACATGTTCTTACATTATGTGGGCAGCTAAAATGCCGTTTCTCTATATGATCTACCCACAGACATATATTAAGTAGACAACGCAAGTACCGCGATCTGTATGAAAACCAAGCGTGTCATATTTTTTGTACTGACCTTGACGCGTTATGACGTCACGAGTGCTTTTTAGTGATGGTAATTTCATTTTACGCTAAATCGATTAGGACGCCACTCGCGCGGCGATTCTAGTATCGTCCTATCCCATCGAAGTAAATCGAAAGAAATCAGATCAAACTAGATCTATGTCTAAGAGGTAGTCAAATAAATGAATCGTAATCGATTACAAAATCGATTCAAGATAGAAAAATGATAATTACCATAGACAGAGGAATGATAAAATAAAGTTATAAACCTTTTAATATTCTAACAAGTAAACTAATGTGTTTTAGCTTTTTCTTACATATGCCCATTGAGTTACCATGTACTACGTACTAGAGAGGCCATCGAAAGAAAGTAATGAAACTGTCAATCAATCAATCTTTATGTCCCGTTGCATCGATCCATTTTTCTTTTATGTTCGGGTTACTTGGAAAACTGAAAAAACAAACATAGTCTAAGCAATAAGGAGTTTTCTTAAAAAACTCCCAAGATGACACTTTAACTAATGGCGTCCATGTCATAATATTTATTTTTAGTACCTTTGTATTAAAATACTTAAAAGTTCAAGGTCAAGTCGTATTAAATGACAAAAAAAATCTATGCCTTTTTTTCTGAAAAATTGCTCCTTCAAATTATCATTTTTCTGTTCGATTATAAAATCGATTAGAATCGAGAACTGTTGCATTAAATGAACATCACTCACCACAAAATTGGACAGAAAAATGAGAACAGAAAAATGAGAAGACGCTATTCATTGCTTATTATCAAACGACGCGATCTTTACCGTGCCAAGTAAAAGCCGCAATGTATTCCGAATCATTCCGTATGGTTTGGTATCCATGTTTGTCACGATCGTTTTCCACAGATATTCTTTATTTGATTTTAAAATAAATAGTGCATATTCTGATTAGAAAATTACTTACCGGTGGAAGGAAACATCTCCGATAACTCGGCCACTCACAGCTGTGGAGTTTCTACAGTTTATAACGGCGCAATTCGGCATTTTACTTTATTCAGCTTCACGTCTTTCCTTGGCGAACTGCAAGCGCGGACTGAGTGTAGGCCAGCGTCAAGTAAGTTTCATAAACTTAGTTTGGACACGGGAAGTACATACACTCGCGTAGTCTATCTTGATACATGTCTGTGGATCTACCATTATATGGGTAGCTAAAATTATTACTGTTATGTTCTTATGTGCGTGGTCAAATGTATAATTAATATTCTTTTATTAGGTGCACAGCTAAGATGGTGCTTCTATACATGTTCTTACATTATGTACGCAGCTAAAATGGCGCTTCTATAGATTTCTTTATGTGAGCAGCTAAAATGACGCTTTTATACATGTTCTTATAATATTATTGTGTGTGCAGCTAAAATTATTTATTTTAGCAATAGATTTAAGGCAAGTTTAGCGACATGCTGATAAAGCCACTTAAAACTGACAAATATTACTGCAACTAGTTTTATACTTAACTGTTTGCAGTTAACGTGTGAAATTATGTTCTGTTTGGCAATTTTCAAAACTCAAACTTAAACATTTATTTATTCAATTAGACTTCTTCTAGAAGCACTTTTGAATCGTCATTACATATATTTAACATTTACCACCGATTCGGAAAGCAGTATCTATGGAGAAGAACCGGCAAGAAACTCCATAGTTGCTCTTTTAAAATCATTTCAATATTACAATTTAATTTTACATTATAATATGTAACTTATATCTAACTACATAATATTGGACTACTAATGACTACAGTGACTATAATGACTATCATCTCTGAAAATTTTACATCAAAACGTGACTAAGTGCCTATTTAACATGTTATTAACCCACAAACGTATTAAATTAGTATATATTTATAATAAACATATGAATATTTCAGCACATCAGACGCGGACGACACGGGCGACGAGTGCTACGGCTCGCTGCCGCCAGAGCCACGTTTCGGGAACGTTGAATATAAGTTGCAATTGGCCTCACCTTGTGAGAGAAGGTTTCAGCATTTGGTTACTCAGGTAATTATCACTAGACGTATAATTATAAAAGTTTCACTTCATATACACACATTCTGAATTATTTTTTTACCTTAGGAACAATATTTGATTTAAACTAAATATTTTTTTACTTTAATTAAATTTCTTAAAAATGCACCTTCAAATTAAGTGTACAATTAAACTGACGATATCTTTATAATAGCGCTATTCTGTGCTAGTTTCATTATTAAATATGCCGCTAAAATGGCGCTTCTTAACATTTTTTTCATTATGCACGCGGTGTTAAAATAGCGCTTTATTGTTTTGGACGCTAAAATGTATATTATCAAATGATTTCTTCCTTTTTACTTACTGTTTTTTTTTTAGCTAAAACAGCGCCTCTAGTCAACATTATCGTTATTTCTTCATCAATTTATCATCTTTTTGACAGTTAAAATGGCGCTTCAAATCAACTGATAGTGGCCACGAAAATGGCGCTTTTTATCAATTCACGTTGTTTTTTTTACTTATTATTGACGTGATAACGTTTTTAAAATCGTTTTAGTCGGGTGACATGTTCAGAAACTTGTGTCACACCAAAACCTCACGAGCGCGATCGCAGGTATAACGAGAGAGAGACGGACCGATCTCCCGTCTCATCTCGAGCGCTGCCACCAATAAGACGTTATCACGTAAACATCTCGATCGTAAACCTACTTTACAAACAACCAATTTTTTTTTTTTTTTTATTTTTTTTTCTAGCTAAAGTGGCGTCTCCGTTCCGGCGGTGGGACGGCGGTATACGTTATCGGGGTCCGTGACTGTGGGGCCCTACGGGGCCTCAGGGCCCCTGCGCTTAGGGCCTCGTTACGATCGTTACGTCGTATGGCAGCTGCGATTGGGGCGGTGTTAGTGTCGGTTCGGGCGCGGAGAGTGGCGGGCGATAGGGCTGTAGCTGAGGTTTATATACGGAAGGTGGGTAGAAATTAATATAGGTTTTGTTTAATCCATACTAATATTATAAATGCGAAAGTAACTCTGTCTGTCTGTCTGTTACTCAATCACGCCTTAACTACTGAACCAATTTGCATGAAATTTGGTATAGAGATATTTTGATACCCGAGAAAGGACATAGGATAGGTTTTATCCCGGAAATCCTACGGGAACGGGTTTTTCTTTGAAAACACGGGCGAAGCCGCGGGCGGAAAGCTAGTAATAGATAAGGTTTATATGCTACTATATTTCCGCCCGCAGATTCGTCCGCGTTTTATTTGTACAGATACACATTAATACATATGACATAAAAAAAATTAAATAAAAACCCTCGTTACTGTATTTATTTATTTGATACTAGATTTCCGCCCGCGTTTCCAAAAAAAAAACTCGGACAGTTCCTTTTTGTGTGGTATTTCCGGGAAAAAAGTACTTATAATTTTTTTTAAAGATGGAACAAATTTTGAACTATTTCTATTCTTAAAAAATTGTATAAAAAGCATTTGTGTGCTATTAAAATAGATATAAAAATGAGCGTGTGTGCCGAGCACACGTGTCAGAAGGGAAAATTCTTTGGAAAGATTGAAAGATATCAAAATCGTCGCCTTACTCCATGACGTGACGGTATTGCCATGACGCGAATTTTACTCTCAATGTGCCTACAGAAGTTTCACTTCAAAAACAATCTCACAATATGAATTTGAATTAAATATAAATTTTATCCAACAGTTGGCCGATACACAACAAAGTGTGGAATTAAGGATTGCCGTGATGGGAGCGAATGAAGCTGGGAAATCTACCCTCATTGGAGTACTTACACAGGGTTAGTAAATTAGTTGAATAGTTTGTTTGAATATATTTATTTATTTGTTTTATTTATTTATAACACTTCATTTGTACAAAACAATGTAGGAAATGTGGTACAAATTAATGAGGTACAAAAATTTTACACAATAGGCGGCCTTATTGCTATCTCTGCCAGGCAACCTGGTAGGAAAGGAAAGAGTAGATTGCAGGAACTACTTGTTACAGTTGTTACAGTTAACTTGACTAACAAAAAAAACCTTTTCTAAAAAAAAATTCATTTTGAATAAAAATTTGAATTAACATTTGAAACATTTTAATTTGATCTTGAATTATTCAAAATTTGAAATACAATTAAGATTTGAATTAACGTTTGAATTATTATTTAAAAAAGTATAAGAGTTTTTGAATTTTAATTGGATTTTGGATTTGTGACTGTAGTTGAAGTTATTATTTTTCAATTTAAATTTGAATTCAAATTTGATTTTGAATTCAAATTCAAACAGGTGAACTAGACAACGGCCGCGGTAGCGCTCGTCTTAACATGTTCAGACATTTGCACGAAGTCAAAAGTGGCAGGACGTCTTCGCTGAGCCACGAGATACTGGGGTTCGATGCTCAGGTGAGGCAAAATAATTATAAGAGAATCCTTTTTACCTACTAAATTAACTTCTTAGAAAATAGGTACTTTTTTCTGTCATTTATTAGTATCTATTTTTATTTTTGTCACTTTTTTTTCTAATTTCTAAGTAAAGTTGACTTTTGGCGGTAATGGTAAAAACATAAGATGATTGTGCATTGTGCAATCTTATGAAAATATTCACGTAAATTTAAATTATTCGCAATTAGTAAAGCTTTGCGAAATAAATTAAAAAAATGTTGATTGTAAATAAAAACACTAAATAACATGGGCCCTAAATATGAACCTTGCGGTACACCATATTTGATGTTGTAATCTGGAGAAAAGTATGTAACGACTGGAGCGTAAAGTGAGCTTCAGATTATATAAGCGCTAATTTTTTTTTAATGCAAAGCCTAAAAAACTAAACTATTGAATCATAATATTAATAGGAACTTTGGCAAACCCTTAGTTGAAATCTGTGAAATTTTGTCAACTTGCATGTTTACAAAAATCTATCAATTTAATAACTATGAAGCGAAGTCTTCTGAATATTGGAGTAATATAGTTTTAAAATCATGATGAAGGTATTTTAGGAATTAATTCAAAAATTATTTTTTGAATTTAGGAATTACGACCAAAAGTTGTCGTAACTTTTGCTATAGTTGTAAGCCGTGTGTTTCTCTAAATCTCTCTCTCATAGAAAGAAAACCAGTTATTAACCGACTTAAAAAAAAGGAGGTTATCAATTCGGCCGCTATATTTTTTTTTTAGTAACTTCGTTCCATTCCTTGACACCTCTCAAGTTTATATAATTTATAATGATATATTAAATAAATCGCGTTTAAAATCCGTTAAAATCTTTCCATTTCCTTGACAGTTAAACTACTATTTGAATTTGATATTTTTGGTTTTATGGCATTCAAATGCTATAAATATAAATTTATAAAGAATAGAATAAATTGGATCGCTCTGGCGGGTCACGAGTGGCTGAGTTGGTCAGGCATCCGCCCCGGAATGGCGCGAAAGGATGCGGGTTCGAGTCCCGCTGAGTGATCGAATTTTTTCTATCCATACTTATTTATTTATTTATTTATTTAAGGTCAGCCAACAGTTATTTACATCAGTACAAACAAACAAAAAAAGATTACAAAATAACTTGCATAAATGTAATAACTACTTAAAGGCTAACACCACATGCGAAATAAAACGGTTACATATTATGACAATAACTACAACGATTAATTCTTAGAAGTTTGTATATAACAATGTAAATAGGGTAAATCAATAAAAAAAATCAAATAGTAAACACACAAAACTTGACCGATTGATACTTTTTTATTAATATTATAAATGCTAAAGTAACTCTGTCTGTCTGTCTGTTACTCAATCACGCCTTAACTACTGAACCAATTTGCATGAAATTTGGTATAGAGATATTTTGATACCCGAGAAAGGACATATGCTACTTTTTACCCCGGGAAATAGGATAGATTTATCCCGGCAATCCCACGGGAACGGGAACTATGCGGGTTTTTCTTTGTGGAAAGCTAGTTCTTTATAAATTTATATTTACTTATCTATATCCTTTTAGCCATTGAGTTACTATGTACTACCTACTAGAGAGTACATCGCTACTATACTATTTGTAACACGAGTTAGAGTCAATCGTCTCAAACCAATATTTATTTGTTACATTGACAGGTTTTAATTTATAAGTAATAAGAGGCAGAATATCTACGAAGTGTATGACTCACTCCCCCCCGCTCCGCCGCGCTTGTCGCACAGATTTTGTTCGTGGTGTCCTCTCTATAATAATACCTCAATGCTTTTAGCAGACATTTTTTTTTATTTTATATTCCTAGGATTTATCCACGAATTAATTATATTTCAGGGCAACGTTATAAACTACGGTTGTTCCGAACTAATGACAGCTGAACGTATAGGCGAAAGGAGTGCGAAGTTGGTGTCGTTTCTAGATTTGGCCGGGCATAGTAAATATCAGAGAACAACATTGCACGGACTGACCGGGTATTGCCCGCATTATGCTATGTTAGTGGTAAGTTTAAAAATTTATTACTTAAAAAATATATAACTAGCTTACCAACTGCGGCTTCGCCCGCTTTGTCTTAAACCTAATAAATTATATACTAAAACCATCCTCTTGAATCACTCTATATATTTTGATGCGGTTTTTTTAATAAAAACCGCATCAAAGTCTGTTGCGAAGTTTTAAATATTTAAGCATACATAGGGACAGAGAAGGCGACTTTGTTTTAAACTATGTAGTGATAAGTAAAAAAGAGCACGTGTCAGAAGTGAAACTTCTTTGGCAAGATTTGAAGATACCAAAATCGCCGCCTTACTCCATGACGTGACGGTATTGCTATGACGCGACCTTGAAATTTTTCAACGCGCATAAATAAGTTTCACTTCAAATACGTTTCGAGTGTATAATATTATTAATTTGTCCGTCTGTCTCTCCAGATCTCAGCAACGGCTGGTATAACGAGTATAACAGAAGAACACATAGGATTGCTACTAGCTCTGGATCTACCGTTTTTCGTTGTTATCAGCAAGTGCGAATTGGCCAGTAATGCTGTACCGGTTTTGATGCAACAACTGGATGTACTGCTTGCGCCGGCTAAAAAGGTAATTAAAAAATATAGAGAGAACACAAGCATTCAAATTGAGCAAGAAAGATTTTAAAGTGAAAATAATACTTTAAGTAAATGTAATGTTATGTAATACAAAATGTACAATTTGAAATTTGTTTCAAAAATAAAAATAGTTTTGGTAATTTTGTAGGAAAGATACAAATTTTGGTTATTTCTTGAAAAAAAAAAAATGTTATGAAAACAACTCGTCAAATTGTGAAAAGAACATTTATTTATTCAATTAGACTGTTTTCAGAAATTATTTTCTAGTATTTGATTTTACGCGAGTATTATACGTTTAGAAATTGAAGACTTTAACGGATTTTAAACGCGATTTATTCATTATATTATTTTCCCGACGTTTCGAACACTTTACAGCGAGCGTGGTCACGGGGAGACTGTGTTGGAAACGTCGGAAAAATAATATAATGAATAAATCGCGTTTAAAATCCGTTAAAAAGTCTTTAATTTCTAAATGTTTTAAGAAAGTTTTTTAAATTGTTATATATCTTACGAATATAATTTATAACTGTATAATTACTATAAAAACAGCTATAAACTCAAACTCAAACATTTATTTATTCAATTAGACTTCTTCTAGAAGCACTTTTGAAACGTCATTACATATTTTTAACATTTACCACCGATTCGGAAAGCAGTATCTATGGAGAAGAACCGGCAAGAAACTCCATAGTTGCTCTTTTAAATCATGTCAGTTTTACAATTTGATTTTTACAAAATACATATGAAACATCATAATATATTATAATAATATGCCAAAGAACTGTCCTGTGGTTTTTACGCGACAACCCTCTATGGGTTTTTATCGTCGTATAAAAATGTAATTTAAACAATTTTTCTTACAAGATATATAAATTAAATATTATCTTCACAGAAACCCCTTCTAATAACAGACGAGAATCTGGCCCGAAACTGCGTGGTACCACAGAAGTCGATTTTGGACACAATAGATCAGACAGAAGAACAAACGCAGGATGAGTAAGTGTTTTATATGTTTACTAGCTTACCGCCCGCGGCTTCGCCCGCGATTTCAAAGAAAAACCCGCATAGTTCCCGTTCCCGTGGGATTTCCGGGATAAAACCTATCCTATCTCTCAATTTGGATCGAACTGCACATGGTGTGCGAATTTTATTATACTACGGCCACACTACCGTGATATGCCAATAATTATTGCCACAACTTAAACAACACCTAGGTGTAACCACGACTTATGGCCATAATTCTACAATGCCAATCAATATGACAAATGGCGGTAGGCAATAGCTCCGGCGGCGGTATTCTTTCGCACATCAAAGAAGATTACCGCGGTAATTATTGCGTATGCGGCCACACTACCGTTTGTCCAGTGTGCAATATGAGCTCACCGGCGACGCACGTATCGACATGGAGTGGTCAAATGAAAAAGCGCTCGATGGCGCTCGAATTTTTGGAATTATATTCCAATCCGAACCGTCTCTTTGGGATAGAAGAACTATAAAAATCGCAGTGTACTACACAACGATTTTTATGTCGGATCAAACAAAATTTATCATTTCCAAGTACAATAGATGATTTGAAAAAGAAAAAAGAATCCCTGATGAATTATTACAGAAACCATATTATATATTTATTAACTAATATTTTTTGCTGCGGTAAATGCCAATAATTACCGGCATATCTAGGTAAACTCTAGTGTGACCACACCAGTTCATGCAGTAATTTAGACGGTAATTTAATGCCATAATTATTGCGGTAACAGCCCGGTAGACGGTAAGGTAGTGTGGCCGTAGCATTATAATCGGTTAAGTGGTTTAGGAGTCCATCGAGGACAAACATTGTGACACGAGATTTATACAGGGTTACTTGTAAAACACCAGCAACCTCGCAGGACAAGATAGCTAACATCATAAGTAACAACATTTGTTCTACGACTTTTGGCATAACGCAATAAATTATTTTTAAATGATTTTTTAAGCTTTTATTGTTCGCTCCTAACATTTGTAAGTCTATGTTCTATTCATTATCGAAAGGACGACGCGACGCCCCCTTCCCCCTCTCGTTCGCTTCTTGTTTACGTAATTTTTGGGATGCGCGTAGAGTTTATAACATTCAAACGGAAAATTAAATGAATATTTATTTTTGTATGAAAATAAAATCTAACAAATTATGAAAAGTCGTAGAGAAAATGTTGTTACTTATGATGTTAGCTATCTTGTCCTGCGAGGTTGCTGGTGTTTTACAAGTAACCCTGTATATATTAAGGTAATAATATGATCTGGTACCCAGCTACCAGCACATCCCGGTGTTCCCGGCGAGCTGTGTGCGCGGCGCCGGCCTAAACGCGTTACATGCGTACTTGTTAGCGCTGCAACCACCGGACACACCGCAACAGGAGAATAACGCTGATGTATGTTTTTGTTTGTATTTTTTTTAATTTAGACTTTGATATTTTTCGATTCATACGTATTTAGATGATTTGGTAGTAAATTTTTTGAGGTACGTAGACGATTTTTTTTGGCACATAGCTGGATTTGCTTGCTAGTTTGGTAGGAGAATAATGCTGATGTATGTATTATTTGATATTTTGAAGTGAAACTTCTTTATCGGGGTTGGAAAAAAATTTAGTGTAAAATTTTTTCGTTACGCGTGACATTTTTCCGTTACGCGCCATCTTTTTCTTATCCCTACCACGCGTGATTCGACGTATTTCTGTAAAGTTGGCATATAGTAAATTATTTTTTGAAAAATAAGGTCATAAAGAAGTTTCACTTCTAACGTGTGTACACTAGCACACGCACACATTTTTTTAATTTAGACTTTGATATTTTTCGATTTATAGGTATTTAGATGATATGGTAGTAATTTCTTTGCTGTACTTGGATGATTTTTTTAGTACTTTTTTTGCATTTTTTTTTTAGTAACTTGCTAATTTAGCAGGAGAATCACGCTGATGTATGTGTAATTTGATATTTTTTTAACTTATACTTTGATATTTTTTGACTTATATAGATGATTTGGTAGTAATTTCTTTGTTATACTTCGATGATTTTGTTAGTACTATTGCATAGCTTTTATCTCAGACTTTGAGCGCGGCGACCGAATGTTAAAATTCCGTAACGAAAAAACCTAACGCCCCCCACTCCAACCGGCACAGCGATGCGATGCTATGCAATAGCGCAACCGCGGCAGTTCTCGAGTGACACACGTATTTTTTTTTTGTAATATATGGATGATTTGGTTGTAATTTCTTTGCCGTACTTGGATGATTTTGTTAGTACTTTTTTTTTGCATTTTTTAACTTGCTAGTTTAGTAGGAGAATAACGCTGATGTATGTGTATTTAATATTTTTTTTGCTTGTATATACATAGATGATTTGGTAGTAAGTTTTTTGAGGTACGTTGATGAATTTTTTGTACATCATTTGCATTTCATTGCTAGCTTGGTAGGAGAATAATGCTGGTGTATATTTAAATTAATATAATTACTTATTCTTTTACGCCCTTGGATGATTTTATTAGTGAAATTTTTGGTTTACTTGGATGATTTTTTAATATTATTTTTTTTGGGATACTTAGACGATGTTGTTAGTAAATTGATTCTGGTACAAACGATTAAAAGATTTACACTATTCTAATAATCTTGAAGGACAAACTATCTACCGGAATATTACATATCTTTTTAGCGTTGTAAATTTTTATTTCTTGCAAATAGAAATGACTAGCTGTTCCCCGCGGCTTCACCCGCATTGCTCCGCTCCTGTTGGTCTTAGCGAGATGATATATAGCCTTCCTCGATAAATGGACTGTCTAACACCGAAAGAATATTTCAAATCGGTCCAGTAGTTCCTGAGATTAGCGCGTGCAAACAAACAAACTCTTCAGGTCATTATATTATTATTAGTATAGATTATTATGCTTACATATAATATTGTTTTCAGGACACATGCGAGTTTCAAATAGACGAGATATTCCATGTGGGTGATTCATCAGGACCGGTCGTGGGAGGGCTCGTGGCTAGAGGGAGGATTTGTGAAGGAGATGAACTTGTGCTGGGTAAATATTATATAATAACTAGCGGTCCGCCCCGGCTTCGCCCGTGGTGCATATGAAAAATAGATGTTGGCCGATTCTCAGACTTACCCGATATGCACAGAAAATTTCATGAGAATCGGTCCACCCGTTTCGGAGGAGGAGGAGAACATTGTGACACGAGAATTTTATATATAAGATAAATATTATATAAAAAAAAATGTTGTGTGGTTTTATGAAACCACGGTAAAAGTGAAACTTAGGCACAAAATTATCGTATTTGTACGATAATTATCGTACGGTTCGACCGTCACGCGACATGCGCTACACAGACCAAAAAGTTTGAGACGATGTAATAAAAGTTTCACTTTAATAACTAGCGGTCCGCCCCGGCTTCGCCCGTGGTACATAATTATTTCGCAATAAAAGGTAGCCTATGTTCTTTCTCATGGTCTAAAGATTGTCTGTGCCAAATTTCATCAAAATCGGTTGAGAGGTTTAAGCGGGAAAGCGTAACAGACAGACAGACAGAGTTACTTTCGCATTTATAATATTAGTAGGGATATCATTTATACATACACTCATATACATTAAATATAAGTACATAGAACAGTAATTTTATGGAAAAGTACTTTTATTACTGAATATACAATTTTTACTTACAAGGAAACATTCCTTCATTTTATTTGCTTGAAAATTCACTTACCACGTCCGAAAATCGAACTGCCTCAAATCTCAAAAAAAAAAAAAACACTAGCTTATTCATCTGTCCAATCCATATTTAGGCCGTATTAGGATTCTTACCGAGCGAAAATATATATATATACATATAGCAAGATACATTTTTTGGAAGTGAAACTTTTTTAGGCGCATTGAGAGTAAAATTTCCAGACCGCCTCATGGCAATACCGTCACGTCATGGAGTAAAGCGACGATTTTGAATCTTGTCAAAGAAGTTTCACTTCTGACTCGTGTGCTCGTTACACGTGCTCTTTTTTGTGAATTTAAATTATAAATAAATAAATAAATATTTCGGGACAATTTTCACACACGGCACGATCTGATCCCATACTAAGCTTTCGCTTGTGTTATGGAAACCAGATGGCTGATAAACATACATATATAATTTTAAATAAATACTTATATAGATAATTAACACCCAGACACAGAGCAAACATCTATGTTCATCACACAAATATTTGCCCCGGGTGGGGATCGAACCCACGACCTCTGGCTTGGAAGGCAGGGCCACTACCAACCCAGCCAACCGGCCAGTAATGAAACGCATTTCACTAGTTCCACTTTTATTTCGATTTTATCACAAAAAACTACGACTGGTTTCGATACATCATCGCCATGATTCAAATAACATGAAGTTTTTGTTAATTTTACTCGATTTTTTATACATTTAAACAGGCCCGCTAGAAGACGGCTCGTTCGCAACAACGCACATACGCTCGATATACCGCAACCGCGTGCCGTGCGGTCGGGCTCGCGCCGGGCAATCCGCGTCGCTCACGTTGGCCAGACCGCCCGCCTTGAGACCCGGTATGGTGCTGTTGTCCAGACCGGTAAGTATTTTAATAAAAATTAAAAAAAAATAAAAAAAAAATCTGGATTTTTTGTGATTTTTAGGACTTTTTTTGGTGTTTTTCAAGGTTTAACATGTATTTTTCGGCATTTTTCGATCTAATTAGTGTAAAAAACACAATAATTAAGTGCTAGTTAGTATAACGCACATACGCTCGATATACCGCAACCGCGTGCCCTGCGCTGTTGTCGAGACCGGTTAGATAATAAAAAAAAATGGAAATGGAGTTTTTTTCGAAGTTCGGCAAGCCTTTTATTCGTTTTGAGGGTATATTTGGTATTTACAATGTTGAAAACGTGTGATTAGTAAAATACGTTTTGTTATATTAACGGTGTTTTGGATGTGCATTTGCTTTATTTCAAATTCAAATTATATTTATTTACAACATTGCTGTCAGAAAAAAATCGCTATTATACTACTATATACTCTAAAAAAATTTAATCATTCGTAAACGTTCACTTAATTGAGAATTTTTTACTACAACACTGTTAAAATAGCCTTTAAAACAATTATTAGAATTCACTGATCAATAAATTATAATTAAAACTAACCCAAAATATTTCGATTACAGAAAAACCACAACCAAGATAAGAATCATAAAAACGTGCGTCGGAAAAACACAAATATACTACAAGACATAGCTAACGTACAAAACATGCTCACAAAGAACTTACATCTCGACACAAACGATGACAACGAACACAATGACATTAATGTCAAAGATGTCCAACCTGACGTACATGTCAAAAATGTCCAACCTGACGTACATGTCAAAAATGTCCAACCTGACGTACATGGCAAAGACGTTGACACAAATACTAAAGCCGTGGATGACGTGATTGTCAAAGACACGGATGACATAATTGTCAAAGATATAGACCGTGACATAAATGTCAAAAGTGTAGACCATGACATAAATGTCCAAAGTGTGGAACATGACAAAAATGTCAAAAGTGTAGACCATGACATAAATGTCAAAAGTGTAGACCATGACATAAATGTCAAAGATATAACCCATGACATAAATGTCAAAAGTGTAGGCCATGACATAAATGTCAAAAGTGTGAAACATGACAAAAATGTCAAGACGTCATCCCGTGGGAAAGTGGATAAGATGACATTAAAAGAGATGAGGGAGGATGGGAAGGAGTTGAGATATTTCGGGGAAGGGGATGATAAAGTGTGGCTGGAGGATCCTAATAATCCCAGGGGATGTATATATTTTCAGGTGAGTTTGACATTTTATTACAGACTAGCTGTGTCCCGCGGTTTTACCCGCATTGCTCCGCTCCTGTTGGTCTTAGCGTGATGATATAATATAACCTTCCTCGATAAATAGGCTATCTAACACCGAAATATTTGAAATTGATATTTTTTTGTTTTATGGCAATCGAATGCTTTGTAAATATAAATTTATAAAGAATAGAATAAATTCGATCACTCGGGCGGGTCACGAGTGGCTGAGTTGGTGAGGCATCCGCCCCGGAATGGCGCGAAGGATGCGGGTTCGAGTCCCGCTGAGTGATCGAATTATTTCTATTCTTTATAAATTTATACCGAAATATTTTTTCAAATAGGACCAGCAGTTCCTGAGATGAGTGCGTTCAAACAAACAAACAAACTCTTCAGCTTTATAAAATGAAGTATAGATGTTTTCCTTGATTCCTTTTTAACTTATAATACATTTTAACCAAGTTTCGGTCATTTTTGTAATTTTTGAATATTCTCAATCTTATGTTGTCCTTTTTTCTTAATATCATAGATTTCAAGTATGTTTTTGGTCATTTTTATGTTATAAATTTCCTAAATTGTAACTTGTTTATCCGTTGCCAGGCAACCGTGCACGTAATACGTCACGCTACAGCTATATACCCCGGCTTTCAATGCTCCGTACATGTCGGTAATGTTCGACAAACTGCTATTATTGAGGTAAGTAAGAGAAAACGTTTTTTTTTTGTGATGAAAAAAAAAATTTTTTTTAGTGCAGAAGATGGATTTTTTTTTGGGGAAAGATTTATTCATAATAATGTTTATAATATATGACATTCATTAAATATTATAATATGCAGAATGATGATGGAATAGTTTAATAAAGTGCTATAAAATATAAATACAATATGTGATTAAGGTAGTTGACTGCAACATATTATATTTATTTCATGTGTATGTTTGTCACTAAACTCCTAAACGGCTGGACCGATTTTAACGAATTTCTATTTAATCTTCCTGTGAATTAGAGAAAATTGTCACGTGAGCGAAGCCTGTATTTTTATTATATTTGTTTTAATGTTTATTTATTAAATATAAATTTATTTTTAGGGTATTTTTTCACCGAACAACGTAGTACGTGCAGGTGAAACTGCCTCTGTGGTATTTCGGTTTCTTCGTTGCCCGGAATTCCTTGTGTCTGGCAGACGATTACTATTCACAGCTGGCCTGGGGACTAGGTAAGAAAGATAGGAAAAAGATAGATAAAAAGATAATGGAAAATAAATTAGGCAATGGGGGGGGGGGGGTGGTGTAGATAAAGTATAGGGAATAAGATTGAGGAAAGAAATTATGAATTACTGAACCGATTCGGAAAATTCTATTACAAATTGAAAGCTCTTATATACAGGGTGTCCCACTATTGGTATACTTAGGGACTTGTAGTTTTGCATACACTGGTCACGTAAATCGCTTAGTATACCGAAAGTGGGACACCCTGTATATGCAAATAAGATTTACATTATTTGACATTTTTAGTATAGCATTCCTAAGCTTTATACTTAAATATAAATTTTTATAGAAAAAATTCGATCACCACGGGATTCGAACCCGCGTCTTTCGCATTCCTTATTATCTCACTTACATTCTAAAATATGTTTTTTCTTCTTTCAGAGCAATCGGACGCATCACACAAACATTTCCTTATATACCTTGAAGTATTAAAATATAAAAATATCCGTGTTTCAATATTTACCTATAATATAGGTTTTATTTAATACTAGCGGTCCGCCCCGGCTTCGCCCGTGGTACATATTTACGTTTTCTCTACATAAGAACCATCCTTGTACTTCAAGGAATATAATAAAAAAAGAATTATCGAAATCGGTTCAGCCGTTCACACGTGATGCCGTGACAACGCGAAACGGGTTTCATTTTTATAAATAGATCTAATAGACCTATATGGTATTACCATAAAACAAATTTAAACACAGTCTAACTTTAAACCAGGGATCTGTCACTTTAATAGTTGTCGATGTGAAATACGACAAAACCAGATTAAAGAGAACCCGCAAAGTTAAACCCTGTTTTAAGTTTTTTTGTGGTAAAACAGATAATGTCTGTAGGGATAATTTAAGGATATGAAAACATAAATGTCGTGATAATTTTTATTCATACTTCATGATTCTTTTGTTTTTATTGTATAAACTAATTATTATCATAAACTATCTTAATAAAAAAATATTGTACGAATTGAACAACTTTTTGGAAAAATCTATTAAAACACATGAAAAATATTCTTAAGTAGATAAAAAATAACATCTCTTATAATCTCATTTTTCAACTAAGTAATAATGAATAAAAAAAATATACTTCTGTAGTAAAATTTTAATTACACAATCATACAAGTAAACATTTTTATAATTATCTTTAAATAAATAGTAATATTATTACTTATTTATACCAGTTTTAAAAGAATATCAACGAATTTTTTCGTTAAAATTTTAAAATTATACTTACTTCAATATACTAGAATTCTATCCTACTAATATTATAAATGCAAAAGTTTGTGAGGATGTGTGTGTGTGTTTGTTACTCTTTCACGCAAATACTACTGAACCGATTACAATGAAATTTAGCACACATATAGAGGGTAACTTGGATTAACACATAGGGTAGGTTTTATCCCGGAAATCCCACGGGAACGGGAACTATGGCGGGTTTTTGAAAACGCGGGCGAAGCCGCGGGCGGAAAGCTAGTACTAGATAAATTTGAATATATTCTAACTATAGATTAGCGGCCTTACTAATAAAAAGTTAAACAATGGATAAATTTCTACCATTTTCTACCATAGCTGTGTCCTGCTCTTGCTCACATGAAACGTCAATCATAAAAACAAGACAGGTTATTGCAATAACTAACCCATTGCAAAGCGAATGGGTAACATTTTATTAGTAAGAAGGTTGATAAATTTTCTACATAATTGTTTTAAGTAAATAATGATTTAAAATAACTAATTTTAGATTTTAATTTTGGTAAGAAAGACGCTTGTGTTTTCTGTTCCTTTGTAATTTTCAATAAAAATGCGTGTAAAATTAAAATAAATAAGAAAATACGTAGAAACATTGTAAGAATATTATGTTTTCGTTTTTATTTGTTCTAAAAAACGTAGGTATTTGTGTTTTAAATATATATATTTCTTTTAATACTTATTAGTAATAGACGCAATCTGTAGTAATTTAAAATAATGCCAATGAGCGAAGCTTTGAATTAAAAAAAATAATAACTAAATATTTGAAATTTTTAATTAAATTTATCTGATTTTTAAAGTTCTTCAATTTTGGTATATTTTGACAATTGAATATGTAAGTACTATCAAATAAGTACATTATGTTAACAAAATATTATTTTATAATAATAAAAATATTTTTATTTGCTTCCAATTTGTCATGACGCTTATTTCTTTATATATATTGTTCACATTATGCGAATTATTATTAAAATAATTATAATGTATGTATGTTTATCAATTGTCTAGTGACTAGTCGATCTATAGACATTGCGCTTCTAAAAAAATACTCCTATAGTGATTTTCATAGCTTCTGGATATGTTACGTTTAGCTTATCTGTCAGTTAAAATAACAAAAAGTGTATTTAAATACATCAAAAAGTGTTAAATTTGAGTTTTGACATAACGTCTATGGGAAAAACGTTAAAATTCAACTTTAAGTAGAAAAAAGGATTCGTTCCTAGTACTAGAAAGTACATATTTATGTTTAAGTAATAAAAATAGTGGGAAAATAGCTGAATTTTGTATTTTAAGACCTTTTCCTTATATTTTAGGGGCTTTTTGTAACTTAATAGTAGTTAATACTTTTTACAGTATTGTTGCAATGTGACAGGTGTCAAAAAAAGCATAATAGATGTCAACGATTATACTAGAAAAAATAATGTTTTTAGAGAGAGCGTGTGTGTCAAGCATATGTGTCAGAAGTGAAATTTCTATTCAAGATTGAAAGATACCAAAATTATCGCTTTACTATGACGTGACGGTATTGCCATGACGCAACCTTGAAATTTTAATCTCGACGCGCCTAAGAAGTTTCCAAAAATGTCTTACCTTGTTCATAAGAAAAACATATTTTTAGATTACATATAGAAACTGAAACATACCTAAGTCAAATGCTGTTCGCATTCAATATTATTTTAATGTATAAGTCAGAATTTCTTAACAATTGTGATTTTCATATTGTACCTACTTACTACCTACACAAAACACAAATTGTTATGCACATTTTTCAGATAATAAATGAATATTCCGAATGTTTTGTTTTTTTTTTTATTTTAAACCCTGTTTTTGGTATAAGTTTATATGGAACAATAGTTTTTCCTGACAAGAGTCATTTTAATAGGCAACATTTGACACTTCAACAAAATTCAACAACGTAACTTTGTAACGACGTGCATAAAATAATATATTATTTCGTTTCGTTCTAACTGCACATTGGCTTAACTTTTTTTACAATTACATATTTATAGTAATAATGACCGATACGAGTAATTTAGACGAATAGACGATGCGATGTTTTTAAGCGTGTCACTTCTTGAAGATAAAATTGATAAGACGTCAAATGTTGCCTATTAAAATGACTCCACTATTAGTCCATTGAAATGTTACATTTTTTAGGCCTAACCTAGCGTTTTCAAGAGTACTGAAAAATAGTACTCATTTCGAAGCGCTGTAAAACCTTAGTTATTGACTTAAGCGCATCACACACGGTGAAGATAATGTAAAATATATATTATGTTAGAGCATATTTCCGATTATCGCTCGCCATACAAATCCTATGAGCCATAACACACGACGAAGTATATATGTATATATTTTACCTTCAATATCATGAGATACCAAGCGATAAGCCAGCAAGTGTGTGTAATATGTACTGTGTATACAATATACATCCATATGCATTCAGAAAAACGCGGTTTTGTTTTATATTACTAATTACAGACACTCACAAGTTTATTATTGGTAGGTATATAAATAAAAAAACTCATAAATTGTATTCAAAATACTTTATTAAATTACAATTTTACACTTATCATTCAAAAATTAACAAATCTTAAATACTATCAACATTATGCTTAAGTAACGGTCTTCTCAACATCGTGTTGTCTCTCTCACTTCCAAACAAAATATAGAAATAGAAAGAGACAGACTATATTGAAAAATACGAGATAAAATTCGTCTTGAAAAAGCGACATATTTGCTTATTTCATTCATATCATCTTTTTACTGATTTGGTTTATTGAGTTTTATTATACATCAATTTATACAGTTACAATTGAATAAAGAAGGACATATATAATAAATAAGGACATACTTATACAATATGCAGATACAACCAGTAGGGAAACTTCATACAACACGTTCGAAATGGCTCACGCACACAAGCAAGAGTGTTTACGATAATCGTACGTGTACTAAGACAATTGACAGATTACGATTCTCGTAAACACGCTTGCTTGTGCAAATATACTGCTGTAGTATATTTAAGTATTAAGTAGTAATTAAAAAATGTGTGCGTGTACTAGTGTACACACGTAAGAAGTGAAACTTCTTTATGACCTTATTTTTCAAGAAATAATTTACTATATGCAACTTTACAGAAATACGTCGAATCACGCGTGGTAGGGATAAGAAAAAGATGGCGCGCAACGGAAAAATATCACGCGTAACGAAAAAATGTTACACTAAATTTTTTTCCAACCCCGATAAAGAAAAAAAATAAAAAAAATAAAAAATAAAAATTTTTGTTTACTTAATACTGTTTACTGAACCAAACTAAAGTGGACGCTAAACAATATTTTTTCCCGTATGTTGTTATTAAAGAAACATATTTTAATGGTTTTCAGTTGACGTAAATACAAAACAAACAAACAAACATATAAATTTACATCCTCCTTACGGCTAAATCAATCATTACATTAAAATTATTTTATAATGATTTTACATTATCTCTAGATAGATGGCATTGAATCTCTTTATACATTATAAAATCGATGAAATCAAAACATTGACGTACTATAAATGCATATAAAATAATAATAAAAAAAAACACGCTTAAACTCATGAAATTATTGTATTGACACCGATCCTTGATAAGTGTACAAAGTTTGAATTAAATCTGTCCATTTAAAGTGGGTCAAAATCGAGTCTAAAAGAGTCGGTTACATACAAACATACAGGTAAAGCTAATAAAAGCGCAGACGAAACCACAGGCAAAAGCAAGTATTTAAACAGCTTATGCGGTATATAAGCCACATCACTGCAAAATCTTACTAAAATCTGTTTAGTGGTTTTTCCATGAGAGTATCAAACATATATAAATCCTCACAAACTTCAGCATTTATAATATTAGTAAGACTAGACGCACAATCTTATGAAAGTCGTCCATTTTTTTTCGAACGGCTTAATAATTTATTCAAGCAAATTAGCACCTTATTTCGTGGTAGTAATATTCAAAGTCGTAGCAAACGCTCATTAGATAAATCTGCCTAATAGACGAATAGGCAGACATTTGCTTTGGACGATTTTTGATGTAATTGTAAGACTAGTTTTTATATGAATAGTACGTCAAAACTTCGATTTCAAATATTATTTTGGTCGCACATATAATCATTTTAAAAATATTTTTTTAAATCATTTATACAAATATTTTTTAAACATCAAATTACTTAAAAATCATAAGCGAAAGCTTTTCAATCAGTTACATAGCATTGTATTTTTTAAATTATTTTATTCATTTTTAACACTGGGTTGAGTAGGATTTAAATTCGTGACTTTTTCATTAACGAGGTTTTTTTACATTACCAAATGTATTATTAATATTAATAGAACCTAGTTCTAGCAAGTCTTAACAGCGCTTAAGACACTTATAGTTCAGGATCCATCGCCCATTTTTGCACTTGATTACTATCAAGCTAATTTTGCGTTACTAGCTTTATTTTGATGAGACGCCCAATAATTTCTTGTACGAAACTCTCGATTGTGGTAGCTTACAGAGGTAACAAGGATAAAATGTTTTGATTTGATGGTTCTCAAATATTTATTACTAACTGAATTTTTTTGTTGTTAAGATAATTATCTAAATTATTCGAAAAAATATTTGTCCCACAAAATCTATGGTTTGATCAAAGAGTCCCCTCTTTCCAATGTGTATCGATAACGAGGTCATCATAAATGATTCCTAACCAGCTGATTTTTTTGTTTTCACTTAGTATAAATATGTATATAATTCAACAGACATATTGTCCTACAAATTGCGTAATAAATATTTGAGAACCATCAAATCAAAATATTTTATCCTTGTTACCTCTGTAAGCTACCACAATCGAGAGTTTCGTACCAGAAATTATTGGGCGTCTCATCAAAATAAAGCTACTAACGGAAAATTAGCTTGATAGTAATCAAGTGCAAAAATGGGCGATGGATCCTGAACTATTATAGAAAACAAATATTCTATCACGGCCAAAACAGCAAAGAAAATTAGTCGTCAATCTAAATCAGTCTTCGTTCCCGCAATCTGTTGTAGTACTAATCAATTTGGACTTTAATTTTTCCGCAGCCAAATACGTATTCATTACTGGTATTTCATTTTCTCGAGGTTGAAACTCCGTGACAACTACACTGTCTATATTAAAAGTGTTTTCTCTATGCCCTCTCATGTGCACACCAAGACATTCACAAAGAAGTTGTAGGTCACATATTTTACAGCCTATATATTCTGTGGAATCTAAAGGCGTATGGTTGTTTGTATGCTCCCAACACATATCATAGGAAGTGAAATATACATCGCAATTTGCACATTTAAACAACGTTGGCGCCTCTGTTTTAATAACCGGCGGAATTTCTTGCTCGGTGACTATTTTCGTAGCTTCGCTCGAAGAAGGTATTTTCGCGGTATTTTCCACGCTTAAAGGTAAACTGTCTACGTCGTAGAAATACGTTTCCGATGTATATACTCTCATTTTAAAGTCTACCGGTTTTAATTTTAGGATCTGATGGTGCATAAACGAATGTCGCTGTAAGCTCAGTTTTGTAAAAAGCAGTCCGCATTCTAAACAGGGCATACATTTTGAACCATGCGTTCCTGCGCTCATATGTTTGCCTATTGTATCTTCGTGCATGAAACTTAACTTACATACTTCGCACTGGTAGATCATTTTAAGTTTTTGTATGGGAGTTATAGACAATTTACGAATTATACGACACTCTTCAGCTGTGTGATATTTACCTTTGAGCGTAGAAACATCGAATATGCCTTCAACATTTTTGGGCTTCTCCTTAGGAACCTTCACCGGCGACGGTATCCTTTCTATTTTAACTGGGGTACTTTCAAAACTATAATTAGACGACGAGTCCTGTGACTCCCTTTTTATCGGTCTTTCTTTAGGATCAGAGACGACTACAATGTTGAAATCCTTGATCGTATGTTCTGACGTTTCATGCCGTCTCAATACAATTTGAGTGAAATTCAGCCCGCAATACTTGCAGGGAAACCTTTTATGATCATGCTGATTTCTTTCGTAATGATAATAAAGTGTTTTCCGCTGCGTAAAGTGCATGTCACACTCCGAACACTTGTATAATATCGCGGATTCGCCTTCCTCGTTCACACTACTAGTACTTAACTCATGCGAAGGACCAATTCTCAACTTTACCAAATCAGAGGTGGACATGGCACTAAAACTTTCTTTATTAAGCTCTGATACAGTGAGTTTCATTGTTTCGTGATGTTTGACCACGTGTTCTCTAAAGCGCTTTTCAGGAATTCGCACATTACACTCTGTGCAAACGCGAATCATCCGTTTCAAGTGACCTTTTGCCATGTGTATTTTTAGACCTTTGACATTCATGTAATATAGGTTACACTGAGAGCAATTGGCTATCCAATGGTCAGGGTCGTGTGTGTGTTTGTTGTTAACAACGACTGTGCCAACCAAATAAAACTTATTTTCCGCACATAAATTGTCCAATTCGTTATGTCTCTGTATATCTTTTTCATGAAACTTCAATCCGCATAGCTTGCAAGTGACGGGGTTACGGTCACTTTCACATATTTGCATATGCTCAGCCAAATAAACTCTATTCTCAAACAGTAAATTACACGCACACTTGTATAACACAGGCATTCTTCCATAATAACGCACTAGGGGGTCTTCAGACACTGTATTCGATTCAGTTTTGATTTTCTTACGAGGCGTTGCGATCTCATCTAGTTTTCGTTTAAGCGTTTGGTCTGGGCGAAGATTGTATTTCACAATCATTACATTCGCTTTGGTAATGCCTGGATTTAGTTTGTGTATGTTCTCGTGAAGTTTAAACTTTACCCTACGGAAGAGTACTTTACATATAGTGCAGGGGACTAGGAATTGCTTGTCTTTCACACATGAGTGGTTCTTTCGTTTGGATGAACTGCTAACGCATGCTCTACACTTCTGACATTGATATAGGGTCAATAATATTTCCGTATCTCTCTGTACGGGCTCTTCGCTTTGCTCGATTGACGAGTCACTTCTTTCATTATCAAAAGGTACAACGTTGATTGTATTTTTATTGAAGCTGGGTTTCATTTTATGAAACGCGTAATGTTTCGCAAGGAAGGACTTTCTAATTTTCAAATTACAGAGTTTGCACACTTTGTACAGCAAAGGTGACGGGCGCGTCGGACATTTGTGTCGTTTGAGATTGATCGAATTAAAAACCGTTCCTTTACAATGCACACATTGGTATAAATCATATAGTTTCTGCTTAATCCCTTTCTTTATGGCATATGTCACCTTTTTAGGCTTATGTTTCAGTAGGTGCTTATTGTAGTCTTGCTTTTTGATCAAGAGACTACACTCTTGACACCAGTTGAATTTCAAACTGTCCTTTCTGGGCAGGTTGCACATTACGAAATTTGTCGAAAAATCGTTCACGTCATTGAAGGTAACTAGGCGAATAGAATTCTCCTTAAATCTATTGGTATTATGATCGCGTTCGTGTGCAAGTTTTGTGTTTTTATTCTGAAACACCAAATGGCAGTATGAGCACGCAAACTTTGGCTTATTCTCTTCGCACGCATCTTGATTCTTCGCGTGTTCTACCACACAATCTCTATCTATTATATTTTTACAAATGTTGCATTTAAACATTGTACTGTTAGAAAAACCGTCTATTTCTAGCTTAAATCTTATAGATCTCTCTATATTATACGCGCTTTTAGCTAATATATGGCCTCTTTGTTCTTCTGTTATCGGCTTAAATATATCAAACCACGCATCATTTAGAAGATTTTCATAGTTAAATTTGAGTATTTGGAAGGAACTCTTCTTTACAGGATTCAAATGAATGTCCGCATGATTTTTATACGATGCTTCGTCAAATTGCAGATTGCATATATAGCACTTTTCGATTTTAACATCGAAACTCTCCATATTGCAAAAGTGATCTTGACAATGTTCTATGACTTTGTCGTAATTATCGTAGACTATATCGCAAACTTGGCACAGATAAATAATGTTCCATAGAGATTGCATTGATTCGTATTTTTTAAGTAAATCCGGTATTTCCACCTCTTGATTTATTTCGACCTCTTCCTGTTGCGTATTAAAAGCGTGAAACGGAGCGTGTAGCTTGTATGCCAAGTCACTAAAACCTTCGTCACATTGGGCACAAATCTTGAACTTTTCTTCAAAACAGTTATGTTTACGCAGCGCTCTTTGACCGAAGAAATTTATATTACACTCCAAGCACTTTTTCCACTCTGGCAGCGGCGGAGTGATTCTCTGTTCCGTTTTTAGATCCAAAAACTGAATGTTGCTCAATTTGAAATTCTTCTCTTTGTGTTCTCTAGCAACATGCGTCGGGAAGGTTTTAGTCGTGAAGCACAGACCACATATTTTACAAGTGCGGCGTTTCACACAAGTCATATCAGAACACGCTCCCGTTAAATGGAACTGCGTTTTGGAATGACAATACGTCTTGCACGAATTGCAATAGTACAAAATGTTCCCGTTCCTGTATTCGATAGTAGTCGGAGTTATATACTCCGATTTAACCGGACTTTTATACTCAATTTTAGGCATCGTATACTCAGGATTCGCGCTCTTTTTGACTGTCACTTGTGTTTTTAAATCCAACTGGCCGGAGACAAATTCTATAGTCAAAATTTTCAAATTTGCCGCGTGCATTCTATCATGTTTTAACACGGAAGAACGTTCAATTTTCAAACCGCAGGTTTCACACCGTTTCGACACGGTTTTAACGCATTCCATCGTGTGACACCTCCAAAACGTTCTTTCACTGAAAAGTATACCACATTTAGGACATTTACACACTATCCGCTTCGTCAAATCATGGGTGACGGTTATAACATTGAATTTCTTAAACAGCCTGTGTTGTACCTTATGCTTTAGTTTGTCTGACGATCTAAAGGCGCGTTTACACAAGGCACACGTCCATTCGCCTGGTGATTTAAGGCATCGTACGGAGTGTGAGAACGCCGCGCAACTAGCGAGGAAATGTAACGGGCACTTGTCACATTTGAACAAAATCTCCTTTGGCACAACCCCAGTATAAAACGTGGGGGGCACTTTAATAGGCATGTGCGCGGCTACTTTATGTATGTTCAGCGCATTTGCTGATGTGAACGTCAAGTCATGTTCAGAGCAGGCATATTTCTGCGTACATAACTTCATAAATATCTTATTATGCACGTGTTGAAGGTGAAAATTGTACTTTTTGATGTTAATCGTTTTGTATAAGCAAAACGCGCACTGTCCGTTAAAACACTCATTGATTGGGGTCAAATCACTAGTCCCGTGGTTCTTTACAAAGTGACCCTGTATATGTCTCTCGCTTGAATAGTAACACTTGCAAACCGGACACTTTAATAGGTTCACCATTCCGAGTACGTTCGACGCACTTTGCTCACTAACACTAAACACTTCTGTTTTCACTTTGGCCGTACTTTTTACGGCTTTGTTGTGTCTAAACCCGCTGTAATTCAACATGGCGACACTTTTAGTTGTACTTTTCTTGGCTTTATTAACTCTCGGTGGTTCTGCACTATCTTCAAACACATTATCATATCCTTGCACTGCTATAAGTAACGAATGAGCGGCCATTCTGTGAGCATCTGTCGTGTTCTGCGTAGGGAATAGTATCATACATTCTTGGCAGTAGAACTTATGTTTGTTGAGTATATATTTCCAGTCTTTTAACGACACATGTGCGGTATATGGATCTCTTTCAGGCACAGGTTTAGTTCCTAGGATTATTTTATTTTGCGACACGTGGTGAAAGCTCGTTGTATCTATTAGATGAATGTCATTAATCTCTTCATGTTCATCGATGCTATTGTTTGCATTGATTCCATCGAACCCATCTGTGTCTTCGCCTAGATACATTTCTTCGAGGTAGTCATTGTCATCCGCGTATTCGGGCATTTCTGAAACGTACAATGAATAAATTAATAATAATAAATAAATAAATATTTCAGGACTACTTTCTCACACGGCACAATCTGATCCCAAACTAAGCTTTTGCTTGTGTTATGGAAACCAGATGGCTGATAAACATACATATATAAATTTAAATAAATACTCATATAGATAATTTACACCCAGACACAGAGCAAACATCTATGTTCATCACACAAATATTTGCCCCGGGTGGGAATCGAACCCACGACCTCCGGCTTGGAAGGCAGGGCCACTACCAACCAAGCCAACCGGTCAGTCAATATAATAAGAATGAAGATAGTTATTTTATACAGAGAATGGACATTCAAGCAGATAAAAAAGAGCATGTGTGCCAAGCACACGTATCTAAAGTGAAACTTCTTTGGCAAGATTCAAAGATACCAAATTCGTCGCCTCACTCCATGACGTGACTGTATTCCCATGACGCGACCTTGAAATTTTACTCTCAACGCGCCTAAACAAGAATTAGTATAAAATACCTATAGTATACGTATTTTCCTGCCTGTGACAAGCATGAGATTTTAGATGAGGATATTATTAAAAATAAATGATAGGAATATGTTTTATTTTTTTGTTTGTTAAGATTGTATTCCTAGTTAACATTTATTAAGCAGCAGTCTAATAACAATGATTCATTTAGCAAAGAAACCGTTTTTTGAATTGAATATAATATCCGTGCGAAACCAGGGTGTAGGTATTGTATAAAAATTCAAACTCAAACATTTATTTATTCAATTAGACTTCTGAAGAAGAAGAAGCACATTTGAATCGTCATAACATATTTTTAACATTTACCACCGATTCAGAAAGCAGTATCTATGAAGAAGAACCGGCAAGAAACTACATAATTGCTTTAATTTAATAAAATATGTGGAACGTAATAAATAATAAGAGCTCTAATATACAAAAATATAAAAATATCTATGATAGCGCAAATTTAAAGGAAATGATCGTCCAATTTGCTATCATAATCTTTTTCCGCTTTTATAAACATTTTTGTATAAACATGATGCAAGTAAGATTGTTTACATTATGCGATAATTAATGTGTTTTTTAATAGTTAGTTTTGTTTTTATCTAGATAAATCGAATATTGTTATGAAATACTTTAAAAAAGTGTGAAAAAGTGAAGTCTCATGTCCCCAAGTGGGGTAAGGGGCAGATTCATTATGCATACATCTGTTTCACTGATCGATTTTCTTTAGGGACAAGTAGGTGATCAGCCTTCTATGTCCTGCCAGACCGAGACATTTTTTTTTCTTCGTCTCCACCGGGAATCGAACCCAGTCCCCTCGGTTCTACGCTCACGCGTCAACCACTGTACCAAGGAGGCGGTCAAACTTAATAATCACTTTAATAACTATATTTTAATACAATTATTATGTTTCTCATTTCCATAATACTCGGGTACCACCAGAAGGACAGTACCCGGATCTTTGGAAGGCTTACGTAGGGACACGGATCCAACACGCAGAGGCCCTTTCGAGAATTTTAATGTGTTGTGGGACACCAGCCGCAGCCTGCCCATGATTGCACTATAGAGATACAGCCCTAGGCAGTCCGCGGCCGATGTAGGACTATTGCAGGGTATGGAAATTTAATAATTGGGCTATGGATTGGGATGCTAAATGGACTGGTATTGGGGACTATGGGAAACTATGGCACCTGCCTTTCTACTAAAAGAAAGTAAAAATATGTTGGCAGGTGGTGACTCGCCCTCTCACTGTATGGGCCCCCGAAATAAGTCGCTGCAATAGTGCGACAAGGGGGCGACATATTGTGAGCAGCTAAGGGTGGAGAGGCGTCCCTGGACTTTAAACTACGATCACGCGCTCCCTGAGGGTCCAGCATCACGTGCCCACTCGCCACTTATGATTCGCATCCACCCTTCGAGCTAAAAGCTCTCGCGACTCCACTCTGGCCGGCCGGTAAAGGCAAGCCAGAGGTGGGGGTCCTGTCCTCGTCAGGCTTCACTCCGACCGGCCGGTGAAGGCGAGCCGGTGATGAAGACAGGGGCCTCCCCCGGGAGCACTCGGTTCCCGCGGGGTCGCTACTCCCCGACACCACGTGTGGCGAGGTGTCCTGCGGGTTGACTGATTGCACGGGTGGAATATCTGTTGTCACGTAGACAACAGATATTCCAACCGTGGGCGATGGGGTCGTCACATCCCTACGCCCTTATTATTATTATTATTATACTCTTTCACGGAAAAAGCACTGAACGTATTTTGATAATACTTTGCAGTTACGTAATTTATGTAACCAGAATAACACATAGGCTAACTATAAAAATACTTTTTGCAAGTTTGTCCGCGGTTGAAACCGCGTGGCACAGCTAATAACATAGGAATTAAACACAATGCATGTAGCTACAGTCTACATCTAATATATTATGATACTAGCATACTGCCCGCGGCTTCGCCCGCTTTGTGTAAAACCGAATAAATTATATACTAAAACCTTCCTCTTGAATCACTCTATCTATTACAAAAAACCGCATCAAAATCCGTTGCGTAGTTTTAAAGATTTAAGCATACAAAGGGACATAGGGACAAAGAAAGCGACTTTGTTTTATACTATGTAGTGATGATAAGGCTAATATTTTCCTGCCTGGACACCATTATAGCTTAGGGATGTAAAAATTACTTCAGATATAAAGTGTACAAACTGTTTTAAGACCTATTGAATGCAAATAAAAAATTACGTAAAGACTGATCCAAATATTTCATAGCAGTTCGGTTATTATCACTGTGAAACAAGAATGTATAGGGTCAACCGGGGCAAATGCAACTATGGGGCTATGGCAACTAGTTATCATAACTAATTTATTAGAGTTGTTGTAATAAATCGCCACCTATGATTCAATAACTCAACGACTAATAAATCTTACAAGTAATAGATGGTGCCCCTACGATGAAAACTATTTGATTGATAGGCCATTGTGTCAAACCGCTATTTTGAAGTTGGTGTGCGTAAAAACAGGTGTCGAGTTTTGCAGACAAAAAAATTGTTTAGGAGTGATTTTTTGCAGGTGTTTTTGATTGGACACGATTATCACAAGCCGTTAAGCTTATTTCATTTATATTTTTAGTGCGTTAGTTGACTCTATTTTGTGTTATTGATGCAGTTACAATTGCCTCATGAAAATTTCACTGTGGGGTTATTGCAACTGTGAGGTTAGTTACAATAGCCCCTTATATTTTTGTATGAAACTAAAAACACTAGTGATGTGACAGTGTCGATATTTTTATTATGTATCCTTCTTGGTAGTCAAAATATACTTTCTTTATGATTAATTAAAGAAGAACCATCGATTATTTCTTCGATATTATACCCAGAGACGGGTTCATAAGTAAAATTCAAATTAGATAAAGCGTGGTTAAAGAATATAAGTAACTAAAAACGATAGGTAGGATAGTTCTGTGATTGTTCAAGTAATTTTTAGTAAACGGTTGATTAACTAATAAACGTTTTTTGTTTGGTTTACGTTTTTAACAATATTTAACACAAAGAATATTATTTGTTCTGACCAAAAACTAAAATTGACTTAGTAGGTAGTACACTGTTATTTTTTTTTGTTGCGATTTAAAGTGGTAAATCAAAGTAGGTACATGAGTTTTTCCTCTAAATAATGCGGCGCCATCTACGATCGCAACGTTATTGTATAGATAACGTTATTGTATATATATATAGAATAATAAAAATATATCGATGAATAAGTTTTTTGCATTCCCCACACTAATTCTCTAACAAATAGTTGCATTTGCCCCACAATCAGAAAAATAAGATTTTTCCTGAAAACTCGTCCTTGCTACACGGTAATCCAGTTCAAAATCCTATGAATAACATGAAATCTCATAAATATATTCTATATTCGTTGTTTTATATGAAATAGAAGAAGAGCTATGGCAGTTAGTTGCATTTACCCCCGACTAGGGGTTAATGTAACTTTTTCTACCAATTTTAGGAAATATTCTCACTACCAGTTATTTATAAGACTACTGTATTGCTTGATTGGTTGAAAATAATCTTGAATAAATACAAAAATCACTAAATGGGTCAAATAAATGACCAAATATAAAAGGAGATAACTGCAACCGATCAAACTTGAAACTTGTTATTTTTTAGTTGCATTTGCCCCGGTTGACCCTACTAATAATATGTATTATGAAGCTGAAGAGTTTGTTTGTTTGAACGCGCTAATCTCAGGAACTACTGGTCAGATTTGAAAAAATATTGCGGTGTTAGATAGCCCATTTATCAAGGAAGGCTTATCCATACTAATATTATAAATGCGAAAGTAACTCTGTCTGTCTGTCTGTTACTCAATCACGTCTTAACTACTGAACCAATTTGCATGAAATTTGGTATAGAGATATTTTGATACCCGAGAAAGGACATAGGCTACTTTTTACCCCGGGAAATAGGATAGGTTTTATCCCGGAAATCCCACGAGAACGGGAACTATGCGGGTTTTTCTTTGACTGCGCGAGCGAAGCTGCGGGTGGAAAGCTAGTAGGCTATATATCATCACGCTAAGACTAACAGGAGCGGAGGAATGCGGATAAAACCGTAAAGCACAGCTAGTAAAATCTTATATATAAAATTCTCGTGTCACAATGTTAGTCTGCATACTCCTCCGAAACGGGTGGACCGATTCTCATGAAATTTTCTGTGCATATCGGGTAAGTCTGAGAATCGGCCAACATCTATTTTTCATATGTACCACGGGCGAAGCCGGGGCGGACCGCTAGTATATATATATATATATGGATGTACTCACCCTCATCATCTATGTCCACAATTTCTGTCTTTATAGACGAAATGTCCGGGAATATTGTTTTTATCTTCGGATGGTCGAACAGGTTGTGCTCCTCGATGTCAATGTCCGACGACATTTTCTGAAAAAAGATTCATGATGTCAAGAATGTTGTTGTTGTAAAGAATGTTCAGGGTTGCCTGGAAGAGATTGCTTTAAAGCAGGGGTTCCCAACCTTTTTTTGTCTACTGCCCACTTTAAGAATAAATTATTTTTTAACGCCCCCCTTTTTAAACATACTTAAAAAACGCTAAGTACTTATAACTGATTATTGAAACGCAACTTTATAGTAGAGTATCTTTTATTGAAAATAAAACAAACATAATCAATTCTTATATAAAAACTAATGTGAAGGTTGAATCTGATGCTGTTCAATAAGTTTGTTGATATCAGGTTCCAATTTACTCAAAAACAGCCGCAAGTCGCCACGTTCGGTAACACGCAAACGATTTCTCTTTTTAGTAAGCAGCGTTGCCACAGCACTAAATCCACGTTCACACAAATATGACGATGGGAATGCTATCAAGAATCGTTGAACAATTGACCACAATCCAGGGTACAATTGTGGGATCGGTTTTTGTAGCCAAAATTCTTGATATCCATTTTTAAACTTGATTTTTGTTTCTTCGTTTGTTGTCAATTCTATAAGTTCTTCTTCCAGCTGAGGTGACATTGCTGTGTTGACATTTGAAAACGGATCCAACACCCAGTCTGGTATTTCCAAGTTTAAAATGTCCTGGTATCGTTCGGTGAAGTCAATGTGGAGGTTTTCCAAATGTTGGCAGTAGGCAAACAAGTCGTCGTTACTGCAAAATACTGATAAATTCGGAAAATTGTGAAACTCACGTCTGCCCATATTCTTTTTGTGCAGAAGCAGTTTGGCTGCGAAAGCAGCAACGACATTTTTTGTTTTAATTAAATTTAGTTCATCGCCTTGCAGTTGGAGGTTCATGTCGTTGAACAGTTTATACAGGTCTGTCATGTAAGCTATATCATTCTTTGATGTTATGAGATTGTTGCGCAGTTCTGTATCTTTAGTTTCCAAGAACTCTATCACAGAGTCAAACAGGTTGTAAAATCGAATCAGACAATTGCCTCTTGACAGCCAACGAACTTCAGTATGAAGCAACAAACGGTTGAAATCTTCGTCATTAGTAGCACAAAGCTGATGAAATAATCTATCATTCAAAGAGCTGCTACGGATTTTATTGACTGCTTTGATGACATATTGCAGTGATTGAAATAGTCGTTCACTTAAGTTTCTAGCAACCAAATGTTGTCTATGAATAACGCAATGTATAGCAAGGACATCTGGAATTTTATTCTTTAAGTACGCTATGAAGCCTTTATGGCGCCCTGTCATAGCCGGAGCGCCATCCGTAGCAACTGATATAATATTTTTCAAAGGAATCTCTTTCTCTTCACAAAACTTTTCCAATGTATTGAATATGGTTTCGCCTTTTGTATCTGTCTCCAAATTTCTGGCAAACAATAGTTCTTCACGTATTTTCTCATCTTTAATAAACCTCCCGTAAGATAGCAACAACGCTTCATTAGTTGGTAAAGTGGACTCATCGAGCTGAATTGAGAATTGACTAGTCCTCAGATGATTGCACAATGATTCTTCAATGTTTTCAGCCATTTCATCAATTCGTCTTTGCACAGAATTATTACTCAAAGGAATTTTTCGGATAATATCTGCGGCCGGTTTATGAAGCACAGTAGTTATTACTTCCTTTATTGCTGGCAAAATTAACTCTTCTCCGATGTTGTGTGGTTTGCATTTTTGAGCAATTAACAAAGAGATATTGTACGAAGCTCGAAGTCCGTCGTCATCTTGCTTAGCAGCCGCCGAAAATAGTTTTGATACACTTGGCTGACTATTATGCTTCTTCTCTAGGTCTTGAAAAAATGCTACATTCTTGTCTTTCTTATCTGGATGCATTTTATTCAAATGATCTTGCAGTCTTGAAGGCTTCATTGCTTCGTTCGAAAATGTTTTTAGACATAGAAGACACAAAGGCGACGACGGGTTTGTGGAATTTTCAATAAATCCGAATTTAATATATTCCGCAGAGTATTGCCGTCTCTTCTTTTTTACTTCCGACATTGTTTTGTTTTGAGAAATACGTAAGTGTTGAAATCAAGTACTGCTTATCTATTATGCGCGAAACCGCAAATGAAAATAAAATAAATTTACGTCGTTTATATAGGATTGCATAAGCAGCACGCACCAACAGGAATAAGACATCAAACGTGCATAAACTCGTTTATCTCATTCGACGCCCAATCGTACTCGACAAGCAAGAACAAGTATTATAGAACCAGCCGATTGATACAGGAATGTACAAATCGGATTATTTAACAAAAACTTGTTAAAACATGATTTCCCGCGGTCTATTATATCGAACCGATTTTGAGCTATATCTTAATTAATATTAGTTGATGTTCACAAGATGTCGACTCTCGAAGTCGAGAGCTCAGTCGGTTTCTAAGAGTCTTCCTAGCTAGGTAGATGAAATTATAAATCGACCCCAAAGCCCTACACAACGCCCCCTTTTTTTTCTGGGTCTCTTACCGCCCCCCTTTAGGCCTGCAGCGCCCACAAGGGGGCGTTATCGCCCACGTTGGGAAAGACTGCTTTAAAGCAATAAGGCCGCCTTTTCGTACATATGTGCCTTCGTGTTGGTTTCTTTTTTTTTGAATTATTGTATCTTGTTATTCTCTGTCTGGTATATATGTACAATAAAGTATAAATAAATAAATAAATAATTTTTAAATTAATTAATTAATAAGAGAATGCTTATATCTTTAAAACTATGCAACTCTTATATTGAATTTAACTCTTATATTTTGCATTTGAAAATTGTTGCTTTAATGATAAAATTTTACAAGCAAATGCGCAAAACTATATTTTATCTATCGCTTTGCAAAAATCACATTTTCTCTCTAATTGTTTCTTGTAATATTAAATACCTAAGTGTTTGTATGTCTTTCACATTGATTTTGAGTTATTAAAGTTTAAACACAGTTTTTAAGAGTTTTTTTTACAGCTTTGCCCACATTGTTCTAAATCCTTATTATTAATTATTATTACATTATCTTTACTAATATTATAAAGCTGAAGAGTTTGTTTGTTTGAACATGCTAATCTCAGGAACTACTGGTCCGATTTGAAAAATTATTTCGGTGTTAGATAGCTCATTCATCGAGGAAGGCTATAGGCTATATAATATCATCACGCTAAGACCAACAGGAGCGGAGCAATGCGGGTGAAACCGCGGGGAACAGCTAGTAAATTATAAATGGGAATGAGATGATACAACAATAAGGTCATTATGACACAAAAAGTGTCTTGAGCCTTCAATAATAATAGTAAAATAATATTTTTAATGGAAAAAAGAATGGGATACTCAATGAAGTTATTTTATAACAGAATCAAATGGTAAAAACCGAAGTTATTTATAAATCTTGGTCATCCTTTCTGTAGGGTCACCTTGTGTTAAATAATGAAATACAGCATAAAATTAAATTTGAATTTGAATATAACCTTAAAAACTTCAACCGTTGATATTTAAATCATGGTTATTCGTATTAGAGACGCTTTAAAATGTAGAATTATTGTTTTATTATTTATTATTAACAAAATATAACCTCAATAGGATTTTTAACTATTGACTTATTTGTTGATATATAATTAGTTTAAACGGTACTATAATATTTGTGTGTATATAAAAACAAGCCAAATACTAAATGTAGGTTAAAATATAATATAATTCATAATAATGTTCTGTATGTAGTAAGTAATAAGAAGCTTACCAAAATTTTCCGCAAAAAATTAGGCTTTTCGAAGGCAAGTTATTTCTTGTATAGCGTCGAAATATAACGTAAGTAAACAGATATTATTATTTTTTACTCCACATATTGCAATTGTATTTAATTCATCATGTCAAAATTATGTCCAAACAACACGACGAAGTCAAAATCATAAAATTCAAAATTCTTATCATGTCAACGGAACGCGCAGACCACTATCGCCATAAGACCACAGACTACATCAAATAACAATATTGTTTGATGACAATTTTTTATTAAATGAAATGCTTTATTCGAGATGTTATTTCTAGTATTTCTAGCATTTAAAAATTATCGAAAACAAAAATAAAAATTTCTTTATTACTCGTTCATCTGCGCATTCTTTTTGCGTCTTATAAACACATTATATTCGTGTAAAAAACTAGTGACGAGGTGAATGGTGCTAGAAAAACACGAAAAAATGGTTGCCTGTAAAGTCGGTTTTACGGGCGAAGATTTTACGTGACAACGTCTTTTTCTCGGTAGAATATTTATGTGCTGCGCGCGCGGCAGACCGCGGGCCTCTCTCTCGTTCGGTGACTCATCGTAACGTTACCGAGCGTTACACTTTTTCATAAGTGACTCCCAGTCGCAACCTAATTTAAGACGTTGTCACGTCAAAAACTAGTGACGAGGTGAATGGTGCTAGCCTGTTGACCACCGAGCGGCCCGATCGGGCCGCGCTATGACGTAATACGCCATTCTGTTCAACACCGAGAGGCCCGATCGGGCCGCGCTTCCTCATCGACTTTAACCCGAAATTTAATATATTTAGAGTCTACTTTTGTTTGAACAAGTTTAGTCATAGACAAACATTGATAAATATGCCATAGAGTCAAACGATAGAATTCAGTGAACTATGGACGCTTCTATATTTTTTATCTACGTATAAGAGGCCCTATTGTTTACGTGTCAGTGAACAACGCGTGCGTGATTATTGGATTTTTGTAAGGTAAGAACTATAAAATATCGGATAACTGTTACTAAACTGTGTTATTGTGCATATATTGAAGCTCTGTAGATAATTGGTTGTAAAAAATACATTGTAATATCAGTGATTTTCAAGTTCAAAAGTGACTACCTATTGTCGCATATTTCCGGAGAATTCATTGCGATTTAGCTTCGTGAATACTATAAAATTACTAAAACACTCAATTGAAACTAGTTTCCATTCAGATTTGACCTTTTTTCTAATCATTTTTATTAGAAATCTTGTAATAAAAATACGAGAATTTCTGTATTCGATGTATCAAAATAACGGTTTTCTTGATAAATTCCAAGCACGCCATTTTGATCCCTATTTGTATGAATGTACGGTGGTGAATGGCTTGCAAGGCGTATTTGAATAGTTACGGAGGATTGTCGATAGCTTTATCGATAGGTCGACAGATGATTATGGTTGGATGTATAATATAATGATATGTATTTGTAAATATGAAAGTTTGTGTATTCGCCAGAATAATATGCGTGCGAATAATGCGTGAAAACCATACATACATACAAACTTTTCGTCTTTATAATATTTGTATAGATAAAAATTGTTTTTTTTTTTTCACAGGATGGAGATAATAGCCTTCGGTATAATAACAAGAATTTTATGGGAATGCCGCCGATTAGGAAATACACATACCCAGCAATATATTTATTTCAAATTGAGTTGAACGCAATGATGATGATGATGATGATGATGAACATTATAACCACTGTTTATATTTTTCGTGCAAATAAAGCAATTGTAACATGTTGTATTTTTTTATTACCCTATACTTGTATTCCTTACACAAAACGTGACTATCGATAAACTAGAAAAAGAATAGGTACATCCCTAGTGATGTTATTGTTTCGTCGGGTCGTGTTTCAAGTGCCGTTTTTATAAACATCTCAGTGTTATTCGTCAAATTGTTTACATAAGTGGATAGCATAGGTCCTTGTTATTTGTATTATAACTGAGAATGCATTTATTTTTTGCAATCTAGTCCATAGAACACGTTTGCAAACTTTGGACATGTAAAACAGCTATACTTTCTTGGTACCTAATAATCATATCAATTTTTATAAGATAGGAAATATATCAATGAGTAAATTGTCGTTTTCAGAATGATAAAATATGGCTTGAATGCGGAATAATTAATTTTTTTGTGAAAGGCAATTTCAGGTCGCCATTTTAGAAATTACGCATGCGCTGTCATTCAGATTTTGATAGTTTGACCTCGGGTTTGAGGGGCTAGAAAAACACGAAAAAATGGTTGCCTGTAAAGTCGGTTTTACGGGCGAAGATTTTACGTGACAACGTCTTTTTCTCGGTAGAATATTTATGTGCTGCGCGCGCGGCAGACCGCGAGCCTCTCTCTCGTTCGGTGACTCATCGTAACGTTACCGAGCGTTACACTTTTTCATAAGTGACTCCCAGTCGCAACCTAATTTAAGACGTTGTCACGTCAATAAATAAAATAACAATGTTTTGGTAAAGCAGGTGGCTTAAAATAGGCGGCAAGCAATTGTAATACAAAAATATTCGAGTGCAATAAGACAGCTTCATTGTTCGCGTTTTTCTTCGCATAAATGTGGAATTGTGTGTGGAATTATCAATAACGTCACCCTATGATTATATAAATAATTTGAAACTTCCACAAACTGACCACAAATGTTGTACACACAGTTGTACTGAATAATAGTGAGTCAGTTTCCATCGAAAGCAACCAAGGTTTAAGCCAAGGCTTAAACACAGAAAATGTTTTGTTGCTCTAACTTTTTAAATTTGACACTGGCAAATAGTTCAATAGCAAATTGCCATAAAAAACATCTAGAATGACAATTGACACTTGACAGTCGACAGCGGTTAATTGGCATTTGGCGCCAAACCAAACTGTGTTTTGCTCAAAGTTGTTATAAAAGTTATAAATTGGTAAATAAAGATTACCGATTAGAAAATATCATACAGGTGGTTTATGTAAGTTAAGTTTGTGATATAAAATGGCTAGAACAAAAGCATCAGTGGGTGCAAAAGGTAAAATACAGTGTAAATTTTTCATATAAACATTTAGAAACAGATTTCGTTGTCTACCAAATTTGAAATTATCCTAATATTGTAATTAGCGATCGTAAATGTAAAACAAATGTATTTGTATTTTATTATATATCCTCTTTTTCATTTGTTGAATAGAATAGACGTACTTTTGTGGTTATTTTATTAACCGATAATGAAGCGATTATGTTTGATTGATAAGTTACACGCTTGTTGTGTGTGTATACTACATAAATACATAATACATATATGTTATAGACTACAGGCCCATGTTGAAAAATTTATGGGTTATTTGAACCACCAGGTGACCTATCTAGAACGATATAAGAGCATAAAATAATAAGATTCAGCACTATGACGTCACTTGTAAGCTGTCCAACTGAGTGCAGATGAGAATTCGAAAGTACAGGTAGAGATTTTTCCCCTTGTCTCCATGATTTTTTACGGCGTTGTGGAATAATGGAAGAGCAGTATAGAAATAGTATGACACAGATGCCGTGCAAAATCAAATGACCAAATTTACCCCGGCAATGGTCGGAAAATAAAAATAAATTCCTACTTTGTGGACCAACATTTTTGTACGACAGCTTACAAGAGACGCCATAGTGCTGAATCTTATTATTTTATGCTCTTATATCGTTCTAGATAGGTCATCTGGTGGTTCAAATGACCCATAAATTTTTCAACATGGGCCTGTAGTCTATTACACTTTGTGACTCATTGATAGAATTTAAAAGTGTTTTGTGGATAAAAATCAAAAGATAACCCGAAAAATTAATACAAGACAATTTTAAATATTATGTTACCTTTTAGATTTTTGTTTTTCAATCACTTCCTTTCTACATAAACATAATATATTAAATTTATTTATCGCTAGCGGTCCTCCCCGGCTTCGCCCTTGGTACATATTTACGTTTTCTCTTCATAAGAACCATCCTTGTACTTTAAGTAATAAAATAAAAGCGCAAAGCATCACGCGTGAACGGGTGGACCAATTTCGATAATATATATATATATATATATATCTTTTATATATAAAAATGAATCGCAAAATGTGTTGGTAAGCGCATAACTCGAGAACGGCTGAACCGATTTCGATAATTCTTTTTTTATTATATTCCTTGAAGTACGAGGATGGTTTTTATGTAGAGAAAACGTAAATATGTACCACGGGCGAAGCCGGGGCGGACCGCTAGTAGATTATAAAATAGCATTCAAGAACATAAAATCTGTTTGTCTTTAAAATAAGTAATATGATTAAACACTCTATTTTTTATTAAATTTATAATAGAAAAATGAATCACAATATGTGTTGGTAAGCGGATAACTTGACCGATTTCATTAATTCTTTTTTTTTATATTCCTTGATGTATGATGGTTCTTATGGAGAGAAAACATAAACATATACATGTTGATATACATCACAGGCAAAGCCGGGAACGCAAGTTGTTAATATTACTATTTCTATTGCTTTCAGTATCGGCAGGAAAGAGTAGCAAAGCCAGATGTAGTGTAGCACCACCCACAAGTAGCAGTAGTTCTTCAGGTATAGTCCTAGTTATATTATAAATGCAAAAGTTTGTATGTTTGTTCATGCAAAAACTGCTGAACCGATTTTCATGAAATTTGGCACACACATAAAGGGTAATATGGATAACACATAGGATTTTTATCCTGTAAATCCCATGGGAAGGGGTTTTCTTTTGAATATGGGCTCAGCTTGGGCCAAAAGCTAGTAGTTTATAATAAAAGTAATAAATGCAAAAAAATAAATAATTATTGTATTACAATACAGTACTTAAACATACACTTATTTTATGTTAAAACTAGCTGCTCCGCGCGGTTTCACCCCCGTGGCTCTACTCCTGTTGCTCGTAGCGTGATGATATATAACCTTCCTCAGTAAATGAGCTATCTAACACCGAAATATTTTTTTAAATCGGACCAGTAGTTCCCGAGATTAGCGCGTTCAAACAAACAAACAAACTCTTCAGCTTTATAATATTAGTATAGATTAAGTTAAAAGATGTTGGTTGCATACAAACATACTGTTGAAGCTAATATGAGTGTGCTAAAGTATTTATTCGTTTTTAACTTGGATTTTATACCTGCCCTGCGGTTTTACTCGCATTGCTTCACTCCTTAGTGTAATGATATACAAGGTGTCCCACTATTGGTATACTAAGCGCGAAGGGACTTGTAGTTTTGCATACACTGATCACGTAAAAAATACTTAAACAACAAAATTACGTATAAATTTTTTTTCAAAATTTTTCCTGAAAATCCATGTTTTCTTCTCTAGCTTCGCCCACTCGGTACCCGTTACTCGGTAACTCGGTACCGCTTCTCTAATGTGAGCATTTTGTCTATGAAAACATAATCTTAAACGATAGCTCACGTGCGGGTGGCAAAGTTGGGCAGGTTGCTTGTTAGGTGTGTACATAGAGTTTTAAGAATTCATCTATTTGAAAAAAAAAATGCGTCTGGAATCTCTTAAGTATTTTTTACGTACTCAGCGTATGCAAAACTATAACCTCCTTTGAGCCAACCTTTTAGTATACCAACAGAGAAGAATTAAACTATAATTGAAATCAATGCACACGCAAAAAACTACTAAGTAAGTCTCTTAATTTTATGATCTACAATAATTAATTAAAACTTTTATTCATTAATTGCAGGTGGCGAGAAATCATCCAGAAATTATTCAGGAGGCAACCCAGTGTGTCCAAGAGAAACTCCCAAATGGCAGAAACCGATCACTAACTTCTTTATAACAAATCAAACAAAACCATGTGATGATGGCGAAATTGGTAAGTTAATACTACCAATTGTAAACTAGCTTACCGCCCGCGGCTTCGCCCGCTTTGTGTAAAACCTAATAAGTTAAACACAAAAACCTTGTGTAATTTTCAAAGATCTAATTTTAAGCATACATACATCCAGACAGACGTAGCAAGTGTCTATCACTTCTTCACGCCAAAACCCTTGAACCGATTTGGATAAAACATGTAACAAATGTAGTTTGAGACCTGAGATAGACACATAGAATAGGTTTTATCCCTGAAATTCCGTAGGAACGGGAACTATGCAAGTTTTCCTATAACTACTTGAGCAAGCCACAAACATTTAGCTAGTTTTCCAAATATAAAAAGGCGGTAGTAATCATTTATATCATAATAATACATAAGAAACAACAATTTTAATATTTACAATATATATTTCTTATTTTGCAGCTGGCAGTTCAAAATCAAAACCAAAAAGGAACATAATTCATTCAGACGACGAATGTGACACTGAAGAAAAAAACGAAAGCAAAGAAAACCGGAATGAAAGGAAAGAAGACGAGAATGAAAGCAAAGAAGACGAGAATGAAAAGAAAGAAGGTATAGAAAGTACAGAGAATAAAAGTATAGAGAATGAGGCTGAAAGTCAAGAATATGAATGTAGTCAAAATTACGAAGATTCGCCGCCAAAAAATAGAGAATTAGATGAATCTATTGTTCTAGAACCTCTTTCTGGTGAAAATAGTCATAAATTGGAGGAATATTATACGAAAGATAAAGGAAAAGGTAAAGGAAAGAAAAGCAATGAAGACAATAATAACAGGGTATCTTTTAAACGACAAGCTGAGGATATAGACTCTCCGATACCTAAAAAGATTCGAGTTAACTAGACCATTGTTAGAAGACATCTTAATTTAAATATTAAAACCATTAACTTTAGTCTCTTTTTTGATTTATGTAAGGTACTAAAGCATATTTAAAATAAGTTGGTATTTTCTTTTGCATTTTTTAAATATTTTTTTACTGTATTAATTCTTGACAAAACCTTTAAATTTTAAGCAAGAAATATTTGTGAAGGAAAAAAGCAATTTTTATAAGCATCAATTTTCAAAGAAAACTGCAAAAATGATATTTTTTCTATGTGTAACTTTTGCCCTAAGTCTTTGTTCATACCTCATTTTATGTGATACTTAGTGATACGTATGTTAAGTTTTATTTGAGCTAGTATCAATAAATGAATTAATTGTTTGTTGTTTCTTTTTCAATCCCATTTCTTTTTTCCGGTGATGTCGCACTTGCGTTAAGCAACAGAGGGACCGTTTTAAATATTTCTTGTAATTTAACACCAAGTTTTTAAAAGCCAACCGGAAATCATTTTTATGTGATTTTACGAGCCCTTGAAGTTGTGAACATATTGGGTAATTTTATCATTCTTGGCATTCAATTATTTTTTTTATTCCATTCAAAGATCTAACGATAGTAAATGTTACCATACTGAATTGGCCTATCTTTCAGCTTAGCTCACAAAAAAAATCAAGCATCTACCGTAATAAGTCACGACTCACGTCACCTTAAATAAAAATCTCATCGTTCTCGGCGATAGTTGTTTCTATATATAATATCATTGGGCGATAGGTGAAAATTTAAAAAATAATGTGCGTAAATGTGTAGCGAGGAATAGAACTAATCGCATCTCTTTATTTACCTCGCCTCGCTAAGCACAGCTTTGGTGGAAACGGCTCAGCGGTGCTAGTTTTTTGCACAAACAAAACAAGCGAGAGATGTGCGAGGTAAGTTTATTAGTTGTTTAATTTTGAGTAATAGAAGACGTCATTTCAACGCATTCTTGCACCGCATATTTTCTTCGCACAGCTTTGGTGAAAAATCACCCTACTAAGCTTATGTAGTGATATTGTTACTGCCTTTTTTTAGTCTTGAGTATCCTACTAATACCTATAATATCGCTACAAGTAAAAAAATAAACATTTTACATGTTTAGTTGCGCTGTCGGCTGTCCAATCCAATCAAACATTATTATCTACTAGCTGCGTCCTGCGGTTTCACATAAATTTCTTTATTAATCACTAGCAAACCGGGCGAACTCCGTTTCGCCACCAGAGACACCTTTTCTTTGCTATAAACCTCACGGAGCCCGAGACCTTCCCAACGAATGCAAACCCGTGGAAATCGGTTCGTGCATTCTGGAGTTATAGCGTCAGCCCCCCTAGTCAAGTGGCTTTCTGTTAGCGTAGCGTTCAATAGAATAGACTACGAATGTATGAGATTATTCTATTGAACTATTCTATTGAACGCTACGCTAACAGAAAGCCACTTGACTAAGGGGGCAGGAAGGAAAACCCGACTTATTTTTATATAGTAGATGAGGTCCTTTATCCTAATGAAATATCAGAATAAAAAGTAGCATAGAGTTACTCCTCATAACAATAACATCATCTTTATTTAAGTGAAATTCCCGCCAAAATTGGTTCAGTCGTTCCAGAGATCATCCGAAACAAGAGACAAAAATTAAAAAAAATTACTATTTTGGTATAATATTATGTACTGTATACCTACATCCATATGCATTTAGTAAAAACAGTTATTTTAATTTTACAAACAGACAGTCCAATTTTGTTATTGATATAGATGAGGAATCGGAAAAGGTAGGTAATTAAATAAAAAACGTATTATTTTAGATATAATTTATTTCAATACTACAATGGTTACAAAATTGATTCAATATAATCATTAATCAGAATAATACAATATAACATTATGAATGATTAAAACAGCATATTATCTACAATTTTATTTCATACTTTGATAATGTTCGATATAATATTTAAAAATTAAAAATTTTAACAGGTTTTAAACATTGGTTTTAAACGCGATTTATTATTTTTACTAGTCTTCAACCGTGACCATGCTCGCTGCACACGTCGGGATAATAATAATATCATGAATAAATCGCGTTTAAAAACCGTTAAAATCTTTAATTTCTACAATAATATTATAACAATATGTTTGGTTATTTGGGAACAGTATATAATTGTTACTAAAGATACAATCGGTGTGCCAATTTTAACCGTTATTAACTTTTAAATTGTATTACACTTAATAATAAATAATAATATAATGCTAAATATGAGCTGCCAATAATTACATAAACTACTAGTATAGGATACGAAATAAGATCGATCTTAACCTATCTGAGTACGTATTAAAAAAAAATGTTATGAGCACTTTTTGATAGGCAAGTGATTATAGGCATATTTGTATATAAATTATCTATAATGTTAGACGTAACTTTTGATTTAATATTTTTGTGGATGAATAGTTGTCAATGTTGTTGTAATTATTTCATGTCTGAACATGTTTAGCTGTCGAATACTATACAAAGCCGCTTTCCTTTGACTCGTGGCGCAATCGTACGGATCGTGCCTAGGGGCTCGGACGTTGTTTATACGACGTTCGACCCAACTACCCTCACTTTGCTAATAGTCGTTGACTTGCTGCGATTTGTTATCAACTACCTACATCAATTAGGTAGCTGTGTAGAATCGCAGTACATTCTTATTACATTCAAACTAATATTTAACCTTGCCTCCGTTTAATTTCTAATAAAAATGAATCGCAAAATGTGTTGGTAATAAATGTTTTCGTTTCTCAGTGTCAATAATAATATATTTAATGAATTGCAAAGAAACAATCGAATACAGTAATATATTTTAGTGAATACATCTTTTTGTTGTTACTTAAAATTATGTGTATGCAAAAAATCATAATAATTAAAAAATATTAATATACCGTTATATGTGTTCTAATACTAATTAGATACTTATTTAATCGCAAATAGGCAAGCAATTTCATTTAGGGTGCTTATCCACCAAAAATGTGCGAGGAATGTGTTTTTAAATAACCAATAGTATCGCTTCAAACTTCAAACTAAATGAAGCGATATGATTGGTTATTTACAAACACATCCTCGCACATTATTGGTGGAAAAACACCCTTAGACTGCTACGACTACAACATTATTTGTCTTACCACAAAACAATTTAAACACAGTCCAATTTTAAACCAGGGATCTGTCACTTTAACAGTTGTCTATGTGAAATAAGACAAAACCAGATTAAAGAGAACCCGCAAAGTTAAACCCTGTCTAAAGTTTATTTGGTAAGACAGTATATTTTGATTTCACATCGATAGCATATTATTGAGAAAAAAAATGTGCGTGTACATAATGTGTACACACGTAAGAAGTGAAACTTCTTTATGACCTTATTTTTCAAAAAATAATTTACTATATGCAACTTTACAGAAATACGTCGAATCACGCGTGGTAGGGATAAGAAAAAGATGGCGCGTAACGAAAAAATGTTACACAAATTTTATTCCAACCCCGATAAAGAAGTTTCATCACTTCAATAATTCGAAGTTTTATTTATTTTCTCGATAATTCGTAATTTCGAGTCCCTCGAGTTTCGAATTAACGAGAGTCGACTGTATATCTTAAACTAAGTTACAATAAATTACCTAGAAAAAATTTGGCTCATTTTATTGTATTGAGAAAATTGTCAATATTTTCACAAACTCGGCAATTTTTAATAAATACGAATTACAATATCGATAATAATATAATATATTAAATAAGTAATATAATGTCGATACCAAGCGGTTGTTGATGTCGCAGTCATCTGGTTGAATCTGCTATTTGATTGAATGACTAGCGTGTTCATTGAATGACTAGGCTGAACGTTTTAACAAGCGTCACTCAACGTCCGACTAGTTAGGGGATTGTAACATTATCTTTTAAACAGAGCGTATATAACGCTGGGCATTTTGTTGAATGCCTAGCTGGTTTATTGAATGAAAACAGAATTTACTTTTTCCAAACGTCCACAAGAAGACGGTTACGAGCCGAAGGAATCCTATTTTTTATGTAGTTAAAAAAAAACATGAACCTAATCTAACTTACCCATTATCCAAACCAATGACTAAATCTTAATATATTTAAATCTCGTGTCACAATGTTTGTCCTCAATGGACTCCTAAACCACTTAACCGATTATAATAAAATTCGCACATCATGTGCAGTTCGATCCAACTTGAGAGATAGGATAGTTTAAACACGTAGGTACCACGGGCGAAGCCGGGGCGTACCACTAGTAACGTTATAAATAACGTTCAGTCAAGTTGATGAACGTCACATTCTACTTGACGAGGTGTTTTAGTCATTCAATTATTATACTCTGTCCATTATATTATTTGCTTTTTGACAGCTTCACACCTATGAAGGATTGTATTGTTTAGGTTAAAATGTCATACAAATAATATTGTACTTCATGGACAGGACCCGCCCACTTAGTGATGTCTACACAGAATTATTCAATGATGGTTCGATAGATTATAATAATCGATAGAAATACTCTGTAAAATATATCCGAGACAAAAAAAACTCTTCTATTATGTTATATAATTTAAACATAAAGACAACCAAATTGTAAGATAGAAACCAATAAATAATAAAATATTAGTTTAGTTTAGTTTTAACATAAAATGCATCGATATGTGGTCTTATTATTACATATCTTATTAGTACGTTTACGTTGTAATTATTATTTACGTACCTGATTCGATTTATGATAATATTTTGAATTTATAATTGAAACATTCGATAATCTTTTAGACATCACTTCTGGTATCACCCGTCGAGCTGTCAAAAAGCAATTCTTATAGTGGACAGACTATAAATGCTGTCATTCAATGAACACGCTAGACATTCAATCAAACAAAGGCAATGCTAAATGACGTTTCGTCAAAACATTGAACGTTACATTCAACAACTTGACCGAGTTATTCAATCAAATAGCAGATTCAACCAGATGACTGCGACAATTACACTAACTGCCTAACCTAAACGCTCGGCTATTTAGCCAAGATATTAGATCATCCGCCTAGTCTACACGCTCGGCTATTAAGCCAAGACATTCAATCATCCGCCTAGTCTACACGCTCTCGGATATCGATATATGCCTAATCTACAAGCTCTCAGATATTCAGACAAGATATTCAATCATCTACCTTTAGTCATCTGCCTAGTCTACACGCTCCCAGATATTCAATCATCCGCCTAGTCTACACACTCAAATATCGATATTTGCCTAATCTACACGCTCATACGCGCATATCCGAGCGTGCAGATGATCTTGTCTAAATACACAAGACATTCAATCATCCGCCTAGTCTAAACGCTTTCACACATCGATATCCGCCTAATCTCCACGCTCCCAGACATTCAATCATCCGCCTAGTCTAAACGCTTTCACACATCGATATCCGCCTAATCTCCACGCTCCCAGACATTCAATCATCCGCCTAGTCTAAACGCTTTCACACATCGATATCCGCCTAATCTCCACGCTCCCAGACATTCAATCATCCGCCTAGTCTAAACGCTTTCACACATCGATATCCGCCTAATCTCCACGCTCCCAGACATTCAATCATCCGCCTAGTCTAAACGCTTTCACACATCGATATCCGCCTAATCTCCACGCTCCCAGACATTCAATCATCCGCCTAGTCTAAACGCTTTCACACATCGATATCCGCCTAATCTCCACGCTCCCAGACATTCAATCATCCGCCTAGTCTAAACGCTTTCACACATCGATATCCGCCTAATCTCCACGCTCCCAGACATTCAATCATCCGCCTAGTCTAAACGCTTTCAGCGGGGCTCTGGAACTCGGCCAACGCGTGCACAGGGCTCGGCTGTTTCTTCTGACTGCCGCGACGTACTTTGGCCCGAACCTCCTCCGGTTTCTCCGGACGGATCAAAGGCTTCTTTTCCGGCGCTTTCATACGCCATACTACTATCGGCGACTGATGGAAAAAAAAAATATATTCAATAAGATATCTACAGTAAAAAAAACAACAATTTACAAAGATAGTAAGAAAACATTTAATCCAGCACACATAAAACAAATACGCGAAAAACAGCGTGTGTGCCGAGGTCGTGTCACGGCAATACCGTCACGTCATGGAGTAAGACGACGATTTTGGTATCTTTCCCAAAAATTTTCACTTCTGACACGTGAAACTTTTTAGGCGATCTTAAATTCTGGCGAAAATACCAAAATCGTCGTCTTACTCCATGACGTGACGGTATGGCCATGACGCGACCTTGAAATTTTAATCTCAACGCGTCTAAAGAAGTTTCACTTCAAAAATGAGAAAGTTTAATTTTGTAAAATTGTTACTTTTTTGATCCCAAATTTAAAAACGATCCTGTTATGAAAAATAAGATACAGAAGGTACACCATTTATTGTCACATATTTTTTACACATAGAGAACGAAAATATGTATATAAAAAACTTTAACTTTCTATGAGTTTAATGCCAAAATTCAGCAAAAAAAAAATACATAATATAAGTAAAAAAGCATGCGGTAATATCAAACCAAGCTACTCAAAACATAAGGAAAAAACGTAAAAATGTACATGGTGCTACAAAATACCTCTATATAGTAATAAAAAAATACTTTATAGCTAAGTGCTATAAAATTACATTTATTAAAGCACGAATAAATAAAAAAAAAGACTATTACAAGAGTCGGGATTCGAACCCGCGTCTTTCACCTACGAATCTCGCCTTGTAATAGTATTATTGTTCTTCATTAAAAATATCAAAATTATAAAGCATTTGAATGCTATAAAAATAAGTAAAAAAATGTGTGCGTGTACTAGTGTACACACGTAAGAAGTGAAACTTCTTTATGACCTTATTTTTCAAAAAATAATTTACTATATGCAACTTTACAGAAATACGTCGAATCACGCGTGCTAGGGATAAGAAAAAGATGGCGCGTAACGGAAAAATGTCACGCGTAACGAAAAAAAATGTTACACTTAATTTTTTTCCAACCCCGATAAAGAAGTTTCACTTCCAAAATTGAAGTGAGCTAAGTATAACTTTAAATTTAGTGCTATCACATTCATCTAGCACTTACATAGTTATTCTGCATCGCCGGCAAGCGGGGTATAAATATAATATTAGCTGTATAGGCTAAGCTAAGCTGTATTCACTAAATATATTCTATGACACACAAACTGATGGACCGATTTCGATGAAACTTTTTGTTTTAAGTAGTGCGAATATTTTGTTGAGAGTCGTTTATAGATCCGGTTTGCACATGCACATTAATGGCTTGATTTAATCGATTTAATTACTATATGCAATATTTTTCTTATACACGCTTCACCACGCACTACAATAGCTCCCACACACTTCCCCACGCACTACAATAGCTCCCACACACTTCCCCACGCACTATAATAGCTCCCACACGTTTCCCCACGCACTACAATAGCTCCCACACGCTTCCCCACGCACTACAATAGCTCCCACACGCTTACCCACGCACTGAAATAGCTCCCACACGCTTACCCACGCACTGAAATAGCTCCCACACGCTTACCCACGCACTGAAATAGCTCCCACACGCTTACCCACGCACTGAAATAGCTCCCACACGCTTACCCACGCACTGAAATAGCTCCCACACACTTCCCCACGCACTACAATAGCTCCCACACGCTACCCCACGCACTACAATAGCTCCCACACACTTACCCACGCACTACAATAGCTCCCACCTGCTTACCCACGCACTACAATAGCTCCCACACGCTTACCCACGCACTATAATAGCTCCCACACGCTACCCCACGCACTACAATAGCTCCCACACGCTTACCCACGCACTACAATAGCTCCCACACGCTTACCCACGCACTACAATAGCTCCCACACGCTTACCCACGCACTACAATAGCTCCCACACGCTTACCCACGCACTACAATAGCTCCCACACGCTACCCCACGCACTACAATAGCTCCCACACGCTTACCCACGCACTACAATAGCTCCCACACGCTTCCCCACGCACTACAATAGCTCCCACACGCTTCCCCACGCACTACAATAGCTCCCACACGCTTCCCAACTTCCAATTTTTGTGTATTTTTTATTAAATTTTATTATGGAATTATATTTAACTCCACACTTACCGCTATAGTGCCCTGTCTCGTGTATTTAGTGGAGGCCACGTAGGAAGCCTTCACTGTTAGCACTACGGCGTTCATCAGATTCTTCGCAGCTTGTATCAGTGATGTGGCGCTGTCGAGCTGTGAAATAGTGAAATAAAGTGGTGAAATAATAATATTATAAAGCTGAAGAGTTTGTCTGTTTGTTTGAACGCACTTATCTCGGGAACTACTGGTGCGATTTGAAAAATTATTTCAGTGTTAGATAGCCCATTTATCGAGGAAGGATATATATCATCTCGTAAAGACCAACAGAAGCGGAGCCACTAGGGTGAAACCGCGGAGCGCAGCTAGTAGAAAGATAATGGAAACACATTTAAATCAATTCGATGTAATAATAGTTTTATGGGCCATCTTCACAATGGGCAGCGTTGGCCCAACAAATGATCGTCTATGTTTGCCGCCATTACGGCATATTTAAAACTGAGATAAATAAAATAGTTCAGAATTTCCTTCTTGAAAGCTAAGACATTTTTATGAAAAATAAAACCAAATTGCAACGGTATATAAAGTCATTCTTATTACATTCAAAGTATTATTGAACCCAGCGCCGCGTGTGTATTTTCCAAAAATATACTTAATATTATAAAGCTGAAGAGTTTGTTTGTTTGAACGCGCTTATCTCGGCAACTACTGGTCCGATTTGAAAAATTCTTTCAGTGTTAGATAGCCCATTTATCGAGGAAGGCTATAGGCTATATATCATCACGCTAAGACCAACAGGAGCGGAGCAATGCGGGTAAAACCGCGGAGCACAGCTAGTATAGACTAGAAAAAAAAAGGTATGCGTGTACTAGAGTACACACGTAAGAAGTGAAACTTCTTTATGACCTTAAAAATGTCACGAGTATGGCGTAACGCAAAAATGTCACGCGTACGGCGTAACGCAAAAATGTCACGCGTACGGCGTAACGCAAAAATGTCACGCATACGGCGTAACGCAACCAATGCAACCAATGGGCGTTTTTGTCCAACCCCGATAAAGAAGTTTCACTTCAAAAATTGGTTGTCTGTAAAGTCGGTTTACTGACGATAGTTGAACGTGACAACATTCGATTGTGCTTCTTTGTCGCTCGTTCCGCGCTCTCGCTTGCACTTCAAGCCTTACATGGAACGCCTCAGAGCGAGGTAACGCCGTGCCATGAGTTATGTTTTTTCGTGCGTGCAGCCGGCTCTATCGAATTATAAGACGTTGTCACGTCAATAACTCACCCCGCTAACAATAAGCTCGCCGGATATATTTTGAACGTCCGCCTTCACTTTGCTCGTGATCTGTATCTGATGGCAGTACAGCGCTATACGTTGGAGGTACGCTAGGAGATCTTGTTTCGTCGACGATTCGGGGCACTGATGGACAGACGGACAAACATATAGATTTAGAGTAAATTGTCTATTAACTAGATATAATTTTAATAATGCGTCTAACAAATAAAAATAAGCAGAACAAAATTAAGAAATGATTTGAATTTATATTTTTGGTTTTATGGCATTCAAATGCTTTATAAATATAAATTTATAAAGAATAGAAAAAAAAAACCAAAAATATAAATTCAACAAAAAAGGTCGTGTTCCATCGTTACAATATTGTATTCACTGAAAAGTGCTTCATATTGGTTGAAATGGTTGTTAATCATCTCAATAGATGGCGCGCGGTGTGTCCCTTCAGACACATAAAACTGAAAGAATAGAATAAATTCGATCACTCGGGCGGGTCACGAGTGGCTGAGTTGGTGAGGCATCCGCCCCGGAATGGCGCGAAGGATGCGGGTTCGAGTCCCGCTGAGTGATCGAATTTTTTCTATTCTTTATAAATTTATAAGAAATGATTTGATAAAAATCCAAAATTTCTGAACGTTAGAGAAAGACAATCAACAGAAATCGTAAAAATGACGTCAATCAAAATTAAACAATTCGACAAAATAAAATTATAGGTGATATTTAAACAAATGCACAATCGATAAAAATACAATAAAATGTTTTTAATGTTTAACATGACGGTAATGAATGAATACACAAGTGACGACTATTTTATTTTTCACTAGAAATCAAGTACCTTAAATAATTTAGGAAAAGTACTAGTTAATTAAACTTGTAAATATTATAATATTTCCTAGTGTTTCAGACCATGACCGCCTCCTTGGTACAGTGGTTGACGCGTGAGCGTAGCACCGAGGGGTCCTGGGTTCGATTCCCGGTGGAGATGAAGAAAAAAAAAATGTCTCAGTCTGGCAGAACACAGAAGGCTGATCACCTACTTGTCCCTAAAGAAAATCGATCAGTGAAACAGATGTATAATGCATCTGCCCCTTACCCCACTAGGGGACTTGGGACTTCACTTCCTAGTGTTAGATTTTACGCGAGTATTATACGATTAGAAGTTAAAGATTTAATGGACGGAAAATAATATAATGAATAAATCACGTTTAAAATCTTTAATGTCTAAATCCATGTTATATTTAAACACACCTGTTCAGCGATCTCTCTCGTCAATTTGTCCAACTTCGTGCCGGCCTCGGAGATCTTCTTCGCTGCGTTGATAACATCCATTGTTGTCTTCAACGGACCGCGACCTCTGTTATAAAGACAATTATTATAAATAGATAACAATTTTATTTCAAACTAATTCAGGTGTAATTAACTCACTTACAAATTATGTACCTACAATTGTAACAAATAATACTCTTAGGGATTTTAAATTCAACCTAGAAAGGTTTTATTCCTTACAAAATGTTTTTATATGTCTACCTTCAACAATAAAATAATAATCGACTAAAAATAATAATTAACACGACTAAACACAACCAAAACGACCGTTACGTCCGAGAGCCAAATGCAAAGTGTCTAATCCGCTGTTCAACTCATTTTTATAACCACCCCCTCGGTTTGGGTTGCCAGTTGGGGATTTGTTTCTAACAATACTATAACATCGTCTAAATGTGAAAACTGTCTAAAAACTACATTCTACACGAACCTGGTGAAATCCGTCATCTCAAGCATAATCATGCACATGTGCTTCGCCAACATGATGATATCGTTCCCAACGTCATCCCACTTGGCCACCTACTAACTCTACTAACTTACTAACTTGACGAAACTTTACAACAACATCTATATATGAAAATTAAGTTCTACATTGACCTTTTTCTTCTAGTGGGGAAAATCTTGCATAGATACCACAGCCTCCGGGATAGAAGCCGCACTTATTCGCCTACACACACCCTACTTTCTGTACCAAACTACACAAAAAAATCGTCTATATATGCAACTACATGCCACACGAACCTGGTGAAATCCGTCATCTCGAGCATAATCATGCACATGTGCTTCGCCATGATGATGATTTCGTTCCCAGCGTCATCCCACTTGGCCACCTCGTTGTCGAACGTCATCTTATATACTACACACACCATACTTTCTGTACCAAACTAGACAACTACATCGTCTATATATGAAAATTACCTTCTACACTAACCTTTTTCTTCTATTGGGGTAATCTTGCATAGATACCACAGTATCCGGGGCAGGATCCATGGGTTTTGTCGTATTCCTACCGACTAAAACTTCATCATTATCCGTCGAGCCGTTTTTATATGTCATCTTGTTAAAGACTAACCTGGTGAAATCCGTCATCTCGAGCATAATCATGCACATGTGCTTCGCCAACATGATGATATCGTTCCCAACGTCATCCCACTTGGCCACCTACTAACTCTACTAACTTACTAACTTGACGAAACTTTACAACAACATCTATATATGAAAATTAAGTTCTACATTGACCTTTTTCTTCTAGTGGGGAAAATCTTGCATAGATACCACAGCCTCCGGGATAGAAGCCGCACTTATTCGCCTACACACACCCTACTTTCTGTACCAAACTACACAAAAAAATCGTCTATATATGCAACTACATGCCACACGAACCTGGTGAAATCCGTCATCTCGAGCATAATCATGCACATGTGCTTCGCCATGATGATGATTTCGTTCCCAGCGTCATCCCACTTGGCCACCTCGTTGTCGAACGTCATCTTATATACTACACACACCATACTTTCTGTACCAAACTAGACAACTACATCGTCTATATATGAAAATTACCTTCTACACTAACCTTTTTCTTCTATTGGGGTAATCTTGCATAGATACCACAGTATCCGGGGCAGGATCCATGGGTTTTGTCGTATTCCTACCGACTAAAACTTCATCATTATCCGTCGAGCCGTTTTTATATGTCATCTTGTTAAAGACTAACCTGGTGAAATCCGTCATCTCGAGCATAATCATGCACATGTGCTTCGCCAACATGATGATATCGTTGCCCGCGTCATCCCACTTGGCCACTTCGTTGTCGAACGTCATTTTCTCGCGACGGAACAGCTCCACTTGTTGGAGGATCTTGCGCTTGTCCTCTTCTGTCATCTTGCGCATCGCTTCCTGTAATGACAATTTTTATGAAAATTACATAGTTATCGTTTAGTGTGTAAAAATTTTAAGCTATTGCATATTTTTGTAATTATCTATAATCTTATTACATGCAGATTTTGAAAAGAGAAATGTATAGTCTTATGAAGTTAAGGTATTGCAACAAGGAAACAAACTATTATTTGTGAAGTAATCAGAAATTACCGAGAATTAGGCGGGTTCCGTAAGTAGTGAAATTAAAATATTGTTAGAAGTAACTTTTGATTTAATATTTTTGTGGATGAATAGTTGTCAATCTAGTTGTCACTGTTACCTGTCAGAACATGCTTAGCTGTCGAATACTATAAATTGCCGCTTTCCTTTGACTCGTGGCGCATTCGTACGAATATTCCCTAGGGGCTCGGACGTTGTTTATACGATGTTCGACCCAACTACCTTCACTTTGTTAATAACCGCTGACTTGCTGCGATTTGTTATCAACTACCTACATCAATTAGGTAGCTGTGTAGAATCGCAGTACATTCTTATCACATTCAAACTAATATTTAACCCGGCCTCGCGTGTAATTTCTTATAATATTATTCCTGCACAAAATGATCACCTACTACTTCATAATAATTGGTTATTTTATGGAAATATTTTGAACTACTTGTGAAAGCAATCTCGTAAATGTTATAATATAACAACGGCATATTAAATTGGCATATTATAGTGTAGTGTATGTCCTTCCCTATTATCGGCTCTTAGACGCGCGTGCCCTCTCACTCCGACCGCCTGCAGCCAACTGAGCTGTGTGAGCTGTGTCACCGTTGCACGTGCGAAAGAGACGACATAATACTTCCCTCTCTTTCACTCACATACAATACATATAGCAAAAAGAGTAAGTAAATATAATAAACTTACCCTAGCGTTAGTAATTCCGCTGATATCAGGATACTCATCCACGCCGTGCTCACCCGTGTGAGCGCTCGCTGTACAAACAGACAAACATACGATAAAATAAATTTTATAGTCATTTTCATTACTGTATATAAAAATACTTACTTCCATTGATAATAACGATAGAGTTAACAATTTAAAAGGATAATTTTGTTTATGATTTGTTTAAAAATGACAAGATATGTAAGAAAAAAGGGTTGTTTGATTAAATTTCTTCAAGGTGTGAGTTCGATTCCTATCCAAGGGCTTATTTACATATTATATCTATTACTAGTTATTTGAAATTATAATGAATAAAATAATTATATTATGAACAAGCAAAATCTATTTAATTTTCATGCATTCAATATACATTAATCTATATTTAAATCTATTTTACAAACATGCTTGACAACACAAACATAAACAAAAAAGCAAGTCAAATGTAATGTAATGTTAAATGAGTTCCCAATTTTGTTCCCATATTGACTGTGTATAGCCTCTTTATGGTAGAAATGGCATTTAATAAGGTAGATTAACTGTATAAAACTTAATCAAATATGAGACTATTCACAATTTACTTTTAAAAATATGTTTGACTTCTACTGCGTATGTAGTTTACGAGAAAATTGCTTGCATATTTGGATGTTTTAGTGTGTACTATATTGTAATAATTTTAAATATAAACTAATCAGAAAATCAGCTATATGTCAATATAATATTTTAAATATAAAGGGTAGCTATGATAAAGTACATATTCACACATTATTTTGAATCTTAACTGACAAGCCAAACAAACACGCATAATTTATGAAAAGTTGAGAAACTTACTAGACTTATCTTGTAAGTTTTTATCAAAAAGAGGCATACACTAGTCATCAGGGGTCACCAACCCATAACTTCCAACCCCCATGACACCTATACTCACATCGACTCCGCGTCTCCATAGTCATGTCCTCGACGGGCTCGAACTCCGTGTCCGTGTCGAGATCGTCGCTCGTCTGTACACAGCGTGCAAGCATGCTCTATTATATTGCGGGTATTGTGACAGTTCTTTGTTAAACGCGATTTTTTTAACCTTTATATTTGTTGATGGATAATTGATAGATGTGTTTATTTGCCTGTTTATTATTATGCAAAGACCCATCAACAGTTGTAACATAAGTACCTCTTTTCCTTATTATTTTATTATATGCAAATATAACTATGAACAAAAATTTATATAAAGTTTTTCCGTGTACATTTTTTGACATAGAGTTATAAAAGATTACATAAGTGTATTCGATATGATATAATTTTTCTTTGAAATCACCCGGAACGGAAAGACTGACAATGTTTTGGTATTAGCAAATAATTTGTTATGACGATATTAATTTAAGAACTATCACAATAAACGCACTATAATATAAAACATAAAATAAATGAAATGAAAATAACGACCCGAATTTTTAATTGTCATAGAACAACACAAGAAATTAACGTGATATTATAGACAATACATTAAAAATTCGGATCAATGCAATGATAAAAACATAAAAGACAACACAAATGAAATAAATATCGACAGCGACGCAAAAACGAACGAACAAACAAATAAATATCATGCAAAAACGAAACCCTGAGACATTCGACATAATATAACACCTAAAAGACAGGTCTATGACCATACACGATGAACATTAAGCAGTTAACATTGGATTAAGAGTTATAAATAAAATCTCAAAAAAAAAAAATCATCAAAATATTTCCGAAAACAGAACAAATCAGTTATGGAAGTGAATCTTGCCAAAGAAGTTTCACTTTTGCCACATGTGCTCGGCACACACGCTTTTTTTTGTTTATTACAAATTATAACTAACGCAGTATTAAGAAATAATAACAACTACAACTTAAATCAAAATCTGGTCCTTCGAGACTGGATACCAAAAAATACAAAAAAAAACTTATTTACCATTATTTCACGTAAATAATGGCAAATAAAGAGTTGAAATCAGAAATTTAATCTAAACCGCGTCTATATCTTCTAAACTCTACAATCCAACATCAACAGCTGCATGCAAACAAAGCTGAACGCAAGACAAGACCCTAATGTTTATCGCATCTCTCACATTTGCTCCTCGTCTCGAGCGTGTATTGTTCGTCGAGTTCCACGTCCTCCGGGTCTAAATCTTCTTCGTCCTATAATTATTCATTTGTATTGACCAATCGTTCTTATATTACACTAGTCGATACAGCATCGACCGGGATACAAAGCGAAATATTACGAAATATAAAGCAATTTTTTTTTTAATTTCCAAATCGGTCCTGTAGTAAATGAATTTATACTTTAGTTTTTATCAATAACTAGCTGCTCCGCGCGGTTTCACCCCCGTGGCTCCGCTCCTGTTGGTCGTAGCGTGATGATATATAGCCTATAGCCTTCCTCGATAAATGAACTATCTAACACCGAAATATTTTTTCAAATCGGACCAGTAGTTCCCGAGATTAGCGCGTTCAAACAAACAAACTCTTCAGCTTTATAATACTAGTATTAGTATAGATGTATTAAAATTTATTGTAACATTCAGGTCAAATAAGGAAAACCTTATTGACTTAACGATGTCTTTTCTAAAGGCCATTGACGTTTCTATATTTATATGGATTGCATTAAACAAGTGTTAAGTAAATTATTAATCTATACTAATAATTCAAAGCTGAAGAGTTTGTTTGTTTGTATGAACGCGCTAATCTCAGGAACTATTGGTCCGATTTGAAAAATTATTTCTGTGTTAGATAGGCCATTCATCGAGGAAGGCTATAGGCTATATATCATCACGCTAAGACCAACAGGAGCGGAGCCACGCGGGTGAAACCGCGGAGCGCAGCTAGTATTGGATATTAAGTAAAATCACTCTATAGTCGCCTACAACTAGGTCTACCAACGAAATCATGTCATTACTTCGCTCAGCATCCTAAATATCAAACGCCTCCCAATCTCCCTGACCCCTTTCAACCCCTTCTAACCCCTCACTTACCCGATTCATCAGCACAGCCCTTCGTATCTCACGCACAGCGTCATACACAAGTCGAGACGCGTCTATAAAGTCATTCTCATCTAGTCCACCGCCACCGCCTCCTCCAAGGGCAGATACTGCGGCGTCCACACGGACCGCGAATTTGGACATTACTGGACGAGAAAAAGTGATATTATGTTTCTACAATAATATTATAAAGCTGAAGAGTTTGTTTGTTTGTATGTATGAACACGCTAATCGCAGGAACTACTGTTCCGATTTGAAAAATTCTTTAGTTGTTAGATAGCCCACTTATCGAAGAAGGCTATAGGCTATACATATTTTAGAAAAATATATTTTGTGTTAAGTAATTTTTTCCTTTGATTTCGAGACATTCGACATTTCGAAAATTCATACATTGTTTTTCTTGTACGAAAATGTACTAACTCCAAAAAATACTTCTACTACCAGAAAGAGAGACAAAGATAAGATTTTTTTTTAATTTTGTGTCTGCCCGCGACATCGGTCACGCGTAATTAAAAAAAAAACAGCAAGTTACTCCTTATTACATCAGCCATCTGCCAGTGAGAGTTCCGCTAAAATCGGTACAGCTGTTCCAGAGATCAGTCGTAACAGTCAAACAGAACTTGTACAAAAAAACGTAATTAAAAAGCAGCAATTTACTTCTTATTGCATCAGCCATTTGCCAGTGAGAGTTCCGCTAAAATCGGTCCAGCTGTTCGAGAGATCAGTCGTAACAGACAAACAGAACTTGTACAACAAAAAAATTGAAATATGCACCGTGTATACGTCAATACGTATTTAGTAAAATAGGTTATTACAATATTAAAAACCGACACGCCAAATTTATTTATTTGTATAGATGTGTCTTTTGTATACGATTATTGTTTTCAATTTCAATTGTTTTTATTTTAATTATAGTACAAGTATGATGAACTTCAATGTAATTCAATTTTGTTTCTTGTGAAGGAAAGTCTGTCCACTAAAAGAATTGCCTTTTGACAGCTCGACGGGTGATACCAGAAGTGATGTCCAAAAGATTATCGATTGTGATACCATTCCGACTATAAATTCAAAATATTATCATAAATCGAATCAGGTACGTAAATAATAATTACAACGTAAACGTACTAATAAGATATGTAATAATAAGACCACATATCGATGCATTTTATGTTAAAACTAAACTAATATTTTATTATTTATTGGTTTCTATCTTACAATTTGGTTGTCTTTATGTTTAAATTACATAACACAATAGAAGAGTTTTTTTTGTCTCGGATATATTTTACAGAGTATTTCTATCGATTATTATAATCTATCGAACCATCATTGAATAATTCTGTGTAGACATCACTAAGTGGGCGGGTCCTGTCCATGAAGTACAATATTATTTGTATGACATTTTAACCTAAACAATACAATCCTTCATAGGTGTGAAGCTGTCAAAAAGCAAATAATATAATGGACAATGTATAGTACATTATATTGTAAAGCGTCTTCATAAAAAAGAGGATGTTCTTAATTCAGAGATATCTTTTTTTGGGCATGTTACTTCAGTACTTTCGATAGGGTGAACTGATTTTGATGATCCTTTTTTATTTGGAAGCTTGTGTTTTTCGTTTGTTATAATTTAAATTTTGTCACGTTCTGACCGTTAGAAGTCAGATTAATATTCCTACATAGCATAAAACAAAGTCGCTTTCTCCTTCCCTAAATCTTTAAAACTACGAAACAGATTTTGATGCGGTTTTTTTAATAGATAGAGTGATTCAAGAGGAAGGTTTTAGTATATAATTTATTAGGTTTTAGACAAAGCGGCCGAAGCCGCGGGAGGTAAGCTAGTCTATATATAAAAATGAATCCCTATTTCCCTTGGTCACGGCATCACGCGTGAACGACTGGACCGATTTCGATAATTCTTATTACGATATCTTCGTTATTGTTAGAAGAAGGATCTTATGAAAGAAAAGCTCAAGAAATTTGCACCAAAAAATAACGGCCACCAAAAAATGCAAAAAAAATGATGGCCATGAAAACGTCACGGGTGTGACAATTTGCGCGAAGACAGGACAAAGTCTAGGATCAGCTAGTATTTATAAAAAAGACGTGTGGCACTCGGGGACTGCCGCGGTAAAGCTATTACATAGCATGCCTTCAAGCCACACCTCCGTGTCCGTCCCCGTGGGGAGCGTGAGGTTTTTTTTCGTTACGGAATTTCTGGATTCGGTCCCCGCGCTCAAGGCCCGCGATAGAAGCTATGCAATAGCTTAATATGTCACGGGACGCTTGGCAGATGAAAAACAACGTACACACTACTGCAAAAACACTATGTTTGTATCGTGGCTATATCGTAGATTTGACCATTTCCATGAAATGAGCAAATCTACGATATTTCATGGAAATGGTCAAATCTACGATGTGGCCAGAGCCCACGACATATATGCTATATCCTATCCTACTAATATTATAAATGCGAAAGTTTGTGAGGATGGGTATATGTGTATGTTTGTTACTCTTTCACGCAAATACTTCTGAACCGATAACAATGAAATTTAGCACACATATAGAGGGCAACTTGGATTAACACATAGGATAGGTTTTATGTAGCGACACCTCGCTCTGAATCCCGCAAGCGAAATGTTTTCGCTACAGAGCATATATGCAACTTTCCGACATCATTCATCGAGGTCTTAACGGCCGGCCAGTCGAGTAGACTGGTCGAGGGACCCTTTTTCGATGGAGGAATTCCACCTTCCTTCCTCCACATTCCACCTTCCTTCGGAAATCCCACGGGAACGGGAACTATGGCGGATTTTTTGAAAACGCGGGCGAAGCCGCGGGCGGAAATCGTCCGCCTATAGATGATTCAAATCAAAACATTAAAGATCATAAAATGCAATTTCAAACAAGTGTTTTTAATGTATTTATTTAAAGAGTTCACATGAAAATATTGATACAGTTGTTTGGAGTTCATTTACCAATTATTAATTAACTTTATTTATAAATTAGCTGCGCCCCGCGGTTTTACCCGCATTGCTCCTATAAATATTCTTTAAGTTTTTTTTAATTAAACATAATCATCATGATGAACATCGATATATGATCTGTGTCTGGGTGTTAATCTATATATATATATATATACTAGCTGACCCGGCGAACTTCGTACCGCCCAGTCAATGAATGTCATGTTTCCTTTTTTGCTGAACTAATTTAGGCTTTGATGAACGTAATAAAATGATACAAAATAAATATTAATATTTATTGATATTTTATTTTAGTACTTCAAACACGTGTTAGCGAAACATGATTTAATTTCAATAAGTTGTGCAGCATGGATTAACTCTTTTCATTATTTAACTGTTGTCGACCACACCATCGTTTCGTTTCACTTTAGTTGTGATAATTCTACCATTATCATCGGGCGATCGACCCTGATACAATGGGTACAGGGTAACCATCGCTGCCTGTGATGGTCTCTGCCGTCAATTTTAGTGGATACCTTTTGGAACACTCGCTGTCAACCATGCATGGTGATTGGCGGTTGATGGTTTCACACGGTCCATGAATCATATTCGTGATAACAACGTCATGTCGGTCTGGATCGGTTTCAGGATTAGCAATCCCCGCACACTCATATATTTTATTCTTTCGACTAACCAAATTAAAATGTGTGCATGCTGCAAGCCAGATTTTCGTCATTCGATTGAATACATCCATCATTGAATAATCCCAAAGATGTGTTCCTTTAATGTAACTCAACAGTGATCGGATTTTTGCTTGAAAACACGTGTGGTGATGTCGTGCCCATCACTTGATATTTGTGCGGGAAGCAACAGTTGAATAATTTCCATCCATTTCGGATTACATATAAATGTAATGAATAGATCTGGCCGACCATAATGACGAACATATTATTATGTCATTGCATCTTGCACATATTCACTTGGGCTACCTGTGTATGTCGCCGGTAAAATAATCAATAGACCAACATTTTCTGCATCTTCTTCTGTGCTAATCGCATGGCGTAAATGGATGCAATCTTCAAAACGCAATTTAACTTGTTTATAGCTACGCAATATTGTTGACGCAGTCGACGAAATCGGATTTTTTTTTAAATAATTAATCGAACCTTCTTGGTTAGTTTCCTCACCGAAAATACCTTATCAATTTCTGAAAGCACGCGTAAACACAAATATTTGAGGAATTTTTATGTATCTTTGTATAATTGCACTTTTCAATAATTGATTTAAAAAAAATACAGACAATAGTTTATTCACCCTTTTTACTTTTTAATTATTTTACACAAAATACATTTTTGAACGCATGAATGTCAAACAATATTTTCCGTATATGACAGGATTGACAACTAATGATTGACATGTACGAAAATCAAAATTATTTTTATAATTTGAAATTTAAATACACGATGTTATGAGCAAATTTGATATTATGTTGTCGATTCAAAAGTCTTGTTTTAATGCGTTCTTCAATGAACTGAGAGTACAAATACCGTCAAATGTTTGACAGAAAGTATGTGGTCAACTTTTATATGGGAAAATGGAATTGTCGTCTTACTATATCTTACTCGCAATTATTCGAATTTTTCTCACCTTTTAAACCTTCCCTAGACCTCCACGAATAATTCAAGACCAAGATAAGATAAATCCGTTCAGCCGTTCTCGAGTTTTAGCGAGACTAACGAACAGCAATTCATTTTTATCTTATACTAGCGGTCCACCCCGGCTTCGCCCGTGGTACATAATATTTACGTTTTCTCTACATAAGAACCATCCTCGTACTTCAAGGAATATAATAAAAAAAGAATTATCGAAATCGGTTCAGCCGTTCTCGAGTTATGCGCTTACCAACAAATTTTGCGATTCATTTTTATATATAAAGACTAGCGGTCCGCCCCGGCTTCGCCCGTGGTACATATGAAAAATAGATGTTGGCCGATTCTCAGACTTACCCGATATGCACAGAAAATTTCATGAGAATCGGTCCACCCGTTTCGGAGGAGTATGCAGACTAACATTGTGACACGAGAATTTTATATATAACTAGCGGTCCGCCCCGGCTTCGCCCGTGGTACATATGAAAAATAGATGTTGGCCGATTCTCAGACTTACCCGATATGCACAGAAAATTTCATGAGAATCGGTCCACCCGTTTCGGAGGAGTATGCAGACTAACATTGTGACACGAGAATTTTATATATAAGATATATAAAAATTTTATATATATAAAATTCTCGTGTCACAATGTTAGTCTGCATACTCCTCCGAAACGGGTGGACCGATTCTCATGAAATTTTCTGTGCATATCGGGTAAGTCTGAGAATCGGCCAACATCTATTTTTCATATGTACCACGGGCGAAGCCGGGGCGGACCGCTAGTATTATATATATATAAAACTCAAAGGTGACTGATATAGTGATCTATCAACGCACAGCCCAAACCACTGGACGTATCGGGCTGAAATTTGGCATGCAGGTAGATGTTAGGACGTAGGCATCCGCTAAGATTTCCCGAAATTCTTGCGGGAACGGGGAAAAAAGGGGATGCACGTACAAAGTCGTGGGCGGAAGCTAGTTATCTATATAAGTATTGATTGATTTAAAATTAAATATATACCAATAATAATATCCAATAAAGTCTGTAAAAAACTTAAAAGCACAATCGACCTTGTATATCTCATAAATAATCAAAATACAGTGATCGAAGATTCATATCTCGACATCACATAACACCAAGGTTGAGGTCGGGTCACTGAATCTTAAAATTGGTCATTAAAATTTATTACTATACTGCCTTTATTATGAATAATGTATGAAAATAATAATTATAAAATTGTCATCGAAGAATAAAATCAAAAGATTATTTATAAAATTTTAGGGCTGATTTTTCAATCCTTGGTTAAAACTTATTCGTCGAATAATAAATTATCAAATACGGGCAATTAGAATACGTTTTTAAAATGGTAGTTTTATACATTATTCGACAAATAAGTTTTATCCAAGCATTGAAAAATCGGCCCTAAGGCCTATTTTTCAATGCCCAGATAAACAGCTAGATAGACTTTATTCTTCAGTTAACAAAATATTCAATTTTTCAATAGACGAATAGGACTTATCTATCGAATAACTACGTTATTTGAGGTATAAATCTATTTGCCGCTCCAACGGCCAGATAGCGCGCTATTCGACGGTTAGGCGTTTGAGTTGACAACTGACGCGTCAAATTTGGGATATTTTCGTATGTCATAGCATAGAGCGTAGAATTATTAACAATTAAACCTCTTTCTATATAATTATTATCAATTAAAATCATATTGAAATTGATGTTTTTGATAGTACTGATGACCATGCCATTGAAAATTTGCCGAACGCTGCCTTTAAGTATGTCGTTTCCATCGTAAAATATATAAATTGAAACACAAATTTAACCAAACTCTTTACTCGAATCAAAACAACAATCAACAATCATAAAAGACAAGAGCAATACAAGACAAACTTAAAATGCACTCCTGACGTGAGTCATAATGACGGTTGTTGACAAATTGCAAGAGTTGACTCTATCCCGCTCTAACCTGACTAATTTAATATGTTTGTTTCGCCACTCCGAGAGCAGAGCTGCCAATATGGAAATATTTGGTCAGATAGTTATTCATCAAATAAATCACGATTGAAAAATAGGCGAGCCGTTATGAGTTAGATAAATAATTGAATAAATCTATTCGAGGGGTAGTTATTAGACTGTTTATCTCGGGATTGAAAAATCGGCCCTAAATGAATCGCCAAATATGTTGGTAAGCGCATTACTGCGGAACGGGCGCCGAACTACTGAACCGATTTCGTTAATTCTTTTTTTTATAACATTCCTTGGAATGGAATGGAATCCCACAAGGATGGTGCTTATGAAGAGAAAACGTAAACATGTACCACGGGCGAAGCCGGGGCGGACCGCTACGCTAGAAAAGTATACAATATATGTATACAAGTCGCTTGTTCCGACTTCGCTTGGAGATAAAAATGAAATGTAATCGTAATTTAAAAATAAAATATTTTTTGATTCACAACAAACAAATATATTCTCCTAATATTTTATTAGTTGTCTGTGTTTTAACAAACATCCGTTACACCCAAAAAAATGTGATTTTTTTGTTGGTAAAAAATATTAAAAGTACCTACATAATAAAAATATGTAAAAGTCAAATAGTTTTTTTTAGTTAATCCTACTAAAACAAACACATCAATATTTACTGCTTATAACATTATTTTAAACAAAGACAAAAAATCCTACTAGGTAATATTATAAATGCGAATGTTTGTGAGGATGGATGTATGTGTACCTATGTATGTTTGTTACTCTTTCACGCAAATACTACTGAACCGATTACAATGAAATTTAGCACACATATAGAGTGTAACTTGGATTAACACATACGATAGTTTTATCCCGGATTCCCGGGAACGAGAACTATACGGGTTTTTCTTTGAAAACGCGGGCGAAGCCGCGGGCGGAAAGCTAGTATACATATATGTGTTTTGTCATTAATAAAAAATTGACATATAACTTAAAAGCCTGTGTCAAGGCGATCATGTGACGCGTCACATAACGGTATGCGACGTTTGTCATTAAATATAGCGTCATCTGGACCATCAATTTATTATACACTAGCTTTCCGCCCGCAGCTTCGCTCGCGCTTTCAAAATCGGTTCAGTAGTATTTGCGTGAAACAAACCTACATAACACATAATTCCATCCTCACAAACTTTCGCATTTATAATATAGGAAGGATTAGTAGGAAGTAGGATATAAATGTCAAATGAAAAAAGAGCGTATGTGCCGAGCACACGTGTCAGAAGTGAAACTTCTTTGGCAAAATGCCAAAATCGTCGCCTCGCTCCATGACGTGACGGTATTGCCATGACGCGTTTAAATAATTTTTATTTCTGACATCTCGAAGGCGATTTTTTTTAATAATTACCTATCATATTTTTTCAAGTCAGTTAAATATAAATATGACCAAAATTTTCAAGTGTGAGTTTCGCAACGATGCAAAAATCGTATCTTATCAAACAAATCCTACGAGCATTCTCTTGGACCACTTGATGAGAATATCAATAATCTATACCTTAATATTATGAAGCTGAAAAGTTTGTTTGTTTGTTTGAACGCGCTAATCTTAGGAACTACTGGTCCGATTCAAAAAATTCTTTCGGTGTTAGATAGCCCATTTATTGAAGCTAGGCTATACAGGATGTCCCACTATTGGTATATTAAGCGCGAAGGGACTTACAGTTTTGCATACACTGATCACGTAAAAAATACTTAAACAAAATTACGTCAAAAATTTTTTGCTAAATTTTTCCTGAAAATCCATGTTTTCTTCTCTAGCTTCGCGCAGCCAGCAAATACCGCTTCGCTAATGTGAGCATTTTGTTTATGAAAACATAATTTTAAACGATAGCTCACGTGCTCATTTCATTTCATTTCAAATCATTTCATTTCATTTCATTTCATGCTGGTGGCAAAGTTGGGCGGGTTGCTTGTTATGGGTATACAGTATACACATAGAGTTTTAAGAATTCATCTATTTGAAAAAAAAAATGCGTCTGGAATTTTATAAGTATTTTTTACGAACTCAGCGTATGCTAAACTATAACCACCTTTGAGCTTAGTATAGTATACCGACAGTGGGACACCCTGTATATATCCTCACGCTTAGACCAACAGAAGCGGAGCCACGCGGGTGAAACCGCGGAGCGCAGCTAGTGACCAATATGATCGCAAACGTTAAACACTTCAAACTAAATGAAGCGATATGATTAGTTTTTACAAACACATTCCTCGCTACCCATCCTCGCACATTATTCGTGGAATAGCGCCCTTATACCTACCTATCTACATCTTTAATCTACACGTAATCTTATCACGCCAACCCATCTCTAGCGACCAGACCATTTTCCATTCATCACCATGCTACCGTTCGTGCTGTTTCTCATATTTGCTGCTGTGGAGGCGAGGCTCCGTTTGGACCCGTTGGTCGACACCAAGCAAGGCTTGATCAAGGGGTTGCGAGCTGACGATGGAGACTATTCCATGTTCCTGGGCATTCCCTACGCTGTGGTCGATGGCGATAATCCTTTTGGGGTAAGCTATTAACACGGTTAATGCAATAAAGTCATTTTTAACACGCTTTTATTAGCTTCACTTGCATGTTCGTATGTAACCGATACCTTAAGATTCGACTGATTAACTTGAAACGGACAGATTTCATTAAAACTTTTGCACTTACCAAAGATCGATGGCAATACAATTGAATTAGTTTATAGTATAAAGCGTGTTTTTTTAACTATAATTATACATACTAGTACTAGGAAGACGGATTTACCAATTACTATAGTAGAGCCATTTTAATAGGCAACATTTGACAGTTCAACAAAATTCAACAACGTAACCTAGTAACGACGACATAGAATAATATTATACTATTTCGTTTTGTTAGAATTGCACATTTGCTTAACTTTTTTCAATTACGATTACATATTTATAATAATAATGACCGATACAAGTAATTTTAAGATTTGATTTTACTGATAAACAATTCTCAACATAATAAACAATTTCTGATTTAAAGAACTGACGTCGCTACAATTTTGTGTCAATAAACCTTTTTTTCTTTTTAAATATGTACCAGAGACGTTACTCTAAAAATCGAAATCTGACATCTAGAATCGAATGCATTGATTACTTGTGAATAAAAATCATCATAAATTAATAAATGCGTTGTGTTTTTTTAATTATGTATTATACTTGTCTTATTTTGCTCCTTTAATTTTTACGAAAGAATATTACTGGGACCACAGAACAGTAAAAACATATAGAAGTGCGATAATGTCATAATTAGTATGAAAACCTGTGTCGCCAAACCCACACATTTAAACCGATAGTTATACAGTACACTACAAGTAAACTATGCCTTTGATTGGACAGCTTAATTTGAGTAAAAACTGACTTAGGTTATAAATTCAGCATTTCAATATGTACCCTAACGCACCATGTTACGGTTTATTTTAGTATAACATCCCTAGGTATATTAGCTGTTTTGTTTCTCATTGCACAGAAATTCCAAATTCGAAAACATTCAGCTACTCCACAACAGAGGGCGTTAGTTTTCGATAGATATAAATTTGAAACGCAACACATAGAGATAAGGTTGAAATTTGTGTCACTCAACATTAATGACATTAACTTGATATTTATCTGATGCTATGCTCTGAGGGATGTCAGCCTTGTTATCGATAATTCACAAATAAATATTTTTTGTGTATTTTTTTTTTCTTTCTTTTATATGAGTATAGTATAATGTGTCACATTTTGGAGTATGTTTATTACTACTAAGTAGGTCTTTTTATATTATTATTATTAAATAAAAAACGGAATAGAATAGTATTAATCTATATTTACAAAATACAAACAGAAAATATGCATTATTTTAAATCTTGGAACTGCCGTAGGTTTGCTGTATCGGTGGCCTTTGTTAGACCGCTTAGTGCTGTTCGGCATCCAGTTAACTCGTCACGTTGCATTTATCCATTTCTCTTTTAAATTAGTCTCTTTGGGAAATCTATAAATAAATTGGACAAATGAAAGCTAAGGAAAAATAAAATAAAATTTAATATTTATAATGTTTGTCTTTTCTAAAGTATCGATACTGTCGATATGCGCCACAAGCATCACTAAAGCGACATTCGTTTGTTTATTGCAATAATATTCCAGAAAGTCTTGTTTGCTGTTCAATCTATAATAGTACTAATTTCTTACGACTTAAGGTTCATTTTGACTAGATATTTGTATACAATTTTGACAAATTACGACAAGCGAAGTTATAACATAAAATATAATTAAAATAAATAAAAATAAGACTTACCGATGGTATGAAATGCCTCCATTGCTGATATTATTTCGTCTGCTATCATTTTTGCACTCTAATACCGAACAACACGTCCTAATTAATGAATAAACATGGAAAAAAGGTTTGACAGCTGACAACCGACTCGAATATTTTTCTGCGCACAACTGAGAGCAAGTTAGGTGATCTTACCTTACCAGTGACACGTGGGCCACGCCCACATCACACTTCTATCTACTTTACTGTTCTGTGACTGGGACAGGGATGAATTTTAAAATTGACATGTGTTTCAAGTTCGATTGACAAATGTTTCCAGTCCGTATCGATGTTTTTAAGCAGGTTACCTCTCTTCCAAGATAAAATTGATAGACGTCAAATGTTGCCTATTAAATTGGCTCGACTATAGTATAGATAATACGGTTCTCATAATCGATCATTTGTACAGGAAATAATATAATTTAACACGTTCACTGCGGCACCTAAAATGCCAAACTTACCATTGTTGCGGCATGTCTTCCATACTTCACATCGGCAAGTTCACCACTGTGCGTCATGAGCCATTTTTATCACATCGCACCTTCTGACTTTGAAGGTTAATAATTTCATGAAATTTCAAGATATTTCAAAAATTTTTTTTCGGATAATAGTATATATAGTCTTGTATATACCGCATAAATAGCTTTTAGTTTGACTCAATAGTTTAAAAGATATGAGGGAAAATGTAAACCCCTGATTTTGTGAAAAATTATTTGCCATCCCGCACTGCGTTGATACGGCATGTTTACAGTAATAGCGATGGGAAACACTGTAAAATAAAACATCGATATCGATATAAATCAATTTTGTATATTTCAGTCTGTTTGTTAACAGATAACGAGATCGTCGATACAAAAAAAAAACACATATAAAACAAGGTACTTGATCAGGAAATTGTTCAGTAACTTTTGTTTTAATTTGTTCAGTAACTTTTGTTTTAATTTGTTCAGTAACTTTTGTTTTAATGTTTTATATTATTTTCACAACTGTCATCACATTTTTGCATTTATGCTACGAAATAAAAGAAAGTAAAAAAACTAAAGCCTCTAAAGTCTAAGGTATCATTGTCATTTAAAAATTTGATAACGACGCGTGCGGTCCTGGTACATCACTATGCGAGATTGACACGCGGCGCGCTCGCAGTACAGTGCGGCATGAGGTGCTTGTCCATGGCAAAATATTTGACATGCCGCACACAAAAGAAACGGTTTCTTTTCTATGCGTGTGTCCAATATTTTGCCATACGATTTTTAAACGAAATTGAGTCCTACTTCAAACTGTGATCACAAAAATATATTTGTCTCTTTTCTAGTCATTGATTAACATATAAAAAACCTCGCCGCACCACGGTGAAAACTGCGATTTTGGGCGCCGCACTGTGGTGTAGTCGCTGATGGCCCGATACTGGACATGCCGCAGTGAACGTGTTAATAAAATTATCCCATTGCAATATATAATTTATATTTTTTTTTAACATAACTTGCACAAAAAATATAAAAGATAACCAGATGCGATTTCGCAACTCCGATAAAAGATCACGTATTTGTAACTATCGTTTTTAGATAAATATCAAGGTTAAAATACTTAAGAATAATCTTAGTTAAGCAGTTTTATTTTATTATTATTCCCTTATATATTGTGAACTAGCTTTCCACCCGCGGCTTCGCCCGCGTCTTCAAAGAAAAACCCGCATAGTTCCCGTTCCCGTCGGATTTCCGGGATAAAACCTATTCTATGTGTAAATCAAGTTACCCTCTATATGTGTGCTAAATTTCATTGTAATCGGTTCAGTTGTATTTGCGTGAAAGAGTAACAAACATACACACACACATCCTCACAACTTTCGCATTTATAATATTAAAGTAGGATAGATTATAACTAAAAATGTTTATATGGACTAAGGATGTACATGAAGGGAATTATTAATACCATATTTATATTAATTATACCGGGTGTGTCTTTCTAGTCCTAACCGGTTCGATAGTAAAGTGAGGATGGACTGACGGACGAACGGAAATAACGAAACTATAGAGATAACGGATACGGAACCATAGAATTGGAAATAACAAAAAAAAATAAACATTGAAATAATAAAAAATGCCATTCACTGCTTTTTTTGCAGTTGTGTAAAAGTTTAATAGGTATAATCAGGTTATTTCTCATCTCATTTCAAATTATAAGTACTTAGAAAAATATTTTTTTATCAACATCGATAGTTAAGAAGTAAAATCCCGTCACTAAAAAAGTCGTAAAAATTTCTTATTTTATAATTCTTTTCAATGACACAATAACCAATTCTCTCCAGGTAGCACAACCGCACCCTCAATTTGAAGAAGTCTTCGAGGCGTACGACGACTCAGCCATATGTCCCCAAGTCGAAGAATTCAACAATTCCATCGTTGGTACACTAGACTGCTTACACTTGAACATATACATTCCTAACAAGGCCAGTTCCCGACACCGTTTGCCTGTACTCGTCTGGATACATGGCGGTGGCTTCGAGATTGGATTCTCTGGCAGATACTTATATGGTCCAAAGTACATAGTTCGCAATGACGTCATCCTAGTTACCTTGAATTACCGTCTCGGTCCGTATGGCTTCATGTGCTTGGACACGCCAGACGTACCAGGCAATCAGGGATTGAAAGATCAAGTTTTAGCTCTTAAATGGATCAAGGCGAATATCGAAGAGTTTGGTGGTGATATCAATAAGATTACTGTGTTCGGAGAAAGCGCTGGCGCTGCGTCTGTTGAATACCATTTGCTATCGAACAACGAGAGACTTTTCAACCAGGCTATATTGCAAAGCGGGTCTGTGTACAGCGGTTGGGCCATCAAAGACTCGGATAGTTCTGTACCGTCAAAACTGGCCAAACAGCTTGGCTTTGAAACCGACAGCATTGACGAAGCACTAGCCTTTTTGAAGAAGACAGATGTGAAACTAGTCATAGCTGCTGCGAACGAAATATCATTGAAATTCCGTCCTTGCGTGGAACACGAGTTCGAAGGTGTCGAGAGCTTCCTAACACGCCACCCTGTGAACGTAGAACAAATAGCTAAAGCAAAAAACATGGCCATACTGAGCGGTTACAACAACCACGAGTATCTACTCCAATACGTGGATAAACCAGAAGAGTACTTCACTACCAACGACCCGTTCGACGCTTTGCTTCCCTTAATCTTTAACGTAGAAGACTTGAACGGCCGAGAGCAGCTGGTCCGCCGTTTCTACATCGGAGATAACGCAATCAGCCAGCAAATGAAGTGGAACATTATTAATTTCTACTCCGACTTCTCCATCAACCATCCCGTGCAACGCAGCGTGGAAAGATTCGTCAACAGCAACGCTAAGAAGGTCTATCACTACATATTTTCGTACAACGGTGGTCGGAACTTTGTTAAGAAGCGTGCCAATGTCACTATTGGTGGAGCGAATCATGCTGACGAGTTGGGATATCTGTTCGATATGACTATCTTTGATAAGGACGTGAGTGAAGAAGACCAGCTCATCGTAGACAGGATTACTGAATTGTGGACCAATTTTGTTAAACACGGGTAAGATTATTATAAAATCAATTATATTCTGTATATACTAAAGTTTGATAAATTAGCAGCATAATGACAAATGACAGAATATCATCTAAATCGGTATATTATTCGCATATCATTCAAACTCAAGCAAACACATTATTATCTCTGATAGAACTAGTGTTTGCGAATCAACACTAAAACTACTTAAAATTCTATCTAATATACTTCCTATTTACCAAGTTTCAATACTCAATAACAGGAATTTATTAACTAAATCTGTCAAAGGACAAAAAGTACATTGAACTAACCTATCTCTTTTGGACAATGTTATCCAAGTACCTAGAAATCTTACATTCCTAAATCGTAAGATCATCTTTTCTATCTCACCCTTATCTCTCACACCAACGACATCATTCACATAACAACTTATAACTTCTATTTCAGTAACCCAACGCCAGAAACCTCCGATCTCATCCCTACCATCTGGCCAGCGGTCACAAAGGACAGCCTCAACTATATGAACATCAACACTATGGTTCATTTGGGTACTAGACCTTACTCGAACCGTCTCGCGTTCTGGGACCTTTTCTACGACGCGAATAAACATGCTGTAAGGGGCTATGAAAATTGAAGACTGTAGATTTTGCCATTGAGAATAAGAAGCTGATAAAGTCATGATGAATTTTTAGAGTAATTGAAGATATGAGCACATACGTCATGTAGTTCAGATGAAGATATTTTCAACACACTCAAACAATAAAATATTTCCAAAGATGAAAAAGACATGCATTTTTTCCTCTTGACATTATTTCCTTACGCAACCTAACATTTAAAAATAGCATACACATTATGTATGGTGTCCTAACTAATATTTTTATGAATATGTATATTAAATTTATATTATTGTTTAAACTGCTGAATCGATTTCGGTGAAACAACACTATTAATCATGGTAAAAAATATTCCCACATTTTGTGAGTATGAACGTTTTTAAAACCATGTAAATTCATATAATTTTAGTAATTGGCATTATTTAGTAAATGAAAATATGCTTTAAAAATGTATGTATAAAATCTATACTTATACAGTACTCCAAAATTAATAATGCGCATGCAGATCTTCGCAAATTATCGTATTTCCAGAAACACCCGAATCACCCCGAATCATTGAATCGTAAGTGCCCTTTTTTTTTTTTTTTTTTTTTTTAACGTGAGGAAATTCATCATGAATACCGACTGCTTCGGGGGCAGCAGCACGGTTATGTCAGACTCCTACTGACTAAAACCTCACGGTGGCCTACTACCGCGCAAGTAAAGAGGGGATCCCGGGATCTCCGGTGGGAACGCTCACGGTACCCCTCGCGCGCCTGCCATTGGCAATCCACTCGTATGTAGTCGCGACTACCCCACGCGCATGCCTATCACTGCAACAGACTGCAGCCACAACAGTCTGTCACCCTCCTCGCGTTGCCTATTGAATGTGCGCAGCCCCCGCCGCGCACACTCTGCAACGCTAAAGGCAAGAGCTCGTCAGGTCTACTAAGTGACCCGACGTCCCCTGCGGCGTGCTCTGCGACGCACGGGATTCCTGCGCTCCCGGTCGCGCTCAGCACTTTCTTTCTGTGACATCACTGCATCACAGAAAGACATCACTGCCATCCACGCGTCCTCTCTTTCACACATAGCACCAACCACGATCGGAAGTGAGAGGTCAGATCCAACCATAGCACGCAGTGCATCGCGTTCCGCTATCCACGCCGGACACGACTCCAAGGTGTGCTGAGCCGTATCCTCCTCACAATCACAATGGTGACAGGCAGCATTTGGCTGTTTTCCTATTCGACACAGATACTTACCGAAGCAGCCATGCCCCGTCAGAATCTGTGTCGTACGGAAAGAAAGCGAGCCGTGGCGCCTTGTCATCCATTGCCTAAATACAGGCAAAATGGCATGGATAGACACCATGCCATATTGCGCGTTCCCTAGCCGTCTGGCCCATGCCTCCGTGGCCTGTCGTCGGAGTCTGGCCCTACGCCTGTCCATATCTATAGGAGATATGCTCCGATGCAGGCCTACGTCTTCTCGCCAGTGGAACATGGTTGAGAGAATCTCCGCTTCCAAGTCCCAGGGGAGACATCTAGCTAGTAAGCAAGCTGCATCATAAGAGACTGTACGGTATGCCCGGGCGACTCTGATTGCCATCATCCTTTGAGGCCTACGTAAGAGGCTGATATTTCGGCTCGTCAACGAGTCAGCCCAGACAGGAGCTCCATAAAGAGCCATGGACCGCACAATCCCCTCATACAGCTTGCGACAGGATTCATTTGGTCCCTTAATATTGGGCAGTAAACCACTTATAGCGCCCGCTACTCGTAGAAGTTTGGGCGACAGACATTTGAAGTAATCGTAAGTGCCCTAAACAATGCACTTGCATCTTGCACCTTGTTCGAAAGAAATAGGAGTCAATTCAGAGTCATACACAATCGAAAACAATTCGGGCGGTAGGTGACGGTAGCCTGTCAGTCAAAAAATTCAAAAATCCGTCAGTCGTCTTTATATATTGGTGGTGACCGCACGTATTATCTCTGTATGGAATTATATAGAGCTGCTGTTACATACCCTTCTTAGTTTTGTTTCAAAGTTGAATTTTCCGATAAAATGATTATTTACACAGGTAGCAGATAGCAGTGGGGAAAGTGAAAGTTAAAAAGAGCATAATGAAAGTTCTGATCATTCTACAATATCAGAAATAGAAATAATCCCTGATTCTGTAAATCCTTTGGACTGAGATTTTAATGATTAGATTTCTACAATTTAAATGTAAACCAGTGTTTGAAAATATTTTTTTTAAATATAAACTTTGTCTTATTTTAACCTTCCATACATCCATCATCACGCCAGCTTCAGTAAGACACTTTAATAGTTCTAAGTATAGAATTTTCCAAGTAAATCAATACAACAAATATATATTCGCAATCGTGTGGCTTATCCTCGCTATTAACTTACATTTAATTATCGAAACAAATTTTGAAACTTATCTCTTTTACCAGAAAATCACAATAAAACTCATAATTCTAATAAACTATGCATGAAGAAAATACATTTAACCACTCTATATACATATCGTCTTCGGACGCTCGGGGAATATGACAGTTGCCGAACAGTGACGAATTTTTCTATGCGCATTATCAGTTTGGGAGTACTGTATATATGTATATATTTATAGATAGATAAAATAAAGAGGAAAGGTTTGTAATTATGTATGTATGGTTTTCACGCATTAACTACTGGACCGATTTCAAAAATTCTTTCACCATTAGAAAGCTGCGTTTTCACTGAGCAACATAGGCTATATTGCATTTTCAAAAAAATATAAACATAAACATGGACCACGGGCGAAGCCGGGGCGGACCGCTAGTGTATTATAAAGCTGAAGAGATTGTTTGTTTAAACGCTCTAATATCAGGAACTACTAGTCCGATTTGAAAAATTCTTTCGGTGTTAGATAGCCCTACAGAAACGGAGCACTGCAGGTAAAACCACAGCAAGTATTATCTAAAACTTACGCAAACATGATACTCAAAATCAGTAAGAAATCTATCTCAATACATATTCAGTGAAATATTTTGATAAGACATTGATAACTATGATCAAATAATCGCTACTTGTCATTCTTCTAAGATAAAATCCCGATGATCGTTTTTGTTGGTTATTGCATCAATTTGGAACGGCTGCATCAATTTTGATATACTTTACTTTTGTTTAGTTGTCTAACGCATGTATTTGTGAATTTTTTGGCGTAACGTTTTGTCAAAATCCATGTTTAGTTTTTTCAACTCGACCTTAAAATTATTTTTTTATATTGTTTGTTATTAAAGAGCTCCGCTCCTGTTGGGCTTAGCGTCATGATATATAGCCTATAGCCTGCCTGGATAAATGGACTATCTAATACCAAAATTTTTTTTCAAATCAGACCAGCTGTTCCTGAGATTAGCGCGTCCAAACAAACAAACTCCTCAGACTTATTATAACTTAAGTTATAAACAAAGCGGGTGAAACCGCGGGCGGAAAGCTAGTAAATAATAAATTTTAAAACGCGTGAGTGTATCAATACTTTATGGCCGGACAATACGTATTTATCTTGCGTATTGAAATTTCTTTTTCGGCTTCAAGGTTTTGATAAAAAAATATAATATATGTTATGATGAAGAATTTTTGGGGGCATCCCTTATTCGTCTACATCACTACATAGTATAAAACAAAGTCGCTTTCTCTGTCCCTATATCCATATGTATGCTTAAATCTTTAAGACTACGCAACGGATTTTGATGCTGATTTTTTTAATAGATAGTTCGATTCGAGAGGAAGGTTTTAGTATATAATTTATTAGGTTTTAGACAGAGCAGGCGAAGCTGCAGGCGGAAAGCTAGTATGTACTATGATATACATATACAGCTGAAGAGTTTTTTTGAACGCGCTAATCTCAAGAACTACTGGTCCGATTTGAAAAATTATTTCAGTGTTAGATAGCCCATTTATCGAGGAAGGCTATAGGCTATATATCATCACGCTTAGACAAACAGGAGCGGAGCAATGCGGGTAAAACCGTACGGTACAGCTAGTCATATATAATGAGCCAAAAAAGACGATCCATCAAAACTTGTCCGTAGGTCACCAAAAAAGCACAGAGTGCGTGACCTTAGCAGTATAGTAAGTAGGTATATATATGGGCACTGGGTCATGTCACAGTATAGTCGTGTACCAGATACCCTAGTGACAACATGGTTGGTTCATTTTCTTTATTACGAGTGACTTTTAACCGTTTTAAATCTTTAAGCAAGTTTTAAAGTGTGTTTATTTCGAGTGTAAATATTGATTGATTTATTTAAACTAAATTTATTATTTACTTGTCCCTTGTTGGCACAATACTTGCATTTTTTAACCGTTTTAAACCGAGATTTATTTTGTTGACGAGTGTTATATCATATAATAGACAATCGGTTATTGAAATGAGTTAAAAATTAGGTTTGGTGTTGTTTATTTTTTATAAGATTCATTATTTTTCCCTTGTGCATTACCTACTTGCAAATTTTTAACCATTTTAATTTTTTTACGATCAGTAGTTTTTTTTTTTTATTCAAAAACTGTTCAGGCATTTGACCGCGATCTCGCCTGATGTTAAGCACTGATGCGGTCCACTTGGTTAGCATGCCTGATCAGAGAGGTATAGTTTGTCTAAATAACATATTATTATTTTAAAATTTTAAGCAAAAATAGACAAAGCAAGACTGTTGCTCATCCGAATTAGTCCACACTCTTTATGAAACGCGAGTGATTTAAAATAACATTTCAATATGCGATTTATTTCTAAATTAATGTTTAACTTTAATTCTAAAATCTGATTGAACATACAACGTGCCGTACTGTTCTAAAAAAAAATTACTCGAAATCTATCTCTTTACTAAACTCAATCAAAACTTGCTTAGCCATTATACCATCAATGTACGTGCGAAAAAGATCCCCAAGTCAAATCATTATTGTTGCCAAAAGCTAACATACCAAGTTATCGAGAATCGAACTAAAAAAAACGAACTTAAATATAACTTATTAACAATACCACGCTAATTTCAAGTAAGCCAAGTTTTTACTTAAACGTAACTTACGCAACTTGTATATTAAATAAATAAAGCATCATGAATAAACAAAAAAAGATGAAATTTTAATGAAGCGAGCGTCTCACAAATGTCGAGGTTACATATATGCGTGAGCGTGTGGTTTTAGGCACGAGCGGAGCGGATAGCGATTTTAATTTACTTTTTTTTAGTTAGTATTTTATTAAGCTATCGAGAATAAACTGCATGACTTTCATAATTTCATGCTTTTAAATAAGCATTTTTTTTATTTTTTTTTTTTATTAATGAAAAGCCATATTCTAATTTAAATAGCATTTTCTAATGTTTAATTAGGCGAAATAATGAGTTTTATCCATCGAGATATATGTACTACTAGAGAGGCGATCGCTACTACACTCTCTTTACAACGAGCTAGAGTCAAAAGTCACGAGTCTCATTAGTCTGTGCCGGACTGTGCTCCCCGCTTGCCGCGTCAACACGTGTTATTGCTCTGTTCAAAATGTCTTCGTGTGTGCTAAGATATTGTTTTAACAGTTCCTATAATACAAACAAAGCCCGAGGAGTGACTTTTCACCAGTAAGTTTCCTTATTATGAGTAAGTCATGCATTTTACTAATATTGTTATCATTTTGCGAAAAATCACCACGCGTTCTGCGTTTCGCGCCATTTTTCATAGACTAACAGCACAGACGTGACACTATCGATGAGTCTGTTAAAAAAATGCAACTGGATTTTTTAACTATGAATAATGAATATACAATATATACTAGGAAAGATTACCGTGGTGTAGTACCTAAATATTTATACTTTTACCCGACTACGCAAAGTAAAACGGTAGGTTATATTAAGTAATATGTATTTATTTAAGTACCTATTTTTATTTATTAAAAAAAGGTTCATCAACAGTTGTTCCAATAGGATTTATAAATTATTATGCACAACAATTACAAATAAACACAACATTCACAGAAACTAATACAGTAAAAGTTCCTTAATCGCGCTTCCTTTATTCGCGTTTTCACTATTCGCGGATTAAAAAAATGCGACCCAATTTCTATATTCGCGACTAAAATTTTTTTTTATTCGCGGATTTAATAAGTACATACATAATAATAAAATTATTCCAATAGGTATCTTAACCAATATCCTTGTCAAATGGACTAATAAGAAAGTAAAATAGATCTTATTACAAGTTTGCCTAAAGTACACATTATGTTGTTAAATGATATCGCCGAGGCCTTTGACACAAGCCGCCTTTGTCACAAGCCGCCTATGAAAGGAAAGGTCTGGCCTCTAAATATGATTACAATTATATAACGGCAAACACCCTGAAATATTTCATCGGGAAAGAAGTATTTTCAAATTTAACCCAACATTCACTGAATCAGCCATCAACATTGAATCGTCGTATCCATTTAATTAGGGCTATTATAAACCAATACTCCAAAATTCGATTACATCATGAAGCAAAAACTGATAAAACTATTGATTACTACACAAAACGACAAAAGCTTACTAAATTGATATTATTTAAAGGAAATTAAAATACATAGTTTAATATAAAATCCTCTTTTTATTAATTCCCTAGTATCAGTACCACCAGATAGTACCGAGTAAACAGATTGCACAATGTGTCGCATCTGCACGCATTGCTTAATCTTTGAACTTGAAGCCACGCCTCGCTCGTTCCACACGTACCCCACCACATCGGCCGCGCGCAATGTTTTTGTTTGGAATAACCTCTCTAGTAGTACATATATCTCGATGGTTTTATCAGATATTATAATTGTGTGTTATAACAAAAATAATTAAATCAATTGTAAGTGCTCTATTTTAGAAATACTTCATGTAATAAGACGGGAATATAATTTAAATAGAAAACAATTCAGTAGTTCATATTCTACTAATTGATTGAAAAAATAGTAAAAACCGAATAAAAACATTCGAAAATGTTTTGAATACCTAATAAACTACTGAACATACTATCATTCTTATAAATACCATTTCATTTAATTATCATAACTTACTAAGTACCTATACGTATACGTATAGGTACTTAGTAAGTACGTATAGGTCCGTAAAAATAACATATTATCCAAACTAACGAAAAATCGCTTTCCGCTCAACACACACACCCAAATTACCATCAACACTACTTATACACTTAAACACTATTGCATCAACCATTACGCCCGCTCATCTCAAAGGAAGCGAGAGGTCGACCGCCCGGGGCACCGTACATGGTGACCTTTGGCTGAACGGTATTGGAAAATATATATTTACAACATAAACATCGATATGGCAAAGTTAAGTTAAATTATTCGGGTGTTGAAGGATCATTACTAATGATTTAATAATAATATAAGCCTTTATTCAGACACAAAATGTGATACATAACTTATTCTGACGACTCTGATGAGTCAATGACACCAACAGTCTGTTTGCCCAATCCTGGCAAAGGCCTCCTCCATCTTCCTCCACTCTATTCTGTCAATAGCTTTTTGACCATGTTTTTCCAGCTATAGCCTTAATTTCATCCTCCCACCGTCGAAACTGCCTACCTCGTTTCATTTTCCTATTCCTTGGGTACCAAAAGATGATATCTTTGCTCCACTCTCATACCTCTTATTGTATGACCAGTCTATCTCCATTTAAGCTTTCTGATTCTAGTTGTTACTAATGATATAGCTTATTATAATACTAATGATTTATAAGTATTATAATTACCTATATGGTTTTACACAACTAAAAATACGCTTAAACTCATGAAATTGCCGATCCTTGATAAGTGTTAAGTTTGAATTAAATCCGTCCGTTTAAAGTGGGTCAAAATCAAGTCTAAAGGAGTTGGTTACATACGTACATACAGGTAATAAGAGCGTGATAAAAAGCTTTCAACTTATAAACAATCGCTTTCCACTATGGCTAGTTATCGCTAGATATAGGAACGGACTTTATTAAAAGAAGCCTTCCTAAATGGAAGTGCGATATTTTTCTAAACGAAGGCAAAAATTGAGAAGCAATAACCATACACAACTTCTAGAAATTCCGAAAGACTTTAATGTAAACGTATACTCTCGTCTCGCTAGAAACAACCATCTCGTTACTTCCGGAAATACCAAAAGCCTTATACTATTTATACCTATGTTTTAAACTTGAATTGAAATTGTATAGATCGACTTAATTTATTAACTTGTTAAAAACATTAAATAACAATCCCATTCGCGTTATTTATAGAAAATCCTATTCCTAAAAATATAATACTCGCGATAAACACCAGAAATAATACTAATGATTATAATTATATAATAATTATAATGTTTCAATCCCCAGAAATAAAAACGCAAGAAATAACCATTCTTCTAATCCCCAGAAACATAAACTAGAGAAATAACGATTCATTCAATCCCCAGAAACATTAAACGCAAGAAATAACAATTCTTTCAATCCCCAGAAATAAAAACGCAAGAAATAACCATTATTCTAATCCCCAGAAACATAAACTAGAGAAATAACGATTCATTCAATCCCCAGAAATATAAACGCAACGCTGTTGTGAATGCTGTGTACACCTGTTATTGATAAATGCATAATATTAATGAATTTATAATGTTTATTGTATGAATGTCAAATGTACTTATTGTTGGTGTGCCAAATAAATATAAATATGAAATACAACGCAAGAAATATCGATACTTTTAATCCCCAGAAACATTAAACGCAAGAAATAACCGCTCCTTTTAATCCCCAGAAACTCCTGCTCATCTCTTGCCTAGTGGCCTTCGCTGCCGCCGACGTGTCCCACATCGTTGGACACAACGAGCGTAACGCTAACATTTTGAATCAAAATTTCGATGTGGGAGTAGAGGGGCAGTATCAGTGGGCGATTGAAACTGATAATGGGATATCTGCGCAAGCTAAAGGCGCTTTGAACAACCCACAAGCCGTGAGTATAGAAATCTATTTACTTTACCACTCAAGTATTAATAGAAAAGTCAGGAGGGCTATATGCTAAGATCAATGAAGCAGGATTTCCATGTAGGAGTAGGAGGACATTATCAGGGGGTGGTGGAGACTAATAATATTATATCTGCGCAAGCTAAGGGCGCATTGAACAACCCACAAGCCGTAATTATTCATAACTAAGCAAAGGGAATGCTAATACCCTGAAGCAGGATTTCGATGTGGAATGAAATAAAATGTTGACCCGACCTGTTTGTAATATTCATGCAAAATTTTAAGTAAATCCATGCAGCACTTTTTGAGTTTAGCCTGGACATACATACAAAGTTTCTAAAACTATATTTTTGGCTTCGATATCGATGGAATATCACGCCCCAAGTATTCTTTTGTTTTGTCTTTCCTTCGATTTTATTATATGATCACTTATTTTTATTCTTATTTTCCGATTTCACAGGAGAACCCATTCCAAATAGTGCAAGGCTCGGCGCAATGGAAATCCCCCGAGGGTGAGGTGGTGCAATTCGCGTACACAGCCGACGAGAACGGCTACCAAGTACAGGTAAATATTTACGCGATACATTTATTATTTTTATCAAAGAACTAAAGTGGTTTTATTACACAATAGTGCATAGTAGTAAGTCAGTATTTAATTAGACATACACGAAATTTTTAAATCCATACTAATATTAAATTAATATAAAAAGCTGAACAGTTTGTTTGAACGCGCAAATTTCAGGAACTACTAGTCTAGGAACTACTACTAGTCCGACTTGAAAAATTCTCTCGGTGTTAGATAGCTCATTTATCGAGGAAGGCTATAGGCTATATATCATCACGCTTAGACCAACAGGAGCGGAGCAATGCGGGTGAAATTGCGAAGCACAGCTAGTTAAATATATTAACGATATTTTCCATTACAGGGCTCCCACGTGCCAACCCCACCCCCAATACCAGCGGCCATTATCCGCTCGTTGGAATATATCAGAGCTCACCCACCAAAACCCGAAGCTTGAATACCGCCTATTTCCCTTAACTCACTTAATATTAGCGGAAAAATCCGTTCCACTCAAATGAATTACTCAAAAATTGAATTCTCAAATGGTACTCAAAGTTGAGTAACTCAAGTTTAGTGTAACTCAAAGTTGGGTAACTCAATTTTTTTGAGTATCGGTTGAGGATTTAGTATTGTCACCAATGTTGTCATTATAAGTGTTATTATAAGTGTATAGTGTTATTTTTATATACTTTTACAAAAATATAAATTATTTTTATACTTTTATAAAAATATAAATTTCGTCGTTTTATTGTAAGCCTCAATTATGTTACTTGAAATTAAAAAATAATATCACACCATTCAATCTAAAATATATTATAATTCATTGAACTAAAATTTAGTTTAGTTACTAAATGATGATAAATAAATATTTATTTGCATTTTTTCAAACTCTTGCAGTTGTTAAGAAGAAGGTACACATGAAACTCTGTAATTTCTTCTGTATTCAATTTTTATACACTTAGAAAGTATTGTATTGATACAAAAATGTGTTATCTCCAAGAAAATCACGTACAAATTTACAGTCAGTGTCAACAGGAACTCATTATAATTTATCTAAACAATATACATTTTTTTGTATCTATACAAACGTTTGTATCAATCAAAACATCACACATAAAGCTCTCATATACAAATTTACATTCAGTTATGTATAATCATAAAACAATTTAAACCCATTATAATTTATAGCATAATCATTTTTTGTATCAACACAAACCTTTGTATCAATACAAACGCAACATACCTTGATCACGCAGCACAGTGACGGCTTCCAAAACTCTCTTCGTGTAGATGCAAGGCTCGTAATTGTCCATCTCTTGCGTGACTACCGAGCACACACTGACAGACAAACAGACAAAAATATTAATATTTGTAAAATAGCTGGGACATATCTACTATCAGTAACTTATTTGTTTCATCTAATTACGAAATGACAATAGAATATTTATTAAATTTTATTATTAATTGTTAGTGAATTGTTTAATTATTATTTTTTCTAGAAAAGTAAATCATTCAATCTATACTAATATTATAAAGAGGAAAAGTTTGTAATTATGTATGTATGTATGTATGGTTTTCACGCATAAACTACTGGACCGATTTTGATGAAATTTGGCACAGATAATCTTTAGATCCTGAGAAAGAACATAGGCTACCTTTTATTGCGAAATATGTACCACGGGCGAAGCCGGGGCGGACCGCTAGTACTTCAATAATTTTATAAACAGTCACATTAACGCATTTATTTTCAGATGTCTAAATTATCGTAATGTCAGCAAATAATAATGTATCAATGATTAGTGACATTCACAATATCATTAATATATAAAACAAATAAGATAGGGCCTAGAATACTACCTTGTGGGACACTGCATTTTAAATATTCTTATTCTGACTTAAAGACACTACTTCTTAATTTATTAATGTTCAAAATCAAATGCCTGTCTCTGAAACCTATTAAGATACATATTACATCATTTTTCAACTTTTAATCCAGTAAATATTCATGGAATATGAAGTCAAACGCTTTTGTCAAGTCCAGTAATAAGAAAACTTACCGGTTAGCTCTACCGCGTATAGCGCCAGCGGTGCGCTCGAGCGAATCCGGGTCACCTTCTTGTAGTGCTACCACACACTTGTTCACATCTTCGAGGATGTGGTTCTCTATATACGGAGAGATAGATAAATAAACACAAAACATATTTTAGAAAAATAGCCTTCACAATGTTATAATATGTCTGTAAACATGAAAATATAGGCAAAGTGAGAGATATTACGATATCTACTATTCGAAATGTTAATAAAATCTGGTTATACAATATATCTAAGGCTTTAAGGTGCCAGAATACATACGATACATTATTGTTATATTATGCCATAACGCGAACAGATAGAAAATAGATCTGAAAATGGCGGCGGGTACTTATGGTATGGTGGGCAAAACAACTTCTCAAACATATTTTTTTTTTTTTGGTTCTTCCATTTGGAAAGGTAAAAGGATCGGTGCCCATAAAATACATGTCGTAAGTGGGAAATAATAATTAATTTTTTTTTAATATTATTAACCAATAATAGTAAAAATAATGTCAAAAAATATTTATAAAAAGAGAGTGAGCGAGAACGCATGCGAGCGGACGCCATTTATAGATCTATTATCTATCTGTTCGGGTAATATAACCATCTAGTCTTGCAATCACCCATTAAAAGGTAACCAAAAAATGACCGAACGGTTGAAATTACCACTTTATTTCGTGGCAATAACTTTCAAACTATATTGTTCATTGGAAAACTCTGCTTAATAACGCAGAGAGTTTTACTTCCGACAATTTTCCGCGTGATCGCTAGTATGTCTGTTTATTGTGAGTTAATTACACTTGCTGAAAAGATAATAAATTCCAAAGGCATTTATTTTTTCATGTACATGTGAACAAAAATTATTATGTCGTAAAAAATGCATTGTGATTGTTTTTCTTGTGAATCCTGTAAATGTTAACTATTAAAAATAAACTGAAGCCGCATGATTTTTGCAATTAATGAAATAAATACTTTAATTTCAAAGAAATAAAAGCATAATCAGTCAGCACGAGCTAATTGAGCTATTAACGTTAAATGAAACAACAAAAACAATCAGTATTTGCTATTGTTATACTTAAATTTTGTCTGAACGATAATTTTTTTGCTCAGTCATATTTCTATATACTCTTTTAATTTGATTTCCCTATAGAATGAAAAATATTCACTTTTCATAAAATTTTATTGCGCGCTGATACATGTAAATATGGCCCTTATGCGTCGCAACGACAATTGATGACGTCACAGCGCAGTACTTACTATGCAAACATAGTTTTTCAGTTAATTATTGTAAAAATTGTCAAAATTAAATAATATTTTTTTTTGTTATTGATAGAGCAAATCGGGAGCAATTATTTTGGAAAAAAAAAATTGTATGAAAAGTGAATATTTTTCATTCTATAGGGAAATCAAGTTTTTAGTATTTGGATTTTTTTTTAATTAATTATAAATAAACTAATAATTATAGAAGTGGAGCAATTACTGATTCTCAAGGAGCATTTAAGGAGCAATTTTTTGAGATGTTAATATAATTAAAAAAATACAGAAAAACTCACCGCTAACAGCCAAAAAGTCATCAATAGTGGTGAGATCGTCGACCGCGTCGGTCAGCAGGCGCACGGCCGCCTCCCACGCGCGGGCGAACGCGCGTGCGTTCTCTTGTGCGACACGAGAGCGACTGCGCGCCGCCAGCACGCGACACGCGTTTATCACCTACCCGCGTTTGTTTGTACTTGTATAGTGTGCTTTTATTTATTATTTATTTATTTATTGAAACATTCATTGTACTTAGGGCTGATTTTTCAATCCTAGGATAAAACTTATTCGTAAAATAAAGTATTACACGATAATATTAAAATGTCACATAAACTGTCAAATACGGACATTTAGAATACGTTTTTAAAATGGTAGTTTTATACATTAATCGACGAATAAGTTTTAACCAAGGATTGAAAAATCAGCCCTTACAGTTATAATACCAAAGCATACATTGAATTTGGTTATAATACGTTAACAAAAATTAAAATCAAAACGAACAAAAACTAACACACTTTTGGTCTTATAGTAATATACTAGCAAACCGGGCGAACTCCGTTTCGCCACCAGAGACACCTTTTCTTTGCTATAAACCTCACGGAGCCCGAGACCTTTCCAACGAATGCAAAACCATGGAAATCGGTTCGTGCATTCTGGAGTTATAGCGTCAGGAAGGAAAACCCGACTTATTTTTATATAGTAGATTATGTGTGTAAAAATATTGTTTTTTTAATATATTTTTGATGATAAATAAGAAATAAATACGAAGTATACAATGTGGAAATTTTCGATAGAAGAAAGCCTATTTGTGCCGATTTTAATAATGAAATAACAAATTTAGATTTTTTTTTTCATTTTTAGGAAGTTCTTATCCCATTGAAAATTTGCACACTGTATAGTGTTAAATATCATGATAAAATAAAAAAATACACTGTTACCATAACAAAAAATCCAAATAATAATTATTATTATTCCATACCTGCGGGCACAATGCTTCAATCTGTCCGGCCGCGTGTCGCACCATTTTAACTCCATCCTCGTTGTTCGACATCGAACACACTAAATTCGCGACCTTTTGGACAAAAACATAGTTTTTATTGTTATTACTAGCTTCCGCCCGCGGCTTCGCCCGCGTGGTTTTTTGATAAAAGGTAGCCTATGTTCTTTCTCAGGGTCTAAAGATTGTCTGTGCCAAATTTCTTCAAAATCGGTTGAGAGGCTTAAGCGGGAAAGCGTAACAGACGGACAGAGTTACTTTCGCATTTATAATATTAGTAGGGATTATAGAAAAAAAATCTAAAATTAGCTTGTACTATAAGTTGCACATCCATATTGAACGACTAAAATGTAAATTCAATATATGAGTATCGTAAATTGTATCCATAGATCCGGCTCGAAGGACCACAGCGCAACAATAAAAAAAATATTTTTCGATCAAAAATTCAATTCTATTTCGTCTTCTCTGTTGCCTCCTGTTATATTTAAAGAAATGCAGTTTGCAAATTCCTGATATTAACACATTCTACCAAAAACAAAATTTTCGTAAATTCTATATATGGTTGCCTGGAAGAGATCACTGTTAAGTGATAAGGCCGCCTTCTGTGCTACGCTAGTTATAAGTTTTAATTTTAAGGATATATGTGTATGCCAGGACAATAAAGTGTAAATAAATAAATCTATAATACTGTTTGTTTGTACGCGCTAATCTCAGAAACTACTGGTCCGATTTGAAAAATTATTTCAGTGTTGGATAGCCCATTTATCGAGGAAGGCTATAGGCTATATATCATCACGCTAAGACCAACAGGAGCAGAGCACTGCGGGTGAAACCGCGGGGCACAGCTAGTGATAATTACCTCAACAAGTTTCCCAGCATGTTCACCGAACACTATCGCATATTCTTCCACCTCTTTCTCATTACCGCCTCGAGCCGCTTCTAGCAGTACTAGTAGGGGTACGTTCGTTTCTAGGAAACTATGGAAAAATAATTAAAATTATTATAAAGATCATAATTAGAATGATAAACAGAAATACATAATTTCAAAATCGGTATCGTTTTATAATTTCATACAAATATAGAATCAGAATCAAGACTATATTTTCAGAATAAAAATAATTATTAGAATCGGAACAATATCATAATAATAATTAAGACCAGAATGACAATAATTTCAAAATTAGTGTTGGAATAAAATATAAATATTATAAGAAATAACACGCGAGGCCGGGTTCAATATTAGTTTGAATGTAATAAGAATGTACTGCGATTCTACACAGCTACCCAATTGATGTAGGCAGTTGATAACAAATCGCAGCAAGTCAACGACTATTAGCAAAGTGAGGGTAGTTGGGTCGAACGTTGTATAAACAACGTCCGAGCCCCTAGGCACGATTCGTACGAATGCGCCACGAGTCAAAGGAAAGCGGCATTTTATAGTATTCGACAGCTAGCATGTTTTGACAGGAAATAGTGACAACTATTCATCTACAAAATTATTAAAAGTTACGTCTAACACTACATAATAATAAATCGCCAATTAAAATAAGTCCACTAATAGAATTATAAAATGAGTGACAAAAGAAAATTGAGCAGTTCGTTGGCATATTATGATAATATATTATTAAACAAACAACAAACAAACAAACAAAAATACTTTATTGTGCACCAGGACATAAAAATTACAAAAGCAATTATATAAAGTAGTATTAGGTTACATAATATTATGTAACTTAATACTACTTTATATAAGTATTAAGTTACATAATATTATGTAAAATTGAATTGTAATATTGACATTATTTAAAAGAGCAACTATGGAGTTTCTTGCCTGTTCTTCTCCATAGATACTGCTTTCCGAATCGGTGGTAAATTCAAAAATTCTGTTATGACGATTCAAAAGTGCTTCTCGAAGAAGTGTAATCTTAATATATATAAATCTCGTGTCACAATGTATGTTCTCAATGGACTCCTAAACCACTTAACCGATTATAATAAAATTCGCACACCATGTGCAGTTCGATCCAACTTGAGAGATAGGATAGTTTAAACATATAGGTACCACGGGCGAAGCCGGGGCGGACCACTAGTTGTATATATAAATGTTTGAGTTTATAGTTATTTAGTGTGTATGTCTGTCTGTGTGTATACCTGTCGGACACGTGGTCCACGACGGCCTTGCGCAGCTGCCGGCGCAGGTCCCGAGTCTTGCGGCACATGTGCTCTAGGGCACGCTCTAAGCCCTCCGACTGTTCCGCTCTACCCGCCTAGAGTAAATAAATAAATAAATATTATAGGACATTATTACACAAATCGACCTAGTCCCACAGTAAGCTTAATTAAGGCTTGTGTTGTGGGTACTAGGCGACGATAAATATAATATTTAATAAATACATATATATAGATAACACCCAGACCCAAGAACAAATAATTGAGTTCATCACACAAGTATTTGCCCTGACCGGGATCGAACCCGGGACCGTCGGTTCAGTAGGCAGTTACTTTACCACTGCGCCAACCGCGTCGTCAACCAAGAGTGTGGAAAAAATATATATTTTTAACATAGATTTAGAGTACAAGGGTATATGAGTATAGAAAAATTAAAAAAATAAGATAAAATATTAGAACATAGAGAATTTCCGATTGTTCCGCTCTATAAGCCTAAAGTATGGAAAAGAAAGAATAAATATAAAAATACAGAACATATAGCTCATAATGTAGAGCTAAGAGCATAAATCATAGTTTAAAATATAGAGCAAAACTTATAGAATAAATATTAGAATATAGAGCTTCTATGATTGCTCTACCAGCCTATAGTATGGAAAAATACATATTTTTAACATAGAAGTATAGACAAAAAATATGGATCATAGAGCGTAGAATGACGAACAATATACATAGAGCATAAAACATACAGATTAGAATATAATTTAAAATACACTTAAGAATATATAGCATACAGTTCAGAATAAAGAGCATACAGTTGATACTGTGCAGCAAAAACTTACATAGTATATTTATTAATTAAAGTATATTTTATTTTATATTACATATAGAGCTTCCCGGATTGTTGCACTCTAACCTCCTGACGTATGAAGAATAAATATTAGAATATAAAAGATAGAGCGTAGAATGTAAAGTATACATTTTAGAATATAAAGAATACAGTTCAGAATATTTAGAGCATACAGTACATTACATGTGTCATAACTCATAACAGAGATCTAAACAACACTGTATTCCTACACAAAATATACATAAAACTGATAATAAAATTGATATTAAGATTTTTAGGGGCCGTATTATGTCCATTTATTTCCAGACATTATTATGTTTGAACGCAATAACCAGTCACGGATATAATATTTGTAATATGAATTTGCCAGACAGTTCAATTCACGGCGTAAACTGTCTGGTAATAAGAGGTCATAATACGGCCCCAGAACAGTTATAAACAAATTTTGTTTGTTTCTTTATATTTTCTATTGATGCTCACAATACAGGCCACGAGTATGGTCATCTTGGTTCAAATAATTTATATTCAATTTACTATGTTAATAGCCTTATTGCCATAAGTATCAACAAGATTGTATGCTTGATTTTTGAATAAATATTTTTTACTTTCTACTTTTACTTTTAAATAAACAGACAAATAAACTCACATTGCTCATATATTCGTGCAAGAGCTCTTGTAGCGCTTGACGAACCGCGTTACACTCGGCAACTATGCGCTCACGACGCTCGTCCCTGGGAATATAGATAAATTAATAATTTAGTACATTTTCATACAATAAGCAGACAATTTGAAAGAAAACAATAAACATTATAATTTATAACACAGTTACACGTGTAGAATACTATGTGGAACACGTGTAGAATACTATGTGGAACACGTGTAGAATACTATGTGGAACACGTGTAGAATACTATGTGGAACACGTGTAGAATACTATGTGGGACACATGTAGAATCAAAAGTGGAATACATGTAGAATAGTAAATGGAACACGGTTAGAATAATAAGTGGAATACATTTAGAATAGTATGTAGAATACATGTGGGATACTAATTTAAACACGCGTAGAATAGTAAGTGGAATACATTTAAAAAAGTATGTAGAATACATGTGGGATAGTAAGTGAAACACGCGTAGAATAGTAAGTGGAATACATTTAAAAAAGTATGTAGAATACATGTGGGATAGTAAGTGAAACACGCGTAGAATAGTAAGTGGAATACATTTAGAATAGTATGTAGACTACATGTAGGATACTATGTGAAACACGCGTAGAATAGTATATAGAATACATGTAGGAAAATAAGTGAAAAATGTGTTGAATTGTAAGAATAGTAAATGGAACACGTGTAGGATATAAAGCAGTTTGGAATAGATTCTGGAATGCATGTAGAATGTAAGACAACATTTTCATTGAAATTTGTATAATGTTTGTACCTGGTACAAGAGCTATCAGCCATAAGTGCTGCGCCAGAAATGATGGACTCTAGCCGCTCTTCCAGCGATGGTCTAGTTCTCAGTTCGGAGTAGGCAAGTGGCTCCATAACCATGCGCTCCTGAAATATATATTGTATTTAATTAATATAAAAAAAATATTAAGTTTTTTGATTGTAACAAAAATGAGTACAGAAATATAATCTTTCCTGTATTTGATATTTGTTTCAAATGCGTTATAAATTCAAAAAAATCGATATCGAGGCGACATAACAAAAAGACGCGGGTTCGAATCTCACCTTGTGATCGATTTTTTTCTATTTTTAAAAAATTTCTTGTCCTTTTTTTATAAAAACATACAATGGCTCCCAACACAAGAAAAATCTGTTAAATATAAATTGCACGCGTAAGACATTTTGCAAAAAGACAAAACAATATCTATTGAACTAAAAATAATACAAAACTTACATCAAAATCGTCGAGAGCTTGAGCCAACTCTCCTGGACCTTCCACGGGAACACGATTTGTACCTGTTATACGTAAAAACGTATGAAAAACATGTAAAAATGAGTTTGTTTTTTTTTTCAAGTTGAACATCGAAACGGCTGAACAGATTTCGATTAATTAAAGTTTAAGCACTTCAATTACAAAATCGAGTAATTTTTTAAAGACATATGCATGTCTTTAAAAAATCCTAGACTCAAAATCACCAATATAAAAATAACGACCTTTTTTAAATATGTTAAATAATACATACGTTTTAATTTTGGGTCAAATTATTGACGATAATCATCAATATTTAGAAGGAGCACAAGTTTATTATAGTTTATAAGAGCGAGAAAAAAAAAACAAATTCAAAAAACTTTAGTATAGTAAACGAAGACAGAAAGATATTAACTGTCTTTCCACAAATAACTTTAGACAGGGTTTAACTTTAAGCGCGGGTTCTCTTTAATCTGGTTTTGTCGTATTTCACATAGACATCTATAATTAAAGTGACAGATCCCTGGTTTAAAGTTGGACTGCGTTTAAATTGTTTTGTGGTAAGACCATAAGTCTGAAAAACATACAAATAAACAAAAAAAAATCAGTCAGTTAAAACAACAAATAAAAACAATCATCTCACCACCATTAGGCGTAGGCCTGCCTTGAGCGACCGCCGATATTGTATCAACGGCTGAACATACCGCGCGCAGTACGAAATCTCTGTTCGCTTTGGCTGCGGCCAATTCCGGGTGACGAACGTATACCTGGAATAAATGAAATCAAATAAATAAATATTTCAGGACAATTTTCACACACGGCACGATATGAACCCATACTAAGCTTTCGCTTGTGTTAAGGAAACCAGATGGCTGATAAACATACATATATAATTTTAAATAATTACTTATATAGATAATGAACACCCAGACACAGAGCAAACATCTATGTTCATCACACAAATATTTGCCCCGGGTGGGAATCGAACCTACGACCTCAAATAAAATCAAACTGTATTTATTTGCTGAGTGTAGTTATAGAGCTGAGGTACATATTATATAGGTTCTTAAACATTCTGCTGTGTTCTATTATAAAGTAATAATTTATTAATCAGATTGTTTATTAGAAAAGAAACAATTATCACATGAAAATACAATTGAATCAACAGAATACAATGAAGACAATAATTGACGTAAATTTTAAATATATTTAACAGTCAGAAGTAACGAAACCGGCCCTAAATACATGTAGAATAGTACGTAGAATACATGTAGAATAGTATGTAGAATACATGTAGAATAGTGCGTAGAATACATGTAGAATAGTATGTAGAATACATGTAGAATAGTGCGTAGAATACATGTAGAATAGTATGTAGAATACATGTAGAATAGTGCGTAGAATACATGTAGAATAGTATGTAGAATACATGTAGAATAGTGCGTAGAATACATGTAGAATAGTATGTAGAATACATGTAAAATAGTGCGTAGAATACATGTAGAATAGTATGTAGAATACATGTAAAATAGTACGTAGAATACATGTAGAATAGTATGTAGAATACATGTAAAATAGTACGTAGAATACATGTAGAATAGTGCGTAGAATACATGTAGAATAGTATGTAGAATACATGTAGAATAGTGCGTAGAATACATGTAGAATAGTATGTAGAATACATGTAGAATAGTGCGTAGAATACATGTAGAATAGTATGTAGAATACATGTAAAATAGTACGTAGAATACATGTAGAATAGTGCGTAGAATACATGTAGAATAGTATGTAGAATACATGTAGAATAGTGCGTAGAATACATGTAGAATAGTATGTAGAATACATGTAAAATAGTACGTAGAATACATGTAGAATAGTATGTAGAATACATGTAAAATAGTACGTAGAATACATGTAGAATAGTGCGTAGAATACATGTAGAATAGTATGTAGAATACATGTAGAATAGTGCGTAGAATACATGTAGAATAGTATGTAGAATACATGTAAAATAGTACGTAGAATACATGTAGAATAGTATGTAGAATACATATAGAATAGTATGTAGAATACATGTAGAATAGTGCGTAGAATACATGTAGAATAGTGCGTAGAATACATGTAGAATAGTATGTAGAATACATGTAGAATAGTATGTAGAATACATGTAGAATAGTATGTAGAATACATGTAGAATAGTGCGTAGAATACATGTAGAATAGTATGTAGAATACATGTAGAATAGTATGTAGAATACATGTAGAATAGTATGTAGAATAGTGCGTAGAATACACGTATAATAGTATGTAGAATACATCTAGAATAGTGCGTAGAATATACGTAGAATAGTATGTAGAATACATGTAGAATAGTGTGTGAAATACAATATGTAGAATTGCAAATGGAATAGAATTAGGAAAATGGAGTAGTACACAGAATACAGTTGTTACATTTGTTGCAATTTGTGCAGCTGGAATCCTGTAAAATATAGGATACTAGCTGTGCCCTGCGGTTTTACCCGCGATTTTCAAATCGGACCAGTAGTTCCTGAGATTAGCGCGTTCAAACAAACAAACTCTTCAGCTCTATAATATTTTTACAGATTAAATTGGCTAGATAGCTATAACTGATGTCACATCTAACCTTGGAAGCAGTCAGCAGCATGGTGGAGTGCTTCTTCAGAACAGCCCTCGCTCACTTTTAAGTTTAAAGTTTGTCAGTTTGTTTCTGCACACCTTCGCAGCCAATTAAGTTTGTCTGCCTGTCAGTGCATACCTTAGAAGCAGTAAGCAGCATGGTGGAATGCTTCTTCAGAACAGCCCTGGCCGCAGCCAACTCATCCTTCATCCTCGGCTCCTTCAGTTCCCTCTGTCTCTTCGCTGCCTGAGCGGCCAGTTCGCTCGCTGAACGACCAAACTGACGGGCACTTTCTATCAATTCCGATTGAGACGAGGCCGATTTCAACTTGTCGAGGTCTTTTTCAACCTGGGAATTGAAAATAATTATGTATTAATTGATTTTAAATAAGCCTACTAATATTACCAGGTGAAAGGTAAGACGTTAGACGAATTTAGACAGGAGCTTCTACTCATGAAACTGAACAACTTTTATTCTACAACTTTGCTGAATTCGTAAAAAAAAAATTGGACTTTGTAAGGAAACTTTGCTAATCAGCTGACCGATTTCCATACAAATGCGAAAGTTTGTATGTTTGTTCAAGTGAAACTTCTTTAGGCGCTTGAGAGTAAAATTTCAATGTCGCGTCATGGCAATACCGTCACGTCATTGAGTAAAGCGACGATTTTGGTATCTTCGAATCTTGCCAAAGAAGTTTCATGTAAACACGCTTTTTTGTTTTTACTATGAAATAAGAAATATTCAATTCTATTGCAGGTCATAGCTATTTCTCGTCTGTTGAAACTGGTGATTGCAGCGACCTGATGCTGCACAGGATCTCACCATTCTCTGCTTCGAGAGCAGCAGATGCACATCCACCATGTCAGCGAGGATCAGCAGCCTGGTGACAGCAGACAGCAGGCTCCGAGCAGCTCGCACCATGCTGGAGCGGACTGATGATGCACAGGATCTCACCATTCTCTGCTTCGAGAGCAGCAGATGCACATCCACCATGTCAGCGAGGATCAGCAGCCTGGTGACAGCAGACAGCAGGCTCCGAGCAGCTCGCACCATGCTGGAGCGGACTGATGATGCACAGGATCTCACCATTCTCTGCTTCGAGAGCAGCAGATGCACATCCACCATGTCAGCGAGGATCAGCAGCCTGGTGACAGCAGACAGCAGGCTCCGAGCAGCTCGCACCATGCTGGAGCGGACTGATGATGCACAGGATCTCACCATTCTCTGCTTCGAGAGCAGCAGATGCACATCCACCATGTCAGCGAGGATCAGCAGCCTGGTGACAGCAGACAGCAGGCTCCGAGCAGCTCGCACCATGCTGGAGCGGACTGATGATGCACAGGATCTCACCATTCTCTGCTTCGAGAGCAGCAGATGCACATCCACCATGTCAGCGAGGATCAGCAGCCTGGTGACAGCAGACAGCAGGCTCCGAGCAGCTCGCACCATGCTGGAGCGGACTGATGATGCACAGGATCTCACCATTCTCTGCTTCGAGAGCAGCAGATGCACATCCACCATGTCAGCGAGGATCAGCAGCCTGGTGACAGCAGACAGCAGGCTCCGAGCAGCTCGCACCATGCTGGAGCGGACTGATGATGCACAGGATCTCACCATTCTCTGCTTCGAGAGCAGCAGATGCACATCCACCATGTCAGCGAGGATCAGCAGCCTGGTGACAGCAGACAGCAGGCTCCGAGCAGCTCGCACCATGCTGGAGCGGACTGATGATGCACAGGGCTCCTCGGAGAACTCACGGGCTGCTAGGCTCATCGCTGCACCTGGAAGGGACAGAGGAATTACATTAGTTTTTTTCTTACCAAGTAAATATAATACATATAAAAACTACTCTATAATATAAATATATTAATAAAATAAATTCTGCTACGCATTTAATTGTAAAACAATCGCTCTTTATAATCTGTAAGGTTATATATAACCTTTTTTTGATTTATAAATCAAAAACAATTATATAATTGTTCAAGTAAATTGATGTGAACTTGTTTTTGAATAGAACTTATACAGGGTGTAATCGTTAAATGTGCACAGGCGATTTTTCCGTAAGTATTACAGATAACAAAAAACTTTAAACTGATATCAAAAGTACTTAACCTAATGAGTAAAATGGCCGTAATAAATTTTTAAAAATAAATCGAGAAATATCAAAAAAATTATCTTTAAGCCCTCCCATACATTAAGTATGAAATATGAATATCCCATATACATTTAATATGAAAGATTTTAGCTTTCTTTTTCTTTTTTGGTTTTCTGCTTTAATTACTTCGCAAATTTGAAGTGGCACATTTTCCACGCTTTTTCCGGACATTTTCACGCATTTTCCGGATATTTTCCGGGGATTTTCCGAGCATTGCCCTGGCATTTTCCGGGGATTTTCCACGCATTTCCCAGACATTTCCCGGACATTTCTCAGGCATTTTCCGGGGATTTCCAGGCATTTTCCGGATATTTTCCGGACTTTTTCCGGACATTTTCACGCATTTTCCGGACATTTTCACGCATTTGCCGGATATTTTCCGGACATTTTCACGCATTTTCCGGATATTTTCCAGGCATTTTCCAGGGATTTTCCAGAAATTTCCACGCATTTTCCGGATATTTTCCAGACATTTCAGAGCATTTCCCAGGCATTTTGCGGTTATTTTCCGGGAATTTCCCAGGCATTTTCAGGGGATTTTCCGAGCATTTCCCGGGGATTTTCCGGATGTTTTCCAGACATTTTCCGGACATTTCCCTGGCATTTTCCGGGGATCTTCCAGGCATTTGCCACGCATGTCCCAACATTTTCCGGACATTTCTCAGGCATTTTTCGGGGATTTTCCAGGCATTTTCCACGCTTCTCCCGGACATTTTCACGCATTTTCCGGACATTTTCACGCATTTTCCGGATGTTTTCCAGGGATTTTCTAGGCATTTTCCGGATATTTTCCAGGTATTTTCCGGAATTTTCCACGCATTTTCCGGATATTTTCCAGACATTTTCCAGGTATTTTCCGGGAATTTCCCAGGCATTTTCCGGGGATTTTCCGAGCATTTTCCACGCTTCTCCCAGACATTTTCACGCATTTTCCGGACATTTTCACGCATTTTCCAGGGATTTTCCAGGCATTTTCCGGTTATTTTCCGGGACTTTCCCAGGCATTTTCCGGGGATTTTCCGAGCATTTCCCGGGGATTTTCCAGACATTTACAGGCTATGTCAGGGAAATGTCCGGAAAATGCCTGGTAAATATCTGGAAAATACCCGGAAAATGCGTGAAAATGTACGGAAAATGCGTGGAAATGCCTGGAAAATCCCCGGAAAATGCCTGGGAAATGTCCGGAAAATTCCCGGAAAATATCCGGAAAATGCGTGAAAATGTCCGGAAAAACGTGGAAAATGTCACTTCAAATTTGCGAAGTAATTAAAGCAGAAAACCAAAAAAAGAAAAAGAAAGCTAAAATCTTTCATATTAAATGTAGTGTTGCCCAAATTCAGTCTTGGTCTTGCAGTCTTGGTCTTGCAGTCTTGGTCTTGTTCTTGCGTTTCTGCAAGACCAAGACCAAGAACAAGACCGCGTATTTTTAGCAAGACCAAGACCAAGACTGACCGTGCAAGACTTGAGCAAGAACAAGACATAGCCTGCAAGACTCTTGCGTCTTGCAGCTAGGACTTAGCGCTATTTCACTGAGTAGTTAGGTGTAACAGTTCGGTGTATAGGTAGGTACGCTTAGGAATTCTATGAGACGCAAAAAACTGTATCAAAGAATATGAAAAATTGGACCTATGCGCATTACGACTAATACCATAAACATAGCGAATAAAAAAATATCTATTAAAATCAAACTGAGTGCATGCATAGTTATGTTTTAACCATCGGCACTTTGATAATGCGGCATCAAAGGTTTTGTACTTACTTCTCAAAGAAATTTGTCGCTTTTCGGAAGTAAAGAATAAAGAATAAAATAAATTTTATTAGGCACACCAAATTACCACCACCAACACAAACAAAAAAAAAAGAAACAATATAAAAAGTACATGGTTATTATTGTTTGAAATCTAAAACAATCGTTGCCGCCACGCCGAAATCATAACATTTGGCACTATTTGATTGCCGCCATAGGGCGTAGGTATACTCATGCAAAATAATTTCGAATTTTTTTAAGAGTACCTACAGGTGTTCCAAAGAATAAATAAGTTTCAGAGTGCTTAGAATGAAAATGAATACATTATACTGATCACTGATTATTGTAATTAATTTGTTTTTTTACATGTTTTAGCAAATTTAAGCTTATAAATCATAAATGTTTATTAAGAAACAGTTACTTCCATGGAAAACGACATATAGGTCAGTTGATTTTTCGAATTTCTTATCAAATCTTCAGTTATTTATTAATCTGCTTGATCTTTACTATGGCTATGTTAATTCAAGCTCACAATGTTCCAATTCTAATACGTTTTTCTAAGATTTAAAGTAAACTTTAATAAATAGTAATAGACTAATAGGTAATTGCAAGACTTGCAAGACTCTTGCTGCAAGACCAAGACCAAGACCAAGACTGGGAGCGCAAGACCAAGACCAAGACCAAGACCAGGTGTATTGGCGCAAGACCAAGACCAAGACTGGCTAAGTCTCGTCTTGTTCTTGCATTTGGGCAACACTAATTAAATGTATATGGGATATTCATATTTCATACTTAATGTATGGGAGGGTTTAAAGATAATTTTTTTGATATTTCTCGATTTATTTTTAAAAATTTATTACCGCCATTTTACTCATTAGATTAAGTACAATTACGGAAAAATCGCCTGTGCACACTTAACGATTACACCCTGTATAGGGTCAATGTGGGTAATTATTGTGAACAGGAGTTATTGGGAACAACTCACACTTTTAATACCTACTCTAAATAGCTCTTCTTTTACAATTACTGCAAATAATATTTCATTTTATAGTTCCGATTCCAGTTTTTCAAACGTTTGCAAAGTCATCCGACTGATTATAGAAAATAAATCTTGTGAGGCGTTTACTATCACCCCTGTTTACCATTACATACCCTGACTATATAAACTTGACTTTTAATAAATGTCAACCTGACTTTACCTTGAAATTAAAAAATTTGTTGTCTGTAAAGTCGGTTTACTGACAATAGTTGAACGTGACAACGTCCGATTGTGCTTCTTTGTCGCTCTTTCCGCGCTCTCGCTTGCACTTCAAGTCTTACATGGAACGCCTCAGAGCGAGGTAACGCCGCATGAGTCATGTTTTTTCGTGCGTGCAGCAGGCTATTTATTTATTTATTTATTTTACTCTTTAATACAACTAAACAGACTTACATACTAGAACATACAAAAATAAAAGCTAGGAGCAGTTTAGTGTATTTGGCGGCCTTATCACTTAGAAGTGATCTCTTCCAGGCAACCAGGGCAGAAGGTAATTAGCTCAATTAAGTTGTAAAGGTAGGTCGAGAGAAAAAAGAAAAAAAATAATAATAATGATAATGATGTAACTATAAACAAAATAAAAATATATGAAAATTAAAACACATAACAATTTATAAATTATATACTGTACATAAACATATACGACACTACAGTACATACAAAAATATACTTATATAATATACATATGTCTACTTATATTATACAAATATACCATAAATATATATACATATAATATATAATTATATAATACATAATATATATAATTATATACACTACTAATATAAAAATTTAAAACAATAAAAGTTACTATGCCGAGTTGAAAGCGGATGACAGAAAGTGACGACGAAGGAGGTTTTTAAAAGATGATAAATTCTTAGCTTGTCTGATTGGTAGTGGCAATGCATTCCAAAGATTAACAGCAGTTACCGTAAAAGATTTCCCAAAAAAGTTGGTACGTCGCACAGGGACACATAAGGTAAGTCTGTCAACCGAACGAAGGGTATAGTTTTCATTGCGCAAGAAGGAAAATTGGTTTCTAAGGTACGTAGGAGCGGAAGGGTCAAAAAGGATACGGAAAAGTAAATGCAACAAATGCAGATTCCGGCGAAAGCGGATGGGGAGCCACTTGAGCTTTTTTCTATAGAAAGAGACATGATCATATTTCCGAAGGCCGAAAATAAACCTTATGCAAAAATTTTGGAGCCGCTCAAGTTTTTCAGTTAGCTCAACTGATAAATCAGGATAACATGCATCAGCGTAATCAATAGGAAGAAGAAGGGATTGCGCTAGCATAATCTTCGTGCTATATCGAATTATAAGACGTTGTCACGTCAAAAACAATTTTAACGTATGTAATGTCACAAACTCACCAGCCTTCCGCACCTCCTCCACTGCAGTCAACATCTCCTGCGTGATCTCCGGATTCTCGTACGCGATCGTCTGACCTCGCTCTATGAAAATCTCCGTCGCCCGTTCGACGGTGGCCACTAGAGCGCTGGCCCGTTTCGATTTACCGGCTGTGCGAAATGTACGAAAATAAGACATTGAAAAATAGTTATCTCCTATCATATTATGGTACTGGTGGTTGACGCGTGAGCGTAACACCGAGGGGCCCTGGGTTTGATTCCCGGAGGAGGCGAAGAAAAAAAAATTTCTCGGTCTGACAGGACACAGAAGGCTGATCACCTACTTGTTTGTCCCTAAAGAAAATCGATCAGTGAAACAGATGTATAATGCATATTCTGCCCCTTACCCCACTAGGGGATATGGGACTTCACTCTTTTTATCGTACTAAAATTATACTTCGAAAGCTTGTGAGTATGTATGGATGTTTGTTACTCTTTCACGCAAATACTACTGAACCAATTAAAATCATATTAAGCACACATATAGAAGGTAACTTGGATTAACACATAGGATAGGTTTTATCCCGGAAATCCCATGAAAACGGAAACTATGCGGCTTTTCTTTGAAAACGCAGGCGAAGCCGCGGGCGGAAAACTGGTATTATTACCTAACCTGTATGTAAACACTTCTAAGCATCTTTTCATTTGCAATGAGAACACACACAAATGATATCTAACTATCATTTAACCCATTGAGCCCTGAACGGCCCGATCGGTCCACGACACAATAGATTTTCTATTGTGTCTGTGATTCCGGGGCCTGAGTTATTGCACATGAAAAAATCATAATTTTGTTGTAACTTACAACTCCATCCTGACAAACTTTCGCATTTATAATATTAGTAGGAAGGGTTGAATTTATTTCTGTTTAAATATTTGCACACCCAGATAGTGGGTAGAATGTATTAACGCTATAAAATTGTAATAACACCTATATTTGTAACTGCATTCTTGCAAAAAAAAAATAAGTGTGCGTGTACTAGTGTACACACGTAAGAAGTGAAACTTCTTTATGACCTTATTTTTCAAAAAATAATTTACTATACGCAACTTTACAGAAAAACGTCGAATCACGCGTGGTAGGGATAAGAAAATGATGGCGCGTAACGGAAAAATGTCACGCGTAACGAAAAAATGTTACACTAAATTTTTTTCCATCCCCGATAAAGACGTTACACTTCAATAATTTGAATCTTATAAAAGTTTTAAAAACAACTTCTCACACTAGAAATTATAAAAAACAAACTCACGTCGCTTCTTCTTAGCCGTCTTATCCTTGCTATTGACCAGCGTGGTCACTTGCAACACTAGCGGCTCAAGCGTCCGCTCCACAGACATGGTGCGAATCTCCAGGTTTTTGGGGTCCCATTTGAGGGACAGTGTCCCCGTGGTCCCGTAGGGGTCGGTTATTGTCGACATTACGCTGGAAGTCAAAATATTGTGTGAAAATTATGCTGCAAAGTCTGTCTGTTTGCGAGTAAAACTAGGAGAGCAAATTCGTTTTCAACAGAAGATATGACATTCAATAATTATGAAGGTACCTTTGAATATATAATAAGAAATTCAAAAAGTTGAATGAGATATAAGAATTTCATTACAGTCTGTTTATTGATGATATTAATTATTAAAAATTTATAAGAAATAACACGCAAGGCCGGGTTAAATATTAGTTTGGATGTAATAAGAATGTACTGTGATTCTACACATTAGGTAGCTAATTGATGTAGGTAGTTGATAACAAATCGCAGCAAGTCAACGACTATTAGCAAAGTGAGGGTTATTTATACAACGTTCGACCCCCTAGGCACGATTCGTACGAATGCACCACAAGTCAAAAGAAAGCGGATTTTATAGTATTCGACAGCTAAGCAAGTTCAGACATGAAATAATGACAACTACATTGACAACTACTCCTCCACAAAAATATTAAATCAAAAGTTACGTCTAACAAATCAATCATAATTCATATTTTATCCGACTTTCCATGCAAATGATTTCAACACATGTGTAAGCCTTTTGTATGTGCTATGTGTTATTTCATAAAGATTTAAGGTATTTTAAAACCTATTGAGTAATTAAATTGTACGAACACACAAAAATATAATATTTTGTCCTCATTCCACTACAAAACATTATTATTTGTACAATGTGAACCTTAGACACTCCTACAGCCTCCACTTCAGAATTAGGGCAGTTTTATGCTAGTCAAGCAAATTTCAAATCTGTATATACTAGTAGTAAGTTTTTGATGATTTACATTCAAAAATACAAATCCTTCATGAAAAGAACATTAGTTAATGGACTTCTATGGATTTTATTTTATTTATACAGATTTTTTTTATATCAATGACACTTGAAACTTGAACATACCTACTTTATTAGAAAAATGTAACTTGCAAGTACTTCGTGGGATAATATATCGGCCTATTTTTCCGTTCCGTTACCTTAGTTATTTACTTAACATAATAATTGAGTATAATTCGAAATTTGTAACTCAAAAGATTTAAATGTATATGTTTTCTATGGAATAAGTAGTAACATAAAATAGGTATATATGTTTTGTTTCGATAGCACAAAGCGGAAAGCCTCTAGGGCAATTTTTATTGTGAAAGTCCTGCATTGATGACTCATATATCGTAATTTGAGTCAATGTATTTACTTAGCGAAGGGCAAAGTAGAAAGAGCATACTTTAAAACTGTTTTATTATCGACAATATGAATGATGGAACATTTGTTTTAATTAAAATAAACAAAAATAAAGCCAAGCTACAAATAACACGATAAAATTACAACTAGGTCGAATCCAATAAATAATGTATTGATGGCATAAACCTCTCAATTCGGCCGGCTTATCGTATTGACATTTAAGTTAGGTCATATTTACCTGTTTTACGTTTTTGCAACTTTACGAACACCTAATTTCACCTTAGATACACTAAGAACACAGTAAATACAAGGAATTATCACACAAAACACAATTATATGAGAAATACAAAATTATCACGTACAAGGCGTGTCAAAAACAATATCACACTGTGTTGCTATAACGAAAAATATAGCGTGAAAGTTTTAACGTCTATGGTTTTAACTTAGAATTGTGACTAGCATAAAAAATATGTAAAGTTATTTTAAATATTATATACAAACTCAAACATTTATTTATTCAAAGAGACTTCTTCTAGAAGCACTTTTGAATCGTCTGTCGTCAAGTCTGTCGTCATTACATATTTTAACATTTACCACCGATTCGGAAAGCAGTATCTACGGAGAAGAACCGGCAAGAAACTCCATAGTTGATCTTTTAAATCATTTTAGTATTAATACAATTAAATTTTGCAATACATAATATTATGTAACATCAATAAAATAATATGCCAAAGAACTGTCCTGTGGTTTTTACGCGACAACTCTCCATGGGTTTTCATCATCCATATACATATTCCTTATACCGCCTTTCCATCTGCAAGAAAACTTCCGCAAGAAATGTCCGACAATCTATCTGACAGCAGCTTGCAAATCTAATTCCGCGTTTCCACCTGCAAGTAGAATAAGTACTTAGTACTTTTCGGCGCCATCTTGGATTTTAGTTTTGACCTCATTTTCGACCCACCCAAAAACGACCCACATTTTCAAATGTGTTTGCTCCTTAAGAAAAATTAAGATTTCCTAGGTAATGTGACGAATTTAATTTATTTCATTCCGACCGTATCTCGAAATAACATACATATTTTTCTAAGAATTGTATTCAATGCCGGATTTAATACATAAACACAATATGCATGATAACTCTTAAAAAAGTATTCTAAACATTTCTTAAAAAGCTTAGATATTGCCATGATATTGCATACAATTCCTAGAGGTTTTGTAAAACACTCACACTTTTTTAAGTTACTTGAATATACCAACATACTTATCAGAATTGTACCTACTAATAAAAGTAACAAAATGAATTTTTAAAGTTCGTAATAATGTTCTGGAATAAATTTCAATAAAATTTAAAAATTAAAAATAATATCAAGTATCAAGATGACCTATAAAATCATTGTATAAAATGGAATGCGCTATGTTTACGTGAGCGCAAAGCGTGAGCGTGATGTTGCCGCGAACAACACCTAAATTTGAGTTACGCAGAAATGTGACAGCATCCTTTTAAATATAAACGCTAGATGGTTGGAAATGTTTTCTATGATATTGTAAATGAAAGCATAGTATCTAAATAACAAGACCAAGAACATTGAGATATACATATATGGAGACGACACCGCCTACATCATATAATATGTTCCGCTCAACATAAGCCATATGGCTTAACTGCACTCAGTCTAGTCGCTTTAGTGCGATGGTCGCGTTCATGTCTTGTTTGTTTTAAAGCAAAAAACCAAGAAACTCATCAAATATCGAGTGTGTTGCGATATTGCACTTATAATTCAAGTAATGCGGCAAAGTGCAAAGAAATAACTTTTCATCGGTAATAATTAATTAGATAATCATTGTAAAAACTTGGTTCGAGCAAAATTTTTGGCGGGCGCACTTTTGCGTCATTTGTCATAGACTAAAAATTTATTACGTAATAATTTATTTATTACACTAATTATTTTTTTGTTACATTGATTGTTCTTAATTGATAAGTGATAAGCAAAATATTTGTGGAGGCCTTTGTCCAGCAGTGGACGTCCCACGGCTGAAACGAACGAACGAACGAACGAAAGCAAAATATTTATAAAGTTTCACCTCTATAGCGGTGAGTCGATGACATCGCTTAATCTATGACTAACAAGCCGCCCCGCGCCGCGGCCGCCGCGCTTGCAGCACAGATTTTGTTCGTGGTGTCTCCTCTATACGTAGTAATAATATCTCAATGATCAAGAAGCTTATAATTTAAAACAATGGAGATATCGTCTAGGACAGGGACTGACGAATGGGGACAAGTTCATTCACCCTTATGTTTTGTAGCACTTTCACACTTAACTTGGTATTGCCACTGTTAATACGAAGTTTTCCCAGGGCTACTATGTTTTCTGTAATATTCTGTGCAAAAGGTAAGATTTTGTACATGATTTTGTTGATAAAATGCCAACAACATCATTCAGAAGCATTGTTGGATGAGACAATTATTATTTATGCTAAATAAATTAAGTATCTGAGCCAATCATTAAAAAGTCACACTCCCTAATTATGGGTAGTCACCATAATAAAATTATGGCAACTCTTAGTGACAGTTTGTCAATATGGCGTAAAGCATATACAGACGCTCCGATTTGGTTGGTGCCAACCATCCGACCACGACCAAATCGGAAATTGAAGAGAGCGGTCGGTCCGACATAATTATTATTAATATTGGTTTGACGTTGTCGGATGCGCCGGCGATCCCGACCAAACCAACTTCCTATCCGATCCAACCAAATTGGAACGTTTGGAAGCTTTGTTCCGACCAAATCGGCTCATTCCATAGAGTAATATAGGTAATTGGCTCATTCGCATTCGCATCGCCGCCGGTGTAGGACGTCAACATGAACGCCGAGGGAGTTACGGTCACCGAACGTGACATAATAATAAAATTACTGGAACTATATAAAGACTTTCCCTGTTTGTGGGACTTAAGTAACAAAGATTACGCAAATAGAGATGCCAGAAATCAAGCGTATTTTATTATGTTAGAAGTATTAAAAAAAATTGACAGTGCGGCTACATTAAAAACTTAATATTTAATATTTCATCGAATGATTCTGGAGTCATTCGAAGACATGTTCGGAAATCTTCATCATCCAATTCCTTAACCCTTAACACGGCAAGCCCTGAAATAATGTACCCAGATATGACCTGAATTGGTTTTAGTGATAGTTATTGATTAAAAAATACTATAGAAGAGAAAAAAATAAAACAAATTTTCTGTAAGTAGGTTTTTCAGGATGTCCGTTAAAACGGCCTTTGCCAAGAACCCCGTCTTCATTGCTGTCTCAAAAAACGGACAACGCTGTCATACAGCTTATAAAATAAGAATGAAAAAAAAATAAAATTCACTTAATATTGGAATATTACTATATACATGGAAACAATTGAAAACAATTTTAAGTAGCATTTTATTGTTTTATTGTATCACAGTATTTTCACTATCTATTATATCAAAAAATTCTTCAATTTTAACTAAATACCTAACAAATGATAATTGAGCCCTCTCGAGCACAATCACACTATTTAGTTGTGTGGAATGTTAAATAACATTTATTATTTCGTGTCAAGCAACCTTTGGTTTCATTTAGTACAAATAATAATGGTTTTTCTAAATGTGAAGTGATATTTGGCCGATGATTAGGACATTTAGACGAAATGCATGTAGAGGTCGAGGAACTCCCGGTTCTATTGTAGACCCAACAGATTTAACTGATCTTAGATTATATTCGTCATTTTGAAATTAATTAAAAATAATTCTACATATAATTAAAGTCTCTAAAGCAAGAAAATCCCATAAAAGTGATATTTTATTAAAGTACGAATCATGGCAACGTCCGTTTCTTGGGACATGCCAATGGGTTCTTAGTTACCTGTATCTACGCCACTGTCCCAAAAAACGGACCAGCTATATTTCGAATATTTTGTCATAGAATTATTTTAATATTTCATAATCTTTAGAGCAAAAACAACAGTTTATCTCACCTGAAAGTTAAATCAATAGAAATCAAACATGGAAACTATTTCATTAAAGCTATTATTGACCAGAAACACAAACCATCACTAATTCTGCGAATCCCTAAATTCAACAGTCACCTAGCACACGAATCAAATGTTCTCTATAATTGGCATGTAGGAGAAAAATAAAGGATTGTTATCGTACTTTCTCCAACGTAGTCAATTTTCTAGATTTTTTGGAACGTTCAAGATTTACACGGCAATAAGGACATGTACTAAAAAAGTGACAGAAAAGCTTTAAGGGTTAAGGAGCCGCATAATATGACTGTAATTTTCTCTATTTCTATAGCAGAATTTAGCCCATTCTCTTCGTACTATGGTCAACTGACATATTACTCTATGGTCAACTGACAGCTGGAAGGCCAACCGTCGGACAATCTGTAGCAATTGCTCCGAGATCTGTAGCGATGTCTCTCGGTAGTCGGTAGAGAGTAGTAGGTATATTCTTTGCAATTGAGGTAGCAATGTTGGAATGGTTGCCATGTCGGTTCCAATATGGTTGGCACCAACCAAATCGGAGCGTCTGTATATGCTATACAAGTCGGTAACGGTAAGTGTCAAAAGAATTGAGAAATGAGAGCTCACAAGTCACAACATATCGTATAATAATAATTATTGTATTCTCTTTGGCAATCGAGTATTGAATAAATAATTTCCGAATTGAAAGATAAAAAGAATGTATTGTGTTGTGAAAAATTGTAAAAGTTTTTGGAAACCAAATTCTGCTATAAAATTTCACGGGCAAGTGTATATTTATATTATTTACAATATTCCTCAATACCATGCATGCATTTACCTGTTTAGAATTATTTTAATGGCAAAAATCGTCATATTTAATGCAAATTTATCATCATATTAGTAAGCAGTCATGTCAAATATGTTCTTTTCGTAATACTAATTTAACAAGTAAGGAGCCACGACTTTTTATGGATAGCAAAGAGAATATTATATTGTAATAACAATATTATGATGAACATTTAGAACACCATTTCAAAGATTTTTATACTAGTAATGAAACAACACACGACATCGGTATTGCACTCACATGTGGTTTTAAGTTTGTTCTTTTTTACATAGAAATTTATACTTTTTTTAAGTTACCTAATATTTTATTGCACGAATTAAGGGGGGAGGGGAGGGAAAGGGAGGGGGGAGGTAAGGGGAGACCCCCTATAAAGTGGGGGGGTGCGGAAACCCCCCCTTCTATTTTTTTTTTAATTTTTTTGAGATTATATTTATACTAGCTTGCCGCCCGCGGCTTCGCCCGCTTTGTCTAAAACCTAATAAATTATATACTAAACCTTCCTCTTGAATCACTGTATCTATTAAAAAAAACCGCATCAAAATCCGTTGCGTAGTTTGAAAGATTTAAGCATACAAAGGGACATAGGGATAGAGAAAGTGACTTTGTTTTATACTATGTAGTGATGTAGTTAGAAATATAACGAAGATTATGGGCTTTCTTGACTGCTCCGGCGCTGCAGAACGTGGCGCTTGCCCCTGTGTACCTCGTTGCAGGCAGGAGTCTTCACTCGCCTTCGTAGCATCGGCTTTTTGGTCGCCTTTGGTGACCAGCCTCAGCCGCTCCGGCTCGCTTGACTCTGCGTGCTCCTCAGCACACGCGGGCGCCACGCTCCTCCGCGCCTCCGACTTTTTTAATACACTCTAGTGTATGACAGACTAGTACCACGTGGAATCGGGGTGGACAGATTCGTTTCTGTGATTAACAATTTGTGTGCAATATACATACAATAAAAACATTTTTTTTAAATAATTATTTATTCAAATCTTGTATACATGTTTGATACAATTTACAATGGCAATGAATGGATCCATTTTATTTTTTTCCACCCATCATCTCCACATATTCTATAATATTATCACCGAAGTTTGCTGGGTGGTTATAGTTATCTTTTTTAAAAAATCTTTTTACAACATGCCACTGGGACTCAAATGGGTCAGAGGCAACAAATGGGTTGTCTGGGTCTGAGTGATTAACTTTTTTATGAACATACCCATATTGCCCCAAACAATCATATGCTCGCCAATAATCCGTATGAATTGTTGTCCCCTCAGCAACATGCTTTTGAATGAACTATGGTTTTTAATATGTACATTAAGACATTTGTTATCTCTTTCAAACACAATTCTTGTAGTTTTGTCAATGTAACTCAAACAATTTTGAACATAATCTCAAAAATTAAAAAAAAGATTTCTCTGTAATTACACGTTTCCGCACGAAAAGCCGCTAATGTATGTTTCGGGGCATCATTATCGATCGATAAAAATTAAAATCGCGCCGAAATTCGTGCCGCACGTTTCTAAAGTCAACCCTTTTATTGTTTTGCTTATTTCAGCTTTCCAAAGAATGAAATTAAAAGAAAAAAATGGCTGTCTATAGTGCCTATCAAGGGTAAAATGTATCAACATGCCAAGATATGCAGTTTACATTTTAAGCCTGAAGATTACGAGCCAGGAAATAAATTTCTTTTGAAAAATGTTGTACCTTTTTACTTACCACATCCTTGTAACTGCTCTTCACCTGTGGATGAGGTAATCTATATTAATATTATACAGCTGAATAATTTGTATGTTTGCACGCGCTAATCTCAGGAACTACTGGTCAGATTTGAAAAATTCCTTCAGTGTTAGATAGCCCATTTATCGAGGAGGGCTATATGCTATACAGGGTGTTTTCGTTAAGTGTGCACAGGCGATTTTTCCGTAAGTATTACAGATAACAAAAAACTTTAAACTGATATCGAAAGTACTTAACCTAATGAGTAAAATGGCCGTAATAAATTTTTAAAAATAAATCGAGAAATATCAAAAAAATTATCTCTAAACCCTCCCATACATTAAGTATGAAATATGAATATCCCATATACATTTAATATGAAAGATTTTAGCTTTCTTTTTCTTTTTTTGGTTTTCTGCTTTAATTACTTCGCAAATTTGAAGTAACATTTTCCACGTTTTTCCGGACATTTTCACGCATTTTCCGGATATTTTCCGGGAAATTTAGGGACATATTCCGGACATTTCCCGGACATTTCCCGGACATTTCCCAGGCATTTTCCGGGGATTTTTCAGGCATTTCCACGCATTTTCCGTACATTTTCACGCATTTTCCGGGTATTTTCCAGATATTTACCAGGCATTTTCCAGACATTTCCCTGACATAGCCTGTAAATGTCTGGAAAATGTCTGGAAAATCCCCGGGAAATGCTCGTAAAATGCCTGGGAAATTCCCGGAAAATAACCGGAAAATGTCTGGGAAATGTCTGGAAAATATCCGGAAAATGCGTGGAAATTTCCGGAAAAGCCGTGGAAAATGCCTGGAAAATCCCTGGAAAATGCGTGAAAATGTCCGGAAAATGCGTGAAAATGTCCGGGAGAAGCGTGGAAAATGCTCGGAAAATCCCCGGAAAATGCCTGGGAATTTCCCGGAAAATAACCGGAAAATACCTGGAAAATGTCTGGAAAATATCCGGAAAATGCGTGGAAAATTCCGTAAAAACCGTGGAAAATGCCTGGAAAATCCCTGGAAAATGCCTGGAAAATATCCGGAAAATGCGTGAAAATGTCCGGAAAATGCGTGAAAATGTCCGGGAGAAGCGTGGAAAATGCCTGGAAAATCCCCGAAAAATGCCTGAGAAATGTCCGGAAAATGTTGGGACATGCGTGGCAAATGCCTGGAAGATCCCCGGAAAATGCCAGGGAAATGTCCGGAAAATGTCTGGAAAACATCCGGAAAATACCCGGGAAATGCTCGAAAAATCCCCTGAAAATGCCTGGGAAATTCCCGGAAAATAACCGCAAAATGCCTGGGAAATGCTTTGAAATGTCTGGAAAATATCCGGAAAATGCGTGGAAATTTCCGGAAAACCGTGGAAAATCCCTGGAAAATGCCTGGAAAATATCCGGAAAATGCGTGAAAATGTCCGGAAAATATCCGGCAAATGCGTGAGAATGTCCGGAAAATGCGTGAAAATGTCCGGAAAATATCCGGAAAATGCCTGGACATCCCCGGAAAATGCCTGAGAAATGTCCGGAAAAGTCTGGGAAATGCGTGGAAAATCTCCGGAAAATGCCAGGGAAATGCTCGGAAAATCCCCGGAAAATATCCGGAAAATGCGTGAAAATGTCCGGAAAAAGCGTGGAAAATGCCACTTCAAATTTGCGAAGTAATTAAAGCAGAAAACCAAAAAAGAAAAAGAAAGCTAAAATCTTTCATATTAAATGTATATGGGATATTCATATTTCATACTTAATGTATGGGAGGGTTTAAAGATAATTTTTTTGATATTTCTCGATTTATTTTTAAAAATTTATTACGGCCATTTTACTCATTAGGTTAAGTACTTTCGATATCAGTTTAAAGTTTTTTGTTATCTGTAATACTTACGGAAAAATCGCCTGTGCACACTTAACGATTACACCCTGTATATCATCATGTTAAGACCAACAGGAGCAGATTAATGCGGGTAAAACCGCGGGGAACAGCTAGATATATAATTAACCACCATGAGACCATTATATTTCATTGAATATTTTATACCATAGAAATCTAAATAACAAGACACATAGAAGTGCTATAATGTCATAATTCGTATGAAAACCGCTGTCGCCAAAATCAACACATTTAAACCGATAGCTAAACAGTACACACAAGTAAACTATGCCTTTTATTGGACAGCTTGATTTTAGTGAAAACTAACTTAAATATTAAATTAAGCTTTTTAATATGTATCCTAACGCACGAATTTACGGTTTATTTTAGAATAACATCCCTAAGCATATGAGACGTTTTGTTTATTTTTGCTCCAATACGCAAAAATTCGGCTTTTCTACAACAGAGGTTGTCAATTTTCAATAGATATAACTTTGAACATAAACTCATAGAAATAAGGTTGAAATTTGTGTTAAACGTGATAATAAGAATGGTCATGGTCATGTGGCATGGTAACCACCTGAGCGGCGACAATGTCACGCGCGCTTACCACTTCTATTGCCTTGTTATTTAGATTTCTATGTTTATACGTAGTATATTATTATTAGTCTGTGGTTTTATACTAAAAACAAAGGTATTTGTTTAATCTTAAAATGTTTTTCAGGCATGTATTGATTGCATGGACCTTTCTACAAGTACAAATATAGAAGTTGAAATTGATCCGTTGTCTTTTGACATTAATACAACTAAAGAAGAAACAGATCTGGAAGAAAGTGAAAAAAATGTAAGTTATTAATTTAACCCATTGAGCCCCGAACGGCCCGATCGGTCCACGACACAATAGATTTTCTATTGTGTCTGTGACACACCCCGGACACTCCATACAAAATTATTGTTTTGACAGTCACACTGTAGAGACTGCAAATGTGTGTGTTAACGCTTTATGGTTGGCACATTTGTGACTAGCGTAAAAAAAAAATCGCTTTTTCTGATGAAATACATCCGTAAACAGCACAATATCTAACCATTTTCTACGAAAAACGATAATCACAAATCCAAAATAATAAAATTACTTTAAGTCAATTTGATTAATGTTGTCAATCTTCGTTGCGTATCGTCCTTGTAGAAAAATGTGGCCCATTTTAATCACGATCGCGCGGGGTGAGGTAAGTGTTTAATTTTGGCGGGAGGCGGAGAGTGTCCGTTCTGTAGCGTTTAGCTACTATTATGTATTCTGTGTCTGTGATTCCGGGGCCTGAGTTATTAAGCATTCATTTTCTTCTTTCTATTGAAATGACACACGCAAAGGACTGGAACATGCTTTCTGAATCTGTGGTCCCCGACGAGTATAATATATTAGGAATTTATTTTTTTCATTACGAATATGAGGTCTTCAAGCGTAGAGTGAACAGGTATCTTCTAGGGAAGCGCGTACCATCTTAGACATCTTAGCTTTCTATAAGGCAAGAATGTGGTCAAGTGCTTCCCTATCTAGAATAAAATTTTTTTTAATCCACTTAGGGCTGATTTTTCAATCCTTGGTTAAAACTTATTCGTCGAATAACGTTTAAACTACCATTTCAAAAATGTATTATAATTGTCCGTATTTTACAGTTTACAGGTGACATTTTAATATGTTCGTGTAATACTTTATTAGACGGATACGTTTTAACCAAGGATTGAAAAATCGGCCCTTAAACTGTTAATTATTTGACGTATTGACAGTTGTCGTCGACGTATTGACGGCTGCCGTCGACGTATTGACTTATATTTCACTGAATATTTAACAAAGTACCTATATAATATTAAAATGTGTTTCAGGCATGTAGTGATTGCATGGAACTTTGTACAAGTATAAAAGAAGAAGATATTAGCGATCCGTTGTCCGATGACTCATGTCATACAAATGCATATACAACTCAAAAGGAAACAGCTCTGGAAGAAAGTGAAAAAAATGTTGTAAGTTATTATTTTTAACATTTCCTTTAGCAAACCTTGGGGACATTTGCGACAGAGTCGAGTCAATTTGTCTTGTAGGGATAAAATAACCTAATTTATTACTTTGCTGGCTCGTCGACCGAAAGTGGTAACTAGCCTCCAATCTTTAAATTATAAGATACTAGCGGTCCACCCCGGCTTCGCCCGTGGTACATGTTTACGTTTTCTCTCCATAAGAACCATCCTCATACTTCAAGGAATATTATTAAAAAAAGAATTAACGAAATCGGTCGAGCCGTTCACGCGTGATGCCGTAACCAAGGGAAATATGGATTCATTTTTATATACAGGGTGTAATCGTTAAGTGTGCACAGGCGATTATTCCGTAACTATTGCAGATATCAAAAAACTTTAAACTGATATAGAAAGCCCTTGTATGGGCGTGTTTGATGTAATTTTATTGGATATTTCCCGTTTTATTTTTTAAAAGTTTAAAAGTTAGTATTGTCATTTTACTCATTAAGTAAAGGGCTTTCGATATCAGTTTTAATTTTTTTTATATCTGCAATAGTTACGGAATAATCGCCTGTGCACACTTAACGATTACACCCTGTATAGAGATTTTGCCATGCCACTAAAGGTCTTTTAATCCACTTAAACTGTTAATTATTTAAAGCCTACACTTATTATACTTCACAACCTATGATAACTAATGGTTGTTTTAGCGACTCAAAATGATAATTATTATTTTTTTTATGCAGATCTTAAGGGCATTGTTGGAACCGAAGATTGACTCACAACAAAAAACTTCTCAAGCACAACCCAGACCATCAAGAGATAGCATTAACAAAGTAAGTAAAACATATTATAAAAATAATTTGTGATATTATTTAAGTGATAACAAGGTACAAAATAGAATGGCATTCATTTATAAAATAAATTTTGGAAATTATTCACCTTTATTAAACACTAGCTTCCGCCCGCGGCTTCGCCCGCGTGGTGTTTTGATAAAAGGTAGCCTATGTTGGGGTGTAATCGTTAAGTGTGCACAGGCGATTATTCCGTAATTATTACAGATATCAAAAAACTTTAAACTGATATTGAAGGTATTTTTTATATTTCTCGTTATATTTTTAAAAAGTTATTATTATCATTTTACTCATTATTATTACTTTCGATATCAGTTTAAAGTTTTTTGATATCTGTAATAGTTACGGAATAATCGCCTGTGCACACTTAACGATTACACCCTGTATATAGATAAATACAAATAAAGGTAATTATATATGTTGCCTTTCTTTTCCATAGGTGAATATTGACACTCAAGATGAACCACCAGCAAAAAGAGCACGTTTCCAAGATTTCAGTGTACAAGTGAAAATTAAGACTCCTCGTGAGATATCTTTAGAGAAGACCAAAAGAACATTGAAGCAAAAGATCAATCGGCAACGGGAAAAAATAAAAAAATTGAAATCTCTAGTTTCAACTATAAAAAAATATACGTTAAATACGGAAATTGAGAATATATTACAAGGAAACTTTGCTAATATTTGCAAATTGTTTGATCACTAGCCTAAAACTAAAGTGCCGAAATATAGCGACGAAGTGAAAGGATTTGCTTTGACCATTCATTCTTATTCCCCGCAAGCATACGAGTATCTCAGAAATATTATATCCTTACCGTATACTTCGACACTTTTTCGGTAACCTATGACTATGGAAATGGCTTTTGACCGCCTCCTTGGTACAGTGGTTGACGCGTGAGCGTAGCACCGAGGGGTTCAGGATTCGATTCCCGGTAGAGACGAAGAAAAAAAATGTCTCGGTCTGGCAGGGCACAGAAGGTTGATCACCTACTTGTCCCTAAAGAAGATCGATCAGTGAAACAGATGTATAATGCATCTGCCCCTTGCCCCACTAGGGATATGGGACTTCACGTTTTTATGGCTATGGACATCTCGATTTTTTGTTACCCGAATCTTAAAACCCCGAAAATGGTTGGTAGAACTTTTAAGACAGATGCAATGAATGACAATTTTAAAATTTCCCAGATGAATCAATTTCCAGATGCAATAAAACCAAATTTTTAAAATGTGTTTTTTTGTTTCCCGTATTTTCATAATCCAGATATAATTATTTCCGGACAATTTTCACACACGGCACGATCTGATCCCATACTAAGCTTTCGCTTGTGTTGTGGAAACCAGATGGCTGATATACATACGTAATATACAGGGTGTCCCACTGTTGGTATACTAAGCTCAAAGGAGGTTATAGTTTTGCATATGCTGAGTTCGTAAAAAATACTTTAAAAATTCCAGACGCATTTTTTTTTCATATAGATGAATTCTTAAAACTCTATGGGTGTACAGTGTACACCCATAACAAGCAACCCGCCCAACTTTGCCACCAGCACGTGACCTATCGTTTAAGATTGTGTTTTCACAGACAAAATGCTCACATTAGCGAACCGGTATATGCCGGCTGCACCAAACATGTATTTTCAGGAAAAATTTAGCAAAAAATTTTTGACGTAATTTTGTTGTTTAAGTATTTTTTACGTGATCAGTGCATGCAAAACTACAAGTTAGAATACCAATAGTGGGACACCCTGTATAATTTTATTAAGTTATACCAGATTCTTAGAATACATTTTTTTGTTTCCCATCGTATCATTTTACAAATAAACTATTACCAAATTTTCATGATGTTTTTATTTAGGTCCCATACAATCGTATTCCTGATGTATTAGCTGTGCCCGGCGGTTTCACCTGCATTGCTCCGCTCCTGTTGGTCTTAGGGTGATGATATAATATAGCCTATAACCTTCCTCGATAACTGTGGGCTATCTAACACCCAAAAGACTTTTTAAATCGGACCAGTAGTTCCTGAGGTTAGCGCGTTCAAACAAACAAAGAAACAAACTCTTGAGCTTTATAATATATATATAGATTTGATTTTTAAACCTGGTTAAATATTGTTAGTTTGGATATAAATTAACTGTATTTGAAAAAAAGTCCAAACGTTTTCGGGATTATGATATTCGGAATATTAAAATTCGAGAACTAAAGTAGGCTGAAATTTTTGTTGCTTGAACCCGTCGAAACAGCGCAAAAAGAAGATAGTAGCTTACAATTTGGTAAACAGCATCAGGCATCTGATGCAAAACATAACTTTCCTCTATTTACAAAGGATGTTAATGCTGTATATCGGTTCATATGTAGCCGTGCTTTATGGCCAAATAGGATAAATTTTTGCATATCCATTTGTTGAATTCCGTCTATTAAAAAAAAAGCCTTTTTTTAGATTTAGCTAGCTTACCGCCCGCGGCTTCGCCAGCTTTGTCTACCTAATCACTACATAGTATTTATAAAACAAAGTCGCTTTCTCTGTCCCTATGTTTTTTTTTTTTTTTTATGACAGAGCAAGCAAAGGGGCAGGTGGGCCACCTGATGTTAAGTGGTCACCACCGCCCACAGACACTTGTAACACTAGAAGTGTTGCAGGTGCTTTGCCGGCCTTTTATGGACAAATAAGCTCTTGTCATCAAATGTCCCTTTGTATGTAATAGTATATACATAATTTATAATGTAATCCATACTATTATTATATTATTATATATATTATTATATATTATATAATATTATAAATGCGAAAGTAACTCTGTCTGTCTGTCTGTTACTCAATCACGCCTAAACTACTGAACTAATTTTCATGAAATTTGGTATGGAGATATTTTGATACCCGAGAAAGGACATAGGCTACTTTTTATCCCGGGAAAATGACGCAATCCCGGAAATCCCACGGGAACGGGAACTATGCGGGTTTTTCTTTGACTGCGCGGGCGAAGCCGCGGGCGGAAACCTAGTAGTATATAAAAGTATATAATTTATTACGTTTTAGACAAAGCGGGCGAAGCCGCGGGCGGTAACAAAAACAAAATTTTTTTAATCCTATAATATGCGGAAAACAAAAATTTTTTTAATCATATATTTGGGTTTGGTATCGATCCAGTAACACCCCCTGCTATTTATTTTTTCAATATTTTCAATGTACAGAATTGACCCTTCTACAGATTTATTATTTATGTAAATGTAAATGTAACGCCTTTACGCCTTTAGTACACCTACGCATTCGTATGCGGCAGCGAATCTCTGCGGAACTTCTGCGTAGCGAAATATCTGAGGAACGTTAGTACACAGCAATGATTTCGCAACTTTTTCGCAATGCGTCTGTGTAATGGCCATTTCGCAGTTCCTTGCGAAACAATACTGACAAGGACGCAACTATTTCATCTATCTATGTGCTAGAGTGAGACATATCATATGCGAAATCCTGCCACACTACTGACAGATTTTTCGTTGTTTCGCTGCCGCACGCGAAAGCGTCGGTGTACTAACGCGAACGCTGTTAGTACTTGTTGATTTATTTAAGGACAGTGCTAGTCGTCCCCTAAACGGATGAATAAAATAAATTAGTCGTCCGATTACCGGATGAATAAAATAATTTAATCGTCCGATAACATCTATTTATCTATATAGTTAGGTTATCGGGGTTTCTTTAGAGAACTGCCGCACGTATTATAGGTTTTTTTGTGGGGGGAGGAGGGCACACGTAGGTATTTGATTTTTTTTTTGCGCGTCGACGGAGCCCCGCTTCGCGGGGCTCCTATTTCTGTGTAGTTTTTTTTTTAAGAAACCTAACCTAACGGCTAACCTAACCTAAACTTGATTTTTTTTTTGCGCGTCGACGGAGCCCCGCTTTGCGGGGCTCCTATTTCTATGTAGTTTTTTTTTGAAACCTAACCTAACCTAACCTAACGGCTAACCTAACTTAAACTTGATTTTTTTTTGCGCGTCGACGGAGCCCCGCTTCGCGGGGCTCCTATTTCTGTGTAGTTTTTTTTTTTAAGAAACCTAACCTAACCTAACCTAACCTAAACTTGATTTTTTTTTGCGTGTCGACGGAGCCCCGCGAAGCGGGGCTCCTATTTCTGTGTAGTTTTTTTTTTTAAGAAACCTAACCTAACCTAACCTAACGGCTAACCTAACCTAAACTTGATTTTTTTTTGCGCGTCGACGGAGCCCCGCTTCGCGGGGCTCCTATTTCTGTGTAGTTTTTTTTTAAGAAACCTAACCTAACCTAACCTAAAGGCTAACCTAACCTAAACCTAACCTAACGAATTGAGGGCGAATATGTAATATTTTTCCTATAAAACATGCTTATATTAGCGTAATCTTTACGATAAAACAATAATAAATAGGTGTTATAATGACACCAACTCCATCAAAAATTTTCTAAGTCCTGCGCCCCCTTTGCTTTAGTCCAACCCAACTAGCTTTAGTGTTAAAAGGTTATCTGGTAATCCGAATAATCGGACGATTAAATTATTTTATTCATCCGGTAATCGGACGATTAAATTATTTTATTCATCCGGTAATCGGACGACTAATTTATTTTATTCATCCGTTTAGCGGACGACTAGACACTTCGTTTATTTAAAGATAAGCGAGTTAATTTATTACATGACATTAGTATAATAAAAAATGATTATATTAAATATTGAATGTTTTATTTCGCATCTGATCATCTACACTATCACTACATAGTATAAAACAGTCGCTTTCTCTGTCCCTATGTCCCTTTGTACGCTTAAATCTTTGAAACTACGCAACGGATTTTGATGCGGTTTTTTTTAATAGATAGAGTGATTCAAGAGGAAGGTTTATATGTATAATAACATCCATTAAATAGTGGAGAAGTACTGTTATTTTTGAGGTTTCTAATGTGATGTCGTAAATAGTTACATTTTTTCCGCTTACATTGCAAACGCAGGCTGAACCCTACGAGTTTTATCAAAATATTGTACTAAGTATTGTACACATTGAAAAGGTCTACAGAAAAGTCCGCGATAGTATATGTCTATCTCTTATGGATAACCCACAATAACTTTTTTTTGTCATTTACTTTTTACGACAAATAATGGCTAATTTTCGAAGCGATTTTAACCAATACAGCATTAATCCTTAACCAATTAAATACCTTGAATACATTGTTCATTTAATATAGATCTATATGGCCCTTTACCCCGTATGATTTAAGTGAATATTTTCGAAGATATTACGCATCAGTCACGCCGCGCGCGCGCATGCGAACGGTTGGTTATTATGCGTGACGGTGTGGTATTCGGGATTTGAAAATGTCCTCCGTGGTAAAATGTGCAAATTGCAATGTAGTGATCAACGAAGTGCTGGCCTTCGTCCATAATAAAATATCTGTAATGGACGATGAAAGTATTAGCAGAATCTGTGCAAGCGCTTTCTCTGAAAGTGAAATTGTAGCGGCGAAGAAGTTGTTGTTCGAATCCTTGTCGACAACGAAACGTAAGATAACGAGGAAGAAGGCGGGGAAAAATATTCGTGATATAGACGACATCATCTGTCTTATTCGCGATACCGACTCCGAGGATATCCCAGTCTTCGTGGCCCGCGATCTTGAGAAGTTACCCCCGGTTCTGTTCGATCATGTCGACGTGACGAGGCTACTGAAAGACATTGTTAAGCTACGGCAGGATCTCGACATGATGAAAGAAGACTATGCTACAGTTAAGCAGATGGACCAGTTGAGAAGTGAGGTGCAATATCTTTCATCAGGATGGCGCAATGTAAACACCAAAAGAGGTGCATATGTCGCAAGACTCACAAGTTATGAGTGCGATAGTGGTCCCATGGGATTGCCGTTAGAGTGCAATGAACGCAGTAGTGAATATTTTCAACAAAAATCTGCGTTAGAATCTCCTCTAAAATCCGTTATTAATAATCAAATAGCGGAGGGTAGCAGTGAAGCTTTGCCGCAAGGTATGCAATACGATTCGACCGTCGAACTTCGAGAAACGGCTACGATGACGCACATCGCGGGTCAGCTGATCGAGTCGCTTGTGACTCCTCACGCGCAGTCCGCACCCGTTCCCCCGCCGGTGCACGGTGTGGCCGACGGAGCTTCGCCGCCGCCGCCGCCGCTGTCCCCCGCGCAGGCCGGTGGCCGCGTTCCCCTGTCCCCCGCCCCGCTGCTGATGCTACCTAGTCCGGCCGCATGTACTGAGCCGCTACCACCACCAGTCGAAAAAATTGGATCCGGCCCTGTCGCTCCTAAATCGCTGGCGGAGATTGTTCGAGAAGGCCAATGGAAGACACAGGCCCCGAGTGACCAGTGGGTTCGTGTCCAAAACAAAAGATCACGAAACCGTTTCGTTGGGAAGCGAGGAAAAGCGGAGTCTGAGCCTGGAAGTAATTTTAAGGCAGCGGAAACTAAGGTTCCCATGTACATTTATAATGTGGCGAAGGGCGTGTCCGTGTGTGACATCCATACCTACATAAGGAAGAAGACTAACATTGATGTTACAATTGAAAAAATGGGCATGAAGTTAGCGAAGGATTACGAATCATACAAAATATTCGTACCTAAACATTCGTTAATAAATTTCCTGAATGATGACTTCTGGCCAAAGGGGGTAGCCTATCGTCGATTTATCAACATTATCAGACGTGATAAGGGAAATGTCCGTGTGACGAGCGAGAATATTGACAAGTCTAATTTATGAATAACATCAACTTGATAAGTTTTAACTGCAAAAACGTGACGAGATCAGTGGAATGTGTGCGGCAGCTTTGTCGCTCGGCGGATGTTGTGGCGCTGCAGGAGACGTGGCTAATGCCGCACGACCTCGGGTTCCTGGCCGCGATTGACGACGACTTCGCCTGCACGGGTACCTCTGCAGTGGATACCTCGGCAGGGGTCTTACGCGGTAGGCCCTACGGCGGAGTTGCCCTACTGTGGAGAAAGGTTGCGTTTCCGACGGTGACCGTAGTGAAGTGCAATAGTGTGCGGCTCGCCGCGATAAAAATCGAGCTCAGTGATCGTTCCATCTTGATATTTTCTGTGTACATGCCTACTGAATCCAATGAAAACTTAGTGGAATTCACAGAGTGTCTCAGTGAAATGACAGCCATAATTGACAGTCACAATGTGCAGTCAGTGTTTATGTTAGGAGACTACAATGCGCACCCCGGTGAGTCTTTTGCTACCGAACTTTTAACTTTTTGTGCGGAACAATCGTGGTCCTGTGTAGACCTGGAACTTATGCCGGCGGACAGTCATACATTTGTAAGTGATGCGCACGGCTGTCGGCGCTGGCTCGACCACTGTCTTGTGACAAGTGCCGCGCGTCAATCCGTGTCCGCGGCCTGTGTGTTGTATAATACTTATTGGTCTGATCATTACCCTGTATCTATACGATGTAACTTTAATTTGCTTAAACCTAAGATTTCTATACCTACTACTTGTATAAATAGGGTAGTCTGGGGCGAACGTGACTCAACTCAGATAACGAAATTTAAAACTGTATGTCACTCTAGACTTCGTGAGATTAATTTTCCTTCAGAATTAAGAAGCTGCTCAGATGATATGTGTCGTAACCAAAATCATAAAATCCTATTAGATAACATGTATGACGAGATTATTTCTATTCTGTCGGAGGCCGCTATTAGTAGTTATAATGTTACCGAAAAGCGTAGATGTAAATACATTACCGGGTGGAATAGGCACGTCCGCGGCGCTCACGAGAAGGCTCGGCTATGTTTTCAGGCTTGGTTGTATGGGGGTAAGCCCGGGGCCGGCCGTCTTTATGATGATATGTGTGAAACAAGGCGCACTTTTAAATCAAAATTAAAGTGGTGTCAGAATAACCAACAACAAATAAAAATGGATATTATTGCTGAACTTCACTCAAACAAGAAATTTGGTCAGTTCTGGAAAAACACCAATAAAATGAATCATAAGCCGGGCCTCCCCGTCAGCGTGGCGGGAGTGCACGAGCCAAGTGAGATTGCCACCTTGTTCTCCCACCATTTCAGGGTGGACTCGCCTCTGGGGCCAGCGCGGCAGGGGCCCGATGCTGAGGAAGGTGGTGAGCGTAGTGTTTATTTTACTACGAAGGAAGTGCGTGCGGTGATTAAAGGCATGGTGAGGGGTAAATCCCCGGGTCACGACAGCCTTAGCATCGAGCACCTGCAGCACGCAGGTGTACACCTACCCAGAGTGCTTGCTATGTTTTTTACCCTGTGTTTAGGCCACTCCCATCTGCCCGATAATCTAATGCGTACTATAGTTGTGCCAATCATCAAAAATAAAACTGGTGATACATCGGATGTAAACAACTATAGACCGATCTCACTAGCTACAGTGGTCGCCAAAGTACTGGACAGTCTGCTTGGTCAGCACCTGGATAAACACGTCTCGTTAAACGACGCTCAGTTTGGTTTCAGGCCCGGGCTTTCCACCGAGAGTGCTATCCTGTGTCTCAAGCAGACTGTACAGTATTACACGAGCAGAAAGACTCCAGTCTATGCATGTTACCTCGATTTATCCAAAGCATTCGATCTTGTATCGTACGATATTCTATGGGGTAAATTAAGGAATGAAACTTGTCTACCTAGGGAAATTGTGAAATTGTTTATGCATTGGTATAACAATCAAAAGAATTTTGTAAGATGGGCAGGCTCTCTTTCGGGGGAGTATGGGCTGGAATGCGGGGTGAGGCAGGGGGGGTTGACCTCCCCCATGCTTTTCAGCCTGTACGTCAACCGACTGATCGATGAGCTCAGCAGCAACGGCATAGGGTGTCATATAGATGGAGTCTGCATGAATAACATCAGCTACGCAGACGATATGGTGCTGCTGAGCCCGTCGATTGGTGCCTTACGAAAGCTCTTAAAAATTTGTGAATCCTACGCAGTGGCTCATGGGCTCAAATACAACGCGAAAAAGAGTGAAATAATGATTTTCAGGCCGGACAACAAGCGATACACATTTGTTCCGAATTTCACTCTGAGTGGTACAGCTCTAAACAAAGTCGAGCAATTTAAGTATTTGGGCCACTGGGTCACCGAAGACCTTAAGGATAGTGTGGACATTGAAAGGGAGCGCAGGGCGCTGTCTGTCCGATGCAACATGTTGGCCCGCAGGTTTTCACGGTGCACGGGGACTGTCAAAGTTGCACTTTTTAAAGCGTACTGTCAGTCCTTTTACACCTGCAGCCTGTGGGTTAACTATACACAGCGGACATACAGCGATCTGCGCGTTCAATACAATAACGCGTTCCGGGTGCTGATGGGGCTGCCGCGCCACTGCAGCGCCTCCGCGATGTTCGCGGCGGCTGACACAGACGGCTTTGCGGCCATCATGCGTAAACGGTGCGCATCTATCATGCGCCGCACGCGCGACAGTCCCAACACCATCCTGCGCGCGCTGGCGGACCGGTGGGACTCTCCGATGCTGGCGCGCTGGATACGGCTGCACGCAGTCGTTTAGTGATTTACCGCCATCATCGGGAAGTCCACCCGGACCTGCCACTTTATGTTTATTTTAGGTTAAAAAAAAAAAAAAAAAAAAAAAACATTCTTTATTACTAACACAAGTATGTAAGCTCGCAATTGTACTAACACTATATGGATGTAATCTTAGGATGAATCTGAAATAAATGATTATTATTATTATTATTATTATTATGTTTCTCGGTTCCATAATACTCGGGTACCACCAGAAGGACGGTACCCGGACCTTTGGAAGGCTTACGTGGGGACACGGATCCAACACGCAGAGGCCCTTTCGAGAATTTTACTGTGTTGTGGGACACCAGCCGCAGCCTGCCCATGACTGCACTATAGAGATACAGTCCTGGGCAGTCCGCGGCCGATGTAGGACTATTGTGAGAAATGGAAGCAAAATAAACCGGGCTATGGAATGGGATGCTACATGGACTGGAATTGGGGACTATGGAAACTATGGCACCTGCCTTTCTACTTAAGGGAAGTAAAAATTTGTTGGCAGGTGGTGACTCGCCCTCTCACTGTATGGGCCCCCGAAATAAGTCGCTGCAATAGTGCGACAAGGGGGCAACATATTGCGAGCAGCTAAGGGTGGAGAGGCGTCCCTGGACTTTAAACTACGATCACGCGCTCCCTGAGGGTCCAGCATCACGTGCCCACTCGCCACTTACGATTCGCATCCACCCTTCGAGCTAAAAGCTCTCGCGACTCCACTCTAGCCAGCCGGTTAAGGCAAGCCAGAGGTGGGGGTCCTGTCCTCGTCAGGCTTCACTCCGACCGGCCGGTGAAGGCAAGCCGGAGATGAAGACAGGGGCCTCCCCCGGGAGCACTCGGTTCCCGCGGGGTCGCTACTCCCCGACACCCCGCCACAAGGTGTCCTGCGGGTTGACTGATTGCACGGGTGGAATATCTGTTGTCACGTAGACAACAGATATTCCAACCGTGGGCGATGGGGTCGTCACATCCCTACGCCCTTTTATTATTATTATTATTACAGATTTAAAAATTGCGGGACGTAGCATTTGCGGTGGTACCGGCCGGCCGCCCGGCTATATATTATTTTATACCCGTTTGAAGCCGGAGCGGGCCGCTGTTTTTATATTATATATGTACAACGTTCACAGTTTTTCTGTAGCGTATTTAGTATCAGCATTGCACCCGTGCGAAGCCGTGAGTTGACTGTGACTCCCAAATGTTAATGTTTGCTAATTTTTGTCAATTATGTAAATCATTTTTTTTTTAGAAAGGGTGTATGTAGTGAGTGTTATTATTCGCAGTAATCGAATATCGTAAATTCAGCGGTTTGTGGCGCGGCGAATGGCGACACTCCTGCGAGAGCCAGTCGCCTGCCACTCGCCTACCTAAGTGTAATAAAGTATAAATTTATAAATGTAATAAAGTAGTTCAGCATATCCGGTATTTAATTTGAAGACCCCAGCCTCTGTACACTAAATATCGATCGATCAATCGATCAATCGATCGATCGATCGATCGATCAATCAATCAATCAATCGATCAATCGATCAATCATTCAATCAATCAATCAATCAATAATCGTTCAATCAATAATTTATCAATCAATAATTGATCAATCGATATATCGATCGATCAATCAATCAATCGATCGATCGTTCAATCAATCGATCAATCGATGATTCAATCAATCAATCAATCAATCGATCAATCGATGTATCGATCGATCAATCGATCAATCAATCAATAATCGATCTATCAATAATCGATCAATCAATAATTGATCAATCGATCCATCGATCAATCGATATATCGATCGATCAATCAAATCAATCAATCAATAATCGTTCAATCAATAATTTATCAATCGATATATCAATCGATCATTCAATCAATCAATCAATCAATCGATCAATCGATATATCGATCGATCAATCAAATCAATCAATCAATAATCGTTCAATCAATAATTAATCAATCAATCGATCAATCGATGATTCAATCAATCAATCAATCAATCGATCAATCGATGTATCGATCGATCAATCGATCAATCAATCAATAATCGATCTATCAATAATCGATCAATCAATAATTGATCAATCGATCAATCGATCAATCGATATATCGATCGATCAATCAAATCAATCAATCAATACGATCAATCGATCATTCAATCAATCAATCGATCAATCAATCGATCAATCGATCATTGAATCAATCAATCAATCGGTATATCGATCGATCAATCGATCAATCAATCAAGAATCGATCAATCAATAATTGATCAATCGATCAATCGATATATCGACCAATCGATCAATCGATCATTCAATCAATCAATCAATCAATCAATCGATCAATTGATCGATCAATCAATAATTGATCAATCGATCGATCAATCAATAATTGATCAATCGATATATCGATCGATCAATTGATCAATCGATCGATCGATAAATCAATCAATCGATCAATCGATCAATCAATCTATCAATCAATAATCTATCAATCAATAATTGATCAATCGATCTATCAATCGATCAATCGATCAGTCGATATATCAATCAATCGATTAATCGATCAATCATTCGATCAATCAATCAATCAATCAATAATCAATCAATCAATAATCGATCAATCAATAATCGATCAATCGATCAATCAATAATCGATCAATTCGATAAATCGATCGATCAATCGATCATTCAATCAATCAATCGATCAATCAATCGATCATTCAATCAATCGACCAATCGATCAAGCGATCAATCGATCGATCGATCGATCAATCAATCAATCAATAATCGATCAATCAATCGATCAATCGATCATTCAATCAATCAATCAATCAATCTATCTATCAATCGATCGATCAATCGATCAATCATTCGATCAATCAATCAATGAATCAATAATCGATCAATCAATAATCGATCAATCAATCGATCAATCAATCGATCATTCAATCAATCGACCAATCGATCAAGCGATCAATCGATCGATCGATCGTTCAATCAATCAATCAATAATCGATCAATCGATATATCGATCTATCAATTGATCAATCGATCAATCAATCGATCAATCGATCATTCAATCAATCAATAGATCGATCAATCGATCATTCAATCAATCAATCAATCGATCAATCAATTCAATCAATAATCGATCAATCGATCAATCAATAATCGATCAATCGATCAATCAATAATCGATCAATCGATATATCGATCTATCAATTGATCAATCGATTTATCGATCAATCGATATATCGATCGATCAATCAAATCAATCAATCAATAATCGTTCAATCAATAATTTATCAATCGATATATCAATCGATCATTCAATCAATCAATCAATCAATCGATCAATCGATATATCGATCGATCAATCAAATCAATCAATCAATAATCGTTCAATCAATAATTTATCAATCAATCGATCAATCGATCAATCGATGATTCAATCAATCAATCAGACAATCGATCAATCGATGTATCGATCGATCAATCGATCAATCAATCAATAATCGATCTATCAATAATCGATCAATCAATAATTGATCAATCGATCAATCGATCAATCGATATATCGATCGATCAATCAAATCAATCAATCAATACGATCAATCGATCATTCAATCAATCATTCGATCAATCAATCGATCAATCAATCGATCAATCAATCAATCAATCGATCATTGAATCAATCAATCAGTCGATATATCGATCGATCAATCGATCAATCAATCAAGAATCGATCAATAAATAATTGATCAATCGATCAATCGATATATCGATCGATCAATCAAATCAATCAATCAATAATCGTTCAATCAATAATTTATCAATCAATCGATCAATCGATCAATCGATGATTCAATCAATCAATCAATCAATCGATCAATCGATGTATCGATCGATCAATCGATCAATCAATCAATAATCGATCAATCAATAATTGATCAATCGATCATTCAATCAATCGATCAATCAATCTATCAATCGATCAATCGATCAGTCGATATATCAATCAATCGATTAATCGATCAATCATTCGATCAATCAAATCAATCAATCAATAATCGTTCAATCAATAATTTATCAACCGATATATCAATCGATCATTCAATCAATCAATCAATCAATCGATCAATCAATATATCGATCGATCAATCAAATCAATCAATCAATAATCGTTCAATCAATAATTTATCAATCAATCGATCAATCGATCAATCGATGATTCAATCAATCAATCAATCAATCGATCAATCGATGTATCGATCGATCAATCGATCAATCAATCAATAATCGATCTATCAATAATCGATCAATCAATAATTGATCAATCGATCAATCGATCAATCGATATATCGATCGATCAACAAATCAATCAATCAATACGATCAATCGATCATTCAATCAATCAATCGATCAATCAATCGATCAATCAATCGATCAATCAATCAATCAATCGATCATTGAATCAATCAATCAGTCGATATATCGATCGATCAATCGATCAATCAATCAAGAATCGATCAATCAATAATTGATCAATCGATCAATCGATATATCGATCAATCGATCAATCGATCATTCAATCAATCAATCAATCAATCGATCAATCGATCGATCAATCAATAATTGATCAATCGATCGATCAATCAATAATTGATCAATCGATATATCGATCGATCAATTGATCAATCGATCGATCGATCAATCAATCAATCGATCAATCGATCAATCAATCTATCAATCAATAATCGATCAATCAATAATCGATCAATCGATCAGTCGATATATCAATCAATCGATTTATCGATCAATCATTCGATCAATCAATCAATCAATCAATAATCAATCAATCAATAATCGATCAATCAATAATTGATCAATCGATCTATCAATCGATATATCAATCAATCGATTAATCGATCAATCATTCGATCGATCAATCAATCAATCAATCAATCAATAATCGATCAATCAATAATCGATCAATCGATCAATCAATAATCGATCAATTCGATAAATCGATCGATCAATCGATCATTCAATCAATCAATCGATCAATCAATCGATCATTCAATCAAACGATCAAGCGATCAATCGATCGATCGATCGATCAATCAATCAATGAATAATCGATCAATCAATAATTGATCAATCGATATATCGATCGAGCAATCGATCATTCAATCAATCAATCGATCAATCGATCGATCAATCAATAATTGATCAATCGATCGATCAATCAATAATTGATCAATCGATATATCGATCGATCAATTGATCAATCGATCGATCGATCAATCAATCAATCGATCAATCGATCAATCAATCTATCAATCAATAATCGATCAATCAATAATCGATCAATCGATCAGTCGATATATCAATCAATCGATTAATCGATCAATCATTCGATCAATCAATCAATCAATCAATAATCAATCAATCAATAATCGATCAATCAATATTTGATCAATCGATCTATCAATCGATCAGTCGATATATCAATCAATCGATTAATCGATCAATCATTCGATCAATCAATCAATCAATCAATCAATCAATAATCGATCAATCAATAATCGATCAATCGATCAATCAATAATCGATCAATTCGATAAATCGATCGATCAATCGATCATTCAATCAATCAATCGATCAATCAATCGATCATTCAATCAAACGATCAAGCGATCAATCGATCGATCGATCGATCAATCAATCAATGAGTAATCGATCAATCAATAATTGATCAATCGATATATCGATCGAGCAATCGATCATTCAATCAATCAATCGATCAATCAAGCGATCAATCAATCGATCAATCGATCATTCAATCAATCAATCTATCAATCGATCAATCGATCAATCATTCGATCAATCAATCAATCAATCAATAATCGATCAATCAATAATCGATCAATCGATCAATCAATTCTATCAATCAATCAACAATCGATCAATCAATAATCGATCAATCGATCAATCAATAATCAATCAATCGATATATCGATCTATCAATTGATCAATCGATCAATCAATCGATCAATCGATCAATCGATCATTCCATCAATCAATCGATCTATCAATCGATCAATCGATCATTCAATCAATCAATCAATCAATCGATCAATCAATTCAATCAATAATCGATCAATCGATCAATCAATAATCGATCAATCGATCAATCAATCGATCATTTAATCAATCAATCGATCTATCAATCGATCAATCGATCATTCAATCAATCAATCAATCAATCAATCGATCAATCAATTCAATCAAAAATCGATCAATCGATCAATCGATCAATCAATAATCGATCAATTCGATAAATCGATCGATCAATCGATCAATCGATCAATCGATCATTCAATCAATTAATCGATCAATCAATTGATCATTCAATCAATCGACCAATCGATCAAGCGATCAATCGATCGATCGATCGATCAATCAATAAATGAATAATCGATCAATCAATAATTGATCAATCGATATATCGATCGATCAATAGATCATTCAATCAATCATTCAATCAATCAATCGATCAATCAATCGATCAATCGATCATTCAATCAATCGATCAATCAATCTATCAATCGATCAAACTCAAACTCAAACTCAAACATTTATTTATTCAATTAGACTTCTTCTAGAAGCACTTTTGAAACGTCATTAAGTACATATTTTTAACATTTACCACCGATTCGGAAAGCAGTATCTACGGAGAAGAATCGGCAAGAAACTCCATAGTTGCTCTTTTTAATCATGTCAGATTTACAATTTTGCAAATTACATATGTAATATCATAATATATTATCATAATATGCCAAAGAACTGTCCTGTGGTTTTTACGCGACAACCCTCCATGGGTTTTTATCGTCCATAAATTGCTTAATACTGTAATAGGCTCTCTGGACAAGTACATTTTTTATATAAGTTTTAAATTTAGAACTACTAAACTCTTTAATATTATGAGGAATTCTGTTGTAAAAGCGTATACCTTGGCCCATAAATGAATTTTTAACTTTAGCTAGCCGAAAAAATGGCATTTCAATTTTATTTCTGTTTCTTGTGTCATAACAATGTCTATCTCCTACTTTTGTGTGTAAGTAAGCGTTATTGTGTACATATAAAATATTATTAAATATATACTGCGACGGTACAGTAAGGATACCAGTATTCTTAAAGAGATCTCTTAGTGAGTCTCGAGCACGCAAATTATATATAGAGCGTATGGCTCTTTTCTGTAATATAAATATAGTTTCTATATCTGCAGCCCTGCCCCATAGCAGAATTCCATAGGACATTATGCTATGAAAGTAGCTAAAGTAAACCAATCTAGCCGTTTCTTCATCAGTGAGATGCCTTATTCTTCTAACTGCATATGCAGCTGAGCTGAGCTTAGCAGCGGTGGTGGTAACATGGGCCCCCCATTGAAGCTTCTCATCTAATGTCAAACCAAGAAAGACAGTCGATTCCACAGGGTATAATGCCTCCCCGTTTAAAATAATATTCCTTTTCACCTTTTTTACATTTGGGAGGATAAATTCTACACAATTTGTTTTTTTTTGTATTTAATAGTAAATTATTAGCATTAAACCAATTGGATATGCGTAAAAGAGCAGAGTTTACTTCGTCAACATTTGTGTCATGTCTATCCACATTAAATATTAATGAGGTGTCATCTGCAAACAGTACTATTTCACACATATCCTGCAAATAATAAGGTAGGTCATTAATATACACTAAGAACAAAAACGGTCCTAAGATAGATCCCTGCGGAACACCTATGTTAATCGGCGCGCCGCGAGATTTCTCTCCATTAACGACAACGGTTTGTACCCTGTTCTGAAGATATGAAGCTATGAGATCCTGAGCTAAACCTTTGATACCATAAAAATTTAGTTTCCGTAATAGAGTGGAATGTTCTACACAATCGAAAGCCTTAGAAAGGTCGCAGAATATCCCCAAAGCATTCTTTGAATTTTCCCATGCTTTGTATATATGTGACAAAAGAGCTACTCCGGCATCAGTGGTAGAGCGCCCCTTTGTGAAACCATACTGTTTGGCGTGCTGCTGCGTGGTAAACCATTTGATGCAAAATGACTACTTAATTGGCTTAAAATTAGCTTCTCGAAGACTTTGCTCAAAGTTGGTTATATGGAAATTGGCCTATAGTTATTACTGTCTTCTTGGTCACCACTTTTAAATAAAGGAATAACTTTGCTAAACTTTAGTAAATCAGGGAATATACCACAGTCGCAACACTGATTAAATATAAACGCTAGTTGATTGGCAATGTTTTCTATGATATTATTTACTAAATTTACAGACATACCCCAGAGATCACATGTTTTTTTTAAATTTAATGTTTTAAAAGTTTTAACAATTTCATCAGCAGTCACGTGTCGCAATTCAAATAATTTGTTACACTCAGCAACGTGATCCCTCAATAAAGACTCTGCAAGCGCTGAAGACGAATTTAAATTCTTAGTTAAACTAGCAGGGACACTACTAAAGAAATCTTCAAAAGCAAGCGCAACATCAGCACTTTTGTCAATGACCCTACCAGAATTGACAAGTTTTATGGTACTATCGTTTGATCGGCTTTTGCCCAATTCACCATTAATAATTGTCCAAACCGTTTTAACTTTATTGTCAGAGTTGCGTATTTTATCTCTGACATACAAACTTTTGGCAGTGAAACAAACTTTTTTAAATGTTTTTGAATAATTTCTAACATAACTAAGAAATGACAAGTCTTTGTTATATTGTTTCATACCATATAGCTCGTAAAGAAAGTTCCTGCATCTGTGTATACTAGGAGTTGCCCATTGGCTGAATGGTAAATCCTTGGTAATAGCACAGACTAATAATAATATACTACGTATACAAGTAATAGTTAAAGATTTAATTTTAAATATTTTTTCATATTCACTATGAATGAACTTAAAAAGATTTGTAAACATTTCACAAGGATTTTTATGAAAGGATTGATCATTCAGGTCAGGCAGTTTATTATCAATATTATTTCTAAATGTATGAATGCCTTTTCTAGTTATAGGCCTAACATTAATTCTTTTAAATGTAGGTATGCAATCCCATTCAAAAACTACTTTCTGGCCACAGTGATCCGAAGTTAGCGTGTTGAGAATATATTTTTCTAAACATTTGCAATCACAGTATATATTATCAATACAAGTTGCAGAAGTAGGTGTTATTCGTGTGGGTTCATCAAAAAGTTTATACAGATTAAATGAATGAAACAAATTAACTATTCGTGTTGCCGTTTGTGTGTATGAAAGTAAATCAATATTAAAATCACCACATACTATTACCTTCTTTTTACTCCTGCCTAAACGCTTTAATATTTCTTCCATGACTGTCTCAAACAAATTATAGTCACTGGAAGGAGGTCTGTATACGCAAACAATAATGTAACGCTCAAGCTCAACACAGGACAGTTCAATGGTGCGTTCTACAGAAAGGCTAACAATGTCAGTTCGTTCCTTGCATTTTAAACTATTGTGTACAAAAATAAGAGAACCTCCATGAATAGCATTTGTCCTAAAGTATATACTTTTTAATTTATAATTATCAATATTTATTAACAACTGACATTGTTTAAGCCTCGATCAATCGATCAGTCGATATATCAATCAATCGATTAATCGATTAATCATTCGATCAATCAAATCAATTAATCAATAATCGTTCAATCAATAATTTATCAATCGATATATCAATCGATCATTCAATCAATCAATCAATCAATCGATCAATCGATATATCGATCGATCAATCAAATCAATCAATCAATAATCGTTCAATCAATAATTTATCAATCAATCGATCAATCGATGATTCAATCAATCAATCAATCAATCGATCAATCGATGTATCGATCGATCAATCGATCAATCAATCAATAATCGATCTATCAATAATCGATCAATCAATAATTGATCAATCGATCATTCAATCAATCGATCAATCAATCTATCAATCGATCAATCGATCAGTCGATATATCAATCAATCGATTAATCGATCAATCATTCGATCAATCAAATCAATCAATCAATAATCGTTCAATCAATAATTTATCAATCGATATATCAATCGATCATTCAATCAATCAATCAATAAATCGATCAATCGATATATCGATCGATCAATCAAATCAATCAATCAATAATCGTTCAATCAATAATTTATCAATCAATCGATCAATCGATCAATCGATGATTCAATCAATCAATCAATCAATCGATCAATCGATGTATCGATCGATCAATCGATCAATCAATCAATAATCGATCTATCAATAATCGATCAATCAATAATTGATCAATCGATCAATCGATATATCGATCGATCAACAAATCAATCAATCAATACGATCAATCGATCATTCAATCAATCAATCGATCAATCAATCGATCAATCAATCGATCAATCAATCAATCAATCGATCATTGAATCAATCAATCAGTCGATATATCGATCGATCAATCGATCAATCAATCAATCAATAATTGATCAATCGATCAATCGATATATCGATCGATCAATCAAATCAATCAATCAATAATCGTTCAATCAATAATTTATCAATCAATCGATCAATCGATCAATCGATGATTCAATCAATCAATCAATCAATCGATCAATCGATGTATCGATCGATCAATCGATCAATCAATCAATAATCGATCTATCAATAATCGATCAATCAATAATTGATCAATCGATCATTCAATCAATCGATCAATCAATCTATCAATCGATCAATCGATCAGTCGATATATCAATCAATCGATTAATCGATCAATCATTCGATCAATCAAATCAATCAATCAATAATCGTTTAATCAATAATTTATCAATCGATATATCAATCGATCATTCAATCAATCAATCAATAAATCGATCAATCGATATATCGATCGATCAATCAAATCAATCAATCAATAATCGTTCAATCAATAATTTATCAATCAATCGATCAATCGATCAATCGATGATTCAATCAATCAATCAATCAATCGATCAATCGATGTATCGATCGATCAATCGATCAATCAATCAATAATCGATCTATCAATAATCGATCAATCAATAATTGATCAATCGATCAATCGATATATCGATCGATCAACAAATCAATCAATCAATACGATCAATCGATCATTCAATCAATCAATCGATCAATCAATCGATCAATCAATCGATCAATCAATCAATCAATCGATCATTGAATCAATCAATCAGTCGATATATCGATCGATCAATCGATCAATCAATCAAGAATCGATCAATCAATAATTGATCAATCGATCAATCGATCAATCGATCATTCAATCAATCAATCAATCAATCGATCAATCGATCGATCAATCAATAATTGATCAATCGATCGATCAATCAATAATTGATCAATCGATATATCGATCGATCAATTGATCAATCGATCGATCGATCAATCAATCAATCGATCAATCGATCAATCAATCTATCAATCAATAATCGATCAATCAATAATTGATCAATCGATCTATGAATCGATCAATCGATCAGTCGATATATCAATCAATCGATTAATCGATCAATCATTCGATCAATCAATCAATCAATCAATAATCAATCAATCAATAATCGATCAATCAATAATCGATCAATCGATCAATCAATAATCGATCAATTCGATAAATCGATCGATTAATCGATCATTCAACCAATCAATCGATCAATCAATCGATCATTCAATCAATCGACCAATCGACCAATCGATCAATCGATCGATCGATCGATCAATCAATCAATCAATAATCGATCAATCAATAATTGATCAATCGATATATCGATCGAGCAATCGATCATTCAATCAATCAATCGATCAATCAATCGATCAATCAATCGATCAATCAATCAATCAATCAATCAATCAATCTATCATTCGATCAATCGATCGATCTATCGATCAATCATTCGATCAATCAATCAATCAATCAATAATCGATCAATCAATAATCGATCAATCAATAATCGATCAATCGATCAATCAATTCTATCAATCAATAATCGATCAATCAATAATCGATTGTTGAGTAGTGCTGCTGCCCCCAAGGTTGCCCAAATAATAAAGCCTTTACTTTAATCACTTTTAATCCTTTTTTACAATATGTGTTGTTTAAGCTAGCCGTTATGCACTACTCACTACTGAATAATAAATCTATAATAAATGTAGAAATCGTCGAGGAAACAATGTTGACGCACACATATACAAAAAGCTCGATCAGCGAATTGCATATGTATGTCCCTACATTATTCCCCCCCTTTTCAAAAAAAAAAAAAAATTATACACTCCAAAAAAAATTTTATAAAAAGACATAATAAACACACAACAATTACCGTTAAATACAAAATGAGATAACAATGCAAGACACATATTAATTCGTAGGTAATATATTAATTTTACATCAATAAAATAATGTCTTACATCTAAACGGCTTAGCCTAATTAAAACTGATCGGATACGTAGATAGATTACGATATGGTCACACACTCACTAGTCACTACATGAATTTTATCCTTACGTTACAACTACGATATTATTTATTTTACGCGTATCCCGCAGTGGGCGGCGCTGGCTGGGTCACTTGCCCTAGCGTCGCGGACGCTCGTCCTTGGTTGGCCTTATCCACCTCGCGACGTAGCCAACTCCTGATCCGGCGATGGCAAAAACCACGCAGGCCCAATAAGACTATGGCCGTAACGATCACAGCCAATACTATCATTACGATGACCATGGTGTTGACGTGATCGTCTATACTTCTGGAGTCTATTTGCACGTTTGCAACTCCTCCCGTTTTCTCTTTTGTTGCGTAGTTACCCATGTTGTTACAAAAAAAAAAATATTATATAAACTAATGGCTAAGATTGAACTGTCCCCACTGCGAGATGATTAATTAATGAATGTGATTAAATACTTGCATAAATAAAGTTTAATAAAAATGCTAAATGAGTGACCATATTATTACCTATGTAATCCGATATAACTTATTAATCTAGTACAAAAACAGGAAATACTAAATAGGCATCTTCAATGCGTAAAAACAAAACTATCGTATTACTTTATTATTTCGCAATAGGTACACAAAAATGTAAAATATGCACAATGCAATGTAATGTTAATCATATTTTCGTAAAACATAAAATGAAATGATTAACAATAATATGAAACAATAAAAACAAATTAAATTACTTCAAAACGTTATACAGGGTTACTTGTAAAACACCAGCAACCTCGCAGGACAAGATAGCTAACATCATAAGTAACAACATTTGTTCTACGACTTTTGGCATAACGCAATAAATTATTTTTAAATGATTTTTTAAACTTTTATTGTACTCTCCTTACATTTGTAAGTCTATGTTCTATTAATTATCGGATGGACGACGCGACGCCCCCTTCCCCCTCTCGTTCGCTTTTTGTTTACGTAATTTTTGGGAGGCGTAGAGTTTATAATATTCAGACGGAAAATTAAATGAATATTTATTTTTGTATGAAAATAAAATCTAACAAATTATCAAAAGTCGTAGAACAAATGTTGTTACTTATGATGTTAGCTATCTTGTCCTGCGAGGTTGCCGGTGTTTTACAAGTAACCCTGTATAGTGAACAATTAATATAAAAATTTGTATGAGACGCAATAGCTACATGTAAAAAAAAAAATATAAACTTACATTCTAAAAAAATGTATATAACACACAAGTATAATAAATTGAATCACAATACGGAATAGAATTAAAGACAATAGCTAAATACTGTGTGAAAGTTCTATATCGCGAATCGCACGGGTCGTCGTATTTACGCGACCGCTCCTAGTTACGCTTATGGGTGGCGCATGCTGAACCGACTTCGATAAAGAAGTGTTATGTGGAACAATATTATTTTCCACATCAACATCATCTTTTATAATAAAGGCTGGCTTTAACCTGTCAATGGAAATGCGTGCGACTCTATCCGGAAATTGTATTTTAAAAACTTTAGAACTACGTTCTAACACTAGATAAGGACCATCATAAGGCGGTTTTAGAGACCTGTGCACTGCGTCATCTCTAACAAAAACGTGACTACAACTTTGTAAGTCGGAATAAACGAATATTTTCTTTGCGTTCGTCTTAAGCCTGATTCCCACGACATGTTTGCTTCACAAATCCGACCGCGCCACACCACACCACATGCCATGGGAATCGGCGCGCTTGTCGCTCGCCAGTGCTTGCCATACGCACACATGCCGTGGGAACGCTCAGTTCAAATCGCGACGGATGGCGACAAGCGCTTGTCGTCTGCCAATGCTTGTGAAGCAAACATGCCGTGGGAATCAGGCTTTATCTCTCGTCGGGCGATACTGAGATATTGTTTCACGGATTTTTTCTACCAAACTATAAGGATCGTTTACGTCACAGTCATTTGTAGAACTATCGTAGAACTCGCCAGGCAAACGTAAAGTTTTACCGAAGGCCAATTCTGCGGCACTAACATTACTATCAGTTCGTATTGCTGCTCTCAACCCTAACATAACAGTGGGTAATTCGTCTATCCACGTTTTATTACTACTAAGCAGTCTCGCCATAAGGGCTGCCTTCAACGACCTATGCCACCTCTCCACCGCGCCATTACTTTGTGGATGGTAAGGCGTAGTACGAATTTTATGAATACCCAAAAATGACATTAACTTTAAAAATAGACTCGACTCAAACTGACGTCCTTGATCACTAGTAATACGGACGGGACAACCATATCTAACTATCCATCCTTCATAAATATGCTTAGCAACGACGTCTGCAGTAATTTCTTTAACGGGAAATGCTTCAGGCCAACGCGTACATCTATCTATAATTGTTAATAAATATCTAAATCCCTGTGGAGATGTCGGCAATGGACCAACTAAATCCACATGGATATGCTCGAATCGCGAAACTTCCGGGAATTTCCCTATATCCGAAACAACGTGACGCGAAATCTTCGACCTTTGACATGATACACACGCTTTGGTCCATTTCCCTATATCTTTATTCATACTAGGCCAAAAAAATTGTTTAGTGACCATCTTCCGAGTCGTACGTATACCGGGATGACTTAAATTGTGAACGCTATCGAAAGCAGTTTTTCTAAAATATTCTGTTAAATAAGGTCTAATAATATTATTTGAAACTTCGCAATATACTCCTTTTTTACAAGTCGGTAAATACATTTTCTTAAACTTTACATTATTATCGCTATGCCATCTTCGTGTCATATTAATCAAGTACTCGTCTTTCGCTTGCGAGTCAGCAAGTTCGTTGAAGTCGAGTACAGTCGGGCAAACAATTGTTTCTACGCGCGATAAAGTATCGGCTACAATATTATCTTTACCGCTAATATGCTGTATGTCGACCGTAAATTCACTTATAAAAAGTAATTGTCGCGTCCTTCTGGGCGTTTCTTTACTGTCATTGCCTATTTTAGAAAATGCATGACATAATGGCTTATGATCTGTATATATTGTTAAAGGACGGCCTTCAAATAATTTCCTAAAATATTTTATAGCTTGAAAAATCGCTAGCAATTCCCTATCATAAGTAGAATACTTTTGCTCGGTAGGCGAAAATTTTTTGGAAAAATATCCTAGGGGTATCCACTTACCTTTTACTCGCTGTTGCAATACCGCACCCATACAGGTATTGGAAGCGTCGGTCATTAAGGCTAAGGGAACATCTAAAAGGGGATGTGACAATGTGACGGCATTCTGTAAACCTATCTTACATTGCACAAAAGCATTTTCACTAACATTGTTCCAAATAATTTTCGATTTATCATTTTTCTTAGAATTCACTAAATATTTATTAAGTTCGCATTGATGTGACGCTAAATGAGGTAAATGTGGTCTATAAAAATTAATCATTCCTAAAAAACGTCTTAAATCCGATACTGTGACGGGTTTAGGAAAATTAACTATGGCTTCGACTTTATCTTTGAGCGGTTTAATTCCATCTACACTTACTTCGTGACCTAAGAATTCTATACGCGACTGTCCGAAGCTACACTTGCTTAAGTTTATAGATATGCCGTATGTATTGAAACGTTCGAATACTAACTTCAAATGTTCTTGATGTAAAGTCTCATTTTCGCTGGCAATTATGACGTCATCTAAATAACAAAATAAAAAATCGAGACCTTGTAAAACGGTATTGTTCATAAAACGTTGAAACGTTTGTGCGGCGTTCCTTAGGCCAAAACTCATACGGGGAAATTCGAAAAGTCCGAAAGGAGTAATAATAGCAGTTTTTTCTATATCGCATGGGGCAACTTTTATGCAGTGATAGGCTCTATTTATGTCCACTTTTGAATATATTTTCTTATTAGCTAATATAAAAGTAAAGTCGTGTAATCGCGGAACTGGATATCCGTCGGGCTTAGTAATTGCGTTGAGCTGTCGATAATCTCCGCACGGCCTTAACTCGCCATTCTTTTTAACTACAACATGAAGCGGACTAGCCCAAGCACTTTTAGAAGGCCTACAGATACCTAATTCTTGCATAACCCTGAACTCTTCCTTCACCTTTTTGTATCTATCCGGGGGTAACGGTCTAGCTCTAGCATGAATAGGTGGGCCGCTCGTCTCTATATAATGCAAAACGTTATGCGATGTAGTTTCTTTAAACGACATCGGCTTAATAATGTCAGGAAACATATTTAATAAATCGTAATACGGATGACTTTTGCACACAGAATTTAGCGATTGATGCGTACACGAAACTAAGGAGGCTAATACATGCAAATCGGTAGTTTGATCAATTAACTTTTTTCGATACAAATCAACTAATAATTTATGATGTGTTAAAAAATCAGCTCCCAATATTGGCTGTTTGACGTCTGCTAAAATGAACTCCCAACGGTACGGTCTTCTTAAATTAAGGTTTAAAACAATTGATTTAATGCCATATGTTGCAATTTCTGTACCGTTAGCAGCGTATAATTTAAGATCGGATCGGCATAATTTATTGTATTTAAATGGATTCCTAGATACGGGCAAAACGGAAACATTGGCACCGGTATCTACTAAAAATTTTAAATTAGTGTTTAAATCTGTTACCATGAGACGGCTGCACGGCGTGATGGTACAGACCTCCGCCGTAGTCTGCACCTGCCTAGCTAGTTTTCCGGCTGGGCGGCTGCTGCGCTGGGGCTGGGGCTCCTCTTCCACGCGCACGGCTGGATGCACTTGTGAGCGCGCTGCCGGAACCTGAAGTGGTAGCTGCACAACCAGTCGTGTGCGCCGGGACGACGTCGCTTCGAAGATGACCTTGACGACTCTCGAAAATTGCGTGACGGTGTTCTGGGTCGCCGGTGTATCGCTCGTGATCGTGAGCGCTCGATGTTAGAAAGGCGCACGTTGATTTTCGCCAATTCCGCCGAAAGGGTACCGTAAAAGTTAGATGTAGGCGTCGCCATATTAAAATTTAAATTCTTCCAATAAATCTTCGTCTTCAAAATAATATTTTATTCTATTATAATTTCTTGTTGTTCTTTGTCGGGGGTCACCAATGTTGAGTAGTGCTGCAAGGTTGCCCAAATAATAAAGCCTTTACTTTAATCACTTTTAATCCTTTTTTACAATATGTGTTGTTTAAGCTAGCCGTTATGCACTACTGAATAATAATTCTATAATAAATGTAGAAAGCGTCGGGGAAACAATGTGGACGCACACATACAAAAAGCTCGATCAGCGAATTGCATATGTGTGTCCCTACATTATTCCCCCCCCTTTTCAAAAAAAGCTCGATCAGCGAATTGCATATGTGTGTCCCTACATCGATCAATCAATTCTATCAATCAATCAACAATCGATCAATCAATAATCGATCAATCGATCAATCAATAATCAATCAATCGATATATCGATCTATCAATTGATCAATCGATCAATCAATCGATCAATCGATCAATCGATCATTCCATCAATCAATCGATCTATCAATCGATCAATCGATCATTCAATCAATCAATCAATCAATCGATCAATCAATTCAATCAATAATCGATCAATCGATCAATCAATAATCGATCAATCGATCAATCAATAATCGATCAATCGATATATCGATCTATCAATTGATCAATCGATCAATCGATCAATCAATCGATCAATCGATCATTCAATCAATCAATCGATCTATCAATCGATCAATCGATCATTCAATCAATCAATCAATCAATCGATCAATCAATTCAATCAATAATCGATCAATCGATCAATCAATAATCCATCAATTCGATAAATCGATCGATCAATCGATCAATCGATCAATCGATCATTCAATCAATCAATCGATCAATCAATCGATCATTCAATCAATCGACCAATCGATCAAGCGATCAATCGATCGATCGATCGATCAATCAATCAATGAATAATCGATCAATCAATAATTGATCAATCGATATATCGATCGAGCAATCGATCATTCAATCAATCAATCGATCAATCAATCGATCAATCGATCATTCAATCAATCGATCAATCAATCTATCAATCGATCAATCAATAATCTATCAATCGATCAATCAATAATTGATCAATCGATCAATCGATTTATCAATCGATCAATCGATCAGTCGATCGATCAATCGATTTATCAATCGATCAATCGATCAGTCGATCGATCAATCGATCAATCGATCAATCAATCGATCATTCAATCGATCAATCGATCATTCAATCAATCAATCGATCTATCAATCGATCATTCAATCAATCAATCAATCAATCAATCGATCAATCGATCAATCAATTCAATCAATCAATCAATAATCTATCAATCGATCAATCAATAATTGATCAATCGATCAATCGATATATCGATCAATCGATCAATCGATTTATCAATCGATCAATCGATCAGTCGATCGATCAATCGATCAATCGATTTATCATTCGATCAATCGATCAGTCGATCAATCGATCAATCTATCAATCGATTATTCGATCAATCCATCAATCTATCAATCGATCAATCGATCAATCAATCAATCGATCAATCAATCGATCAGTCGATCGATCAATCAATCAATCGATCAATCGATCAATCAATCAATCAATCATTCAATCAATCGATCAATCAATCAATCAATCATTCAATCAATCATTCAATCAATCAATCGATCAATCGATTAATCGATATATCGATCATTTCTTTGTTTATATTCAAGCTACATTCACATATTGTTACATTCACAATACTTTAGGGGAAATATTTATAAACAACAATGTTTGATATTTTTGCGATTAATTGTTTTTGATATATTTATTGAATAACTACTAGATAAGTAGGTAATAGCTTGGAAAACTCTTTTCAATCAGGACATCCTTTATAACAGTTTACAACTTATTCTATGACCTACGGAATATATGTACCCTTTAAAATTTAATAAAGAAATCGATCCTTATCCGATTATTTCATTATATTATAGAACTTTATAATATTAAAGTAAATATATTGTTTACAATATTTAATAGTGAATGGATATGAATGTGATTGTTGCAATTTCACGCAAAATCTACACAGTCGTTTTGAATAAAATTTGCTATGCAGATTGATCGGAATGAAATATCCATTGACCGTAAATAGATAACACGTTCCGTTCTAAATTTCTGATTCAATGGTTATTTTATAATTATGTAATATTATGCTCATCTATCTATACTTTCTATAATAATATTATAAAGCTGAAGAGTTTGTTTGAACGCGCTAATCTCAGGAACTACTGGTCCAATTTGAAAAAAATAGCCCATTTATCGAGGCTGCTATAGGCTATATATACATATATAGCCAGAGCCTAAAGCGTGATGATATTATCGCGCTATAAGACCAACAGGAGCGGAGCCACGCGGGTGAAACCGCGGGGCGCAGCTAGTATACTATAAGTTGTACAGCTCCACAAAGACATACGAATGTATTAATGTAATATCGTTACCACATCAACAAGTCTAAATAACAAGACACTAGAAGTCGTAAGCACGCGTGAACTTGTCGCCACTCAGGTGACTTCCAAGCCACCAGTACGTTCGTCGCTATTCAGTTGCTCTCGAGACGTGCGTGTGTAAACATAGTGTGTTTCATCATTTCCCATTGCGGAAATTCATCCTGCTATACTAATAAAGGAATAACATTTCATCGGTAATTATTTTTTTTTTAGAAATAAGGCTGTTTTTCCTTAAAATTAAAGAATACTAGCGGTCCGCCCCGGCTTCGCCCGTGGTACATGTTTACGTTTTCTCTACATAAGAACCATCCTCGTACTTCAAGGAATATAATAAAAAAAGAATTATCGAAATCGGTTCAGCCGTTCTCGAGTTATGCGCTTACCAACACATTTTGCGATTCATTTTTATTAAAGAAAAAATATTTACAAGTAATACGAATGTCACCATAGTAATCTAAATAACAATGAATGTCACATACCCGGTTCCTATATCTGAAAAACGATCCGTTTTAGTTACGAATAGTAGCATAATATACCAAGCGTAAGCGAAAATCGTTCCTATAAAAAACGTCTCGTCAGGCAACTTACCGACAGATGAATTTATATTTTTGGTTTTATGGCATTCAAATGCTTTATAAATATAAATTTATAAAGAATAGAAAAAATTCGATCACGAGGCGGGACTCGAACCCGCATCCTTTCGCGCCATTCCGGGGCGGATGCCTGACCAACTCAGCCACTCGTAACCCGCCAGAGCAATCGAATTTATTCTATTCTTTCAGTTTTATGTGTCTGGAGGGACACACCGCGCGCCATCTATTGAGATGATTAACAACCATTTCAACCAATATGAAGCACTTTTCAGTGAATACAATATTGTAACGATGGAACACGACCTTTTTTGTTGAATTTATATTTTTGGTTTTATGGCATTCAAATGCTTTATAAATATAAATTTATAAAGAATAGAAAAAATTCGATCACGAGGCGGGACTCGAACCCGCATCCTTTCGCGCCATTCCGGGGCGGATGCCTGACCAACTCAGCCACTCGTAACCCGCCAGAGCAATCGAATTTATTCTATTCTTTCAGTTTTATGTGTCTGGAGGGACACACCGCGCGCCATCTATTGAGATGATTAACAAAAAAATGATGGCGCGAAAGGATGCGGGTTCGAGTCCCGCCTCGTGATCGAATTTTTTCTATTCTTTATAAATTTATATTTACCGACAGATTTCTACTGACGGATGGGAGGGTAACTGTTAACGAACGGTAAGCGTATTTATTGTATGGAGATGACAGTCTATCGCGGTCCTATAAATATTTTTAACCGTCAGTATGTTGTCAAAATTACTATTCGTATATCCTTTTGTTTACCCGTCGATTTCGGACAGTTAATTTCTTACTATTTCATGTTTCCGCATTAATTTCGAAATGTCGAGTTCAGATAGTGAAAGAGAAGTTTAATATTATATCGAACTAGCTGATGCCCGCGACTTCGTTCACATGAACTTTGGACTTGAACAACTGGAGGTTTTCAATGAAATTGAGCGTCACGTGTGTGTCACGTCTCATGTATGAGAGTCACGTGTGAGTCACGTGTGTCACGTGTCATTTGTGAGAGTCACGTGACACTCACACGTGACACATGTGACTCATATGTAACACACGACCCTCTCACACGTGACGCTCACACGTGACACGTGACTCTCACAAATGACACGTGACACTCACACGTGACACACGTGACTCTCACACGTGACACGTGACACTCACACGTGACACACGTGACACTCACACGTGACACGTGACGCTCACACGTGACACGTGACACTTACACGTGACTCTCACTCGTGACACACGTGATTCTCACACGGGACACGTGACTCTCACACACGTGACTCAAACGGGACACACGTGACTCTCACACGTGACACACAAATGACACGTGACACTCACACGTGAGACACGTGACACTTACACGTGACACTCACACGTGACACGTGACATTTACACGTGACTCTCACACGTGACACACGTGATTCTCACACGGGACACGGGACTCTCACACGTGACTCACACGGGACACACGTGACTCACGTGATCTCACACGTGACTCACACGTGTCACGTGACCCACGTGACTCTCACACGTGACTCTCACAAGTGACACGTGACACTCACACGTGACACACGTGAAACGTGACACTCACACGTGACACACACACGTGACACTTACACGTGACTCTCACACGTGACACACGTGACTCTCACACGTGACACTTACACGTGACACTCACACGTGACACACGTGACTCTCACACGTTACACACGACCCTCTCACACGTGACACACGTGACGTGACTCACACGTGACACATGTGACCCACACGTGACACGTGACTCACATGTAACACACGACCCTCTCACACGTGACACACGTGACTCTCACACGTGACACTTACACGTGACACGTGTCACGTGTGATATACAAATTATAAACCAATATAGAATAGTGCTTACATATTGTGAATTATCAATTAGGTATTGTATAACTAATTTTGCTATAAAACATGTCCAGAAATTCTATTATTATTGTATACTTCTTATATATAAAATTCTCGTGTCACAATGTTAGTCTGCATACTCCTCCGAAACGGGTGGACCGATTCTCATGAAATTTTCTGTGCATATCGGGTAAGTCTGAGAATCGGCCAACATCTATTTTTCATATGTACCACGGGCGAAGCCGGGGCGGACCGCTAGTATATTTATAATTATTTATTTATTAATAATAATAATCATTCACTTATCTACAAACATAAACAATCACACCAATTGCATTACACAAACATTACACGCTTGGCCAGGTTTTCTCTGCCGCATTCACTACTCTGTAAAATGTTTTGCATCAACCCTCATACGTTTTAATTTTTATTACTTTTTCATAACTCCATCTTATTATAATGCTATATTTTTACGTGATAAATGTGAGTTTATATATTCGTTAGTGGAAGAAATAAAAGTGCATCAATTTACACACAAACATTATAATGTAAAATAACATTATTAATAAAAAATACGCAATGTATAATATTAAGGTATCATGTACCTAGTAAATTAACATGCAAATAAAATCATATATGAAAAATACAATTAATACGAAAATATAATTAAAATTGTTCCCGTCTCTTACACTATGACGATACAATAACAATGCAATGTATGAAACGTCATGACATTAAAATTTTTTAGCACACAAGAAATACAACTTACATATTTGTTAATACACCTGCAATGAAAATTATTATGATTCCAAATATATAAATTTTATGATTGTAGCACAGACTAATAATAATATACTACGTATACAAATTGTAGTATATTAGTGAGGGTAGACACAAATAATGTCACCGATCGTGTGTCAGTTTGTTGCCGTGAATAAAAGTGATTGCATCATCCTTGTGTTTCAATCTAAATTAAGCCTCAAATACCATAATAATATATGCCAAAGAACTGTCCTGTGATTCTTACGCGACAACCCTCCATAGATTTCCATCTACCAAATAGTGTTTTCATTCCTTAACGCTGTAATAGGCTCTCTGAACTAATACATTTTTTACGTTTTAAATTTAGCACTACTAAACTCTTTTTCTGCCGCGTGTCTAGATATATTGCTTAATAATATACAAAAATTAATTAATTATTGCAATTATTTTCCTTAATATCTAATTCTAATTTCAGTATTTCAATTTCTACATCCAGTTTCTCTGTATTTTCATAATATTTGTCCATTGCCAAAATGAGTTCGAGCGTGACATCGAGACACACACACGTGACACTTACACGTGACTCTAACACGTGACACTCACACGTGACATACGTGACACTTACACGTGACACTCACACGTGACTCTCATACGTGACACGTGACACTCACACGTGACTCTGACACGTGACACTCACACGTCACTGACACGTGACACTCACACGTGACACATATGACTCTCACACGTGACACGTGACTCACATGTTACACGACCCTCTCACACGTGACACAAGTGACTCACACGTGACACGTGACACACGTGACTCTCACACTTGACACGTGACTCACACGTGACACACGTGACTTTCACACGTGACACTCACACGTGACTCACACGTGACACATGACCCTCTCACACGTGACACACGTGACTCGCACACGTGACACACGTGACTCACACGACTCTCACACATGACACGTGTCACGTGTAAGTGTCACGTGTGTCACGTGTGAGTCATTTGAATTTGAATTTGAATTTGAGAGTTTGTGTTTGTGTTCGTGTTCGTGTTCGTATTCGTGTTTGTGTTTGTGTTTGAGTTTGAGTTTGAGACTGTGTTTGTGTTTGTTTTAGTGTTTTGGTTCGTGTTCGTGTTTGAGTTTGAGTTTGAGACTATGTTTGTGTTTGTGTTCGTGTTCGTGTTTGAGTTTGAGTATGAGACTGTGTTTGTGTTTGTGTTCGTGTTTGTGAATTGAATTTGAATTTGAATTTGATTTTGAATTTGAATTTGAATTTGAATTTGAGAGTTTGTGTTCGTGTTCGTGTTTGTGAATTGAATTTGAATTTGAATTTAAATTTCAATTTGAATTTGAGAGTTTGTGTTCATGTTCGTGTTCGTGTTCGTGAATCGAATTTGAATTTGAATTTAAATTTGAGAGTTTGTGTTTGTGTTTGTGTTCGTGTTCGTGTTCGTTGAAAAAAAAGACGGGTTGCACTCCGGGAGTGCCGGCAGAAGTGAAAACTTGATTATTAACGTTCAGCATGTTTGATATTTTGGAATGGTATCCGTCTTACGCATGGAATATAAGGGCTAAAAAAAAAAAAAAACAGCCGTCTTACGCTTTTTCGATCAGGCCACGTGTCCTAACGCGAGTTTAAGATTTTATACCCAACGCCGCTAAAGAAGTTTTCACTTCAAAAATAATTACCGATGAAATATTATTCCTTTATTAGTATAACAGGATGAATTTTCGCAATGGGAAATGATGAAACACACTATGTTTACACACGCACTTCTCGAGAGCAACTGAATAGCGACGAACGTACTGGTGGCTTGGAAGTCACCTGAGTGGCGACAAGGTCACGCGTGCTTACGACTTCTAGTGTCTTGTTATTTAGACTTGTTGATGTGGTAACGATTTTACATTAATACATTCGTATGTCTTTGAGGAGCTGTACAACTTATAGTATATAGTGTAGGTGATCAGATGCGAAATAAAACATTCAATATTTAATATAAACATTTTTTATTATACTAATGTAGTGTAATAAATTAACTCGCTTATCTTTAAATAAATCAACAAGAACAAATTTTACAGTATTTACATAAATAATAAATCTGTAGAAGGGTCAATGCTGTACATTGAAAATATTGAAAAAAAAAATGGTTGCCTGTAAAGTCGGTTTTACGGGCGAAGATTTTACGTGACAACGTCTTTTTCTCGGTAGAATATTTATGTGCTGCGCGCGCGGCAGACCGCGGGCCTCTCTCTCGTTCGGTGACTCATCGTAACGTTACCGAGCGTTACACTTTTTCATAAGTGACTCCCAGTCGCAACCTAATTTAAGACGTTGTCACGTCAAAAATAAATAGCAGGGGGTGTTACTGGATCGATACCAAACCCAAATATATGATTTAAAAAAATTTTTGTTTTCCGCATAAGTATATGTATGATTAAAAAAAAATTTTGTTTTTGTTACCGCCCGCGGCTTCGCCCGCTTTGTCTAAAACCTAATAAATTATATACTAAAACCTTACTCTTGAATCACTATCTATCAAAAAAACCGCATCAAAATCCGTTTCGTAGTTTTAAAGATTTAGGCATACAAAGGGACATAGGGAAAGCGACTTTGTTTTATACTACTTTTGTTACTTTGTAGTGATTGGGTAGACAAAGCGGGCGAAGCCGCGGGCGGTAAGCTAGCTAAATCTAAAAAAAGGCTTTTTTTTAATAGACGGAATTCAACAAATGGATATGCAAAAATTTATCCTATTTGGCCATAAAGCATGGCTACATATGAACCGATATACAGCATTAACATCCTTTGTAAATAGAGGAAAGTTGTGTTTTGCATCAGATGCCTGATGCTGTTTACCAAATTGTAAGCTACTTTCTAGCTTCTTTTTGCGCTGTTTCGACGGGTTCAAGCAAAAAAATTGGTTGTCTGTAAAGTCGGTTTACTGACGATAGTTGAACGTGACAACGTTCGATTGTGCTTCTTTGTCGCTCGTTCCGCGCTCTCGCTTGCACTTCAAGTCTTACATGGAACGCCTCAGAGCGAGGTAACGCCGCATGAGTCATGTTTTTTCGTGCGTGCAGCCGGCTCTATCGAATTATAAGACGTTGTCACGTCAAAAACATCAAAGAAAAATTGGTTATAGCAGCTTTGCAAAAATTTCAGCCTAGTTTACAAAGTTCTCGAATTTTAATATTCCGAATATCATAATCCTGAAAACGTTTTTTTCATATACATCCAGATAATTAACATTTATATCCAGACTAACAATATCCAGATTTTTAAAAATCAAATCTATACTAATATTATAAAGAGTTTGTTTCTTTGTTTGAACGCGCTAATCTCAGGAACTACTGGTCCGATTTGAAAAATTCTTTTAGGTGTTAGATAGCCCAGTTATCGAGAAAGGTTATAGGCTATATATCATCACCCTAAGACCAACAGGAGCGGAGCAATGTAGGTGAAACCGCCGGGCACAGCTAGTCAGGAATACGGAATACGAGTCTGTTTCACTGATCGATTTTCTTTAGGGACAAGTAGGTGATCAACCTTCTGTGCCCTGCCAGACTGAGACATTTTTTTTCTTCGTCTCCACCGGGAATCGAATCCTGAACCCCTCGGTGCTACGCTCACGCGTCAACCACTGTACCAAAGAGGCGGTCAAAAGCCATTTCCATTGTCATACATAGGTTACCGAAAAAGTGTCGAAGTATGCGGTAAGGATATAACATTTCTGAGATACTCGTATGCTTGCGGGGAATAAGAATGAATGGTCAAAGCAAATCCTTTCACTTCATCGCTGTACTTCGGCACTTTAGTTTTAGGCTCGTGATCAAACAATTCGCAAATATTAGCAAAGTTTCCTTGTAATATATTCTCAATTTCCGTATTTAACGTATATTTTTTTACAGTTGAAACTAGATATTCCAACTTTTTTATTTTTTCCTGTTGCCGATTGATCTTTTGCTTCAATGCTCTTTTGGTCTTCTCTAAAGATATCTCACGAGGAGTCTTAATTTTCACTTGTACACTGAAATCTTGGAAACGTGCTCTTTTTGCTGGTGGTTCATCTTGAGTGTCAATATTCACCTATGGAAAAGAAAGGCAACATATATAATTACATTTATTTGTACTTATCTATATACAGGATGTAATCGTTAAGTGTGCACAGGCGATTATTCCGTAACTATTACAGATATCAAAAAACTTTAAACTGATATCGAAAGTAATAATAATGAGTAAAATGATAATAATAACTTTTTCAAAATATAACGAGAAATATAAAAAAATAACTTCAATATCAGTTTAAAGTTTTATGATATCTGTAATAATAATAATAATAAGGGCGTAGGGATGTGACGACCCCATCGCCCACGGTTGGAATATCTGTTGTCTACGTGACAACAGATATTCCACCCGTGCAATCAGTCAACCCGCAGGACACCTCGCCACACGTGGTGTCGGGGAGTAGCGACCCCGCGGGAACCGAGTGCTCCCGGGGGAGGCCCCTGTCTTCATCACCGGCTCGCCTTCACCGGCCGGTCGGAGTGAAGCCTGACGAGGACAGGACCCCCACCTCTGGCTTGCCTTTACCGGCCGGCCAGAGTGGAGTCGCGAGAGCTTTTAGCTCGAAGGGTGGATGCGAATCATAAGTGGCGAGTGGGCACGTGATGCTGGACCCTCAGGGAGCGCGTGATCGTAGTTTAAAGTCCAGGGACGCCTCTCCACCCTTAGCTGCTCACAATATATTGCCCCCTTGTCGCACTTTTGCAGCGACTTATTTCGGGGGCCCATACAGTGAGAGGGCGAGTCACCACCTGCCAACATATTTTTACTTTCTTTTAGTAGAAAGGCAGGTGCCATAGTTTCCCATAGTCCCCAATACCAGTCCATTTAGCATCCCAATCCATAGCCCAATTATTAAATTTCCATACCCTGCAATAGTCCTACATCGGCCGCGGACTGCCTAGGGCTGTATCTCTATATAGTGCAATCATGGGCAGGCTGCGGCTGGTGTCCCACAACACATTAAAATTCTCGAAAGGGCCTCTGCGTGTTGGATCCGTGTCCCTACGTAAGCCTTCCAAAGATCCGGGTACTGTCCTTCTGGTGGTACCCGAGTATTATGGAAATGAGAAACATAATAATATTATAAAGAGGAAAAGTTTGTAAGTATGTATGTATGTATGTATGGTTTTCACGCAAAAACTACTGGACCGATTTCAAAAATTCTTTCACCATTAGAAAGCTGCATCTTTACTGAGCAACATAGGCTATATTGCATTTTCAAAAAATTAGAGATCCTTACCAAAAATGCAATAATGTAACCCAAGGTGTAAAAAAATCCTCAATAAAACTTCTGTCATCGCGTGCGCTGCGGAATCTATTGAAGATAGAACAAAAAAATGTTCTACGGTATTATAGAATGGATCAATATCTACAAGAAAGTCCGCGATACCGTATGTCCATCTTCAGTAGTTATGTTACTACAACAACTTTTTTACGTTTTCAAAGTAAATAGAAGTGCCGACAGTAATCAAACCATGTTATCCATACACATATATTAATCCTTATCCCATTAAATGGTGTTTTATTATAGACTGTTTCAATACCAGCAAAATACTTTTTAAATGAAAAGAATTGGATATTCCATTCAAAAGATATAACGAATTTTTAAAAGTGTCAATCTACAGAAAATAGTAGGTATACTGTTCGAGCAGGCCGTAGTGCGGGGGTCACGGAGGAATTCTACCAATATGCGTCTTGACGGAACACAGTGGGGTTTTGGTCGGTAGGAATCCGACATAACCCACGGCCCCTCCCCCGGAGGCCGTGGGTATCTAATATCTATAAAAGATTTCCCCCCTAAAAAAAAGAAAAAAAAAGGCCGTAGTGCGGGACGGGGTAAAGGTGATTTTCATGTGATTAAAAATTAAACCTATAGTCCGACCTATAGTAGACTTTTCACTGTAACGATATCGCTATCTATGCGGGTGAAACCGCAGGGCATTACTAGTCTGTAATAATTACGGAATAATCGCCTGTGCACACTTAACGATTACAACCTGTATCTATACTAATTTTATAAAGAGGAAAGGTTTGTATGTATGTATGGTTTTCACGCATAAACTACTGAACCGATTATAATGAAATTTAGCACACATATAGAGCCTATAGAGGGTAACTTGGATTAACACATAGGATAGGTTTTATCCCGGAAATCCCACGGGAACGGGAACTATGCGGGTTTTCCTTTGAAAACGCGGGCGAAGACGCGGGCGAAAAGCTAGTATACTAATAAAGTCAGTTTGTTCGTTTTTCACGTCACGATGGATTAATAACAAGTGAACTAAGACCGCGCTATCATAGCTTTTATCTATTTAGACTGTCATGAAAACCTTAAAAATTAAAATTAAAAAAAAAATACTAAAATATATAATTTGAATAATGTTGTAAAAACTAATGTTTAATAAACTTGAATAATTTCCAAAATAATTAATCTTTTGCAGTAAACAAATATGCCTGATAATAATTCAGGAATCGAACCCGAAAAATACTTTCGTTATTTTATAAATGAATGCCGTTCTAATTGTCACTACACTGTATCTTGTTATCACTTAAATTATTTTAACCGACTTCAAAAAAAGGAGGAGGTTATCAATTCGGTGAGGTTTGAGCTCGGTGCCAAGCACTAAGCACTTAGCGACATCAAACCTATTTAGGGCCGATTTTTCAATGCTTGGATAAAACTTAGCCGTCCTATAAAGTATTACACGATAATATTAAAATGTCACGTAAACTGTCAAATACGGGCAATTAGAATACGTTTTTAAAATGGTAGTTTTATACATTATTCGACAAATAAGTTTTATCCAAGCATTGAAAATCGGCCCTTAGTAAATATATGTATCACATCTAAATAATATGTAGTAATTAATAATATCAAATCTTTTTTATTTATTACTTTTCCGTTTTTGAAGTCAGTTGTTTTTAATGTAGTTATTTTTATTATAATACTAGTTTACCGCCCGCGGCTTCGCCCGCTTTGTCTAAAACCTAATAAATTATATACTAAACCTTCCTCTTGAATCACTGTATCTATTAAAAAAAACCGCATCAAAATCCGTTGCGTAGTTTTAAAGATTTAAGCATACAAAGGGACATATTATTAAAGGACAGAGAAAGCGACTTTGTTTTATACTATGTAGTGATGTTTCACTTACAGTAATGCTATCTTTTGATGGTCCGGGTTGAGTTCGAAAAGTTTGTTGTTGTGATACAATCTTCGGTTTCAATACCCTCAAATACTGAAAAATTAAAAAAAAATAAAATTAAACACAAATAAGTAATTATGATTTTGAGTCGCTAAGACAACCATTAATTATCATAACTTGTTATGTATAATGTAAAAAAAAAGTGTAGACTTTAAATAATTAACAGTTTAAGGGCTGATTTTTCAATCCTTGGTTAAAACTTATTCGTCCAATAACGTATAAAACTACCATTTATGAAAGGTATTCTAATTGCCCGTATTTGACAATTTACGTGACATTTTAATATTATCGTGTAATACTTTATTGGACGGGTTAGTTTTATCCAAAGATTGAAAAATCGGCCCTAAGTGGATTAAAAATATAGACCAAGAGCCCACGACGGCCAGACATTTGTTATTTTATAAAATTCAATACAAATAAAATTTAATACAATAAAATTTGTATATGTCTCTTCCAGAGAAACTTTCAAATTTTATAAAATAACGAATGTCTGGCCGTCGTGGGCTCTTGGTCTATAATCCCTACTACATATAATATTATAAATGCGAAAGTAACTCTGTCTGTCTGTCTGTTACACTTTCTGCTTAAACCTCTCAACCGATTTGATTTTGGCACAGACAATCTTTAGACCCTGAGAAAGAACATAGGCTACCTTTTATCAAAACACCACGCGGGCGAAGCCGCGGGCGGAAGCTAGTGTTTAATAAAGGTGAATAATTTCCAAAATAATTGTTTCGCAGTAAAGAATTCAGGAATCGAACCCGAAAAATACTTTATTTTATAAATGAATGCCATTCTATTTTGTACCTTGTTATCACTTAAATAATATCACAAATTATTTTTATAATATGTTTTACTTACTTTGTTAATATCTCTTGATGGTCTGGGTTGTGCTTGAAAAGATTTTTGTTGTGAGTCAATCTTCGGTTCCAACAATGCCCTTAAGATCTGCATAAAAAAAATAATAATTATCATTTTGAGTCGCTAAAACAACCATTAGTTATCATAGGTTGTGAAGTATAATAAGTGTAGGCTTTAAATAATTAACAGTTTAAGTGGATTAAAAGACCTTTAGTGGCATGGCAAAATCTCTATACAGGGTGTAATCGTTAAGTGTGCACAGGCGATTATTCCGTAACTATTGCAGATATCAAAAAATTTAAAACTGATATCAAAAGCCCTTTACCTTATGAGTAAAATGACAATAATAACTTTTTAAAAATAAAACGGGAAATATCCAATAAAATTACATCAAACACACCCATACAAGGGCTTTCGATATCAGTTTAAAGTTTTTTGATATCTGCAATAGTTACGGAATAATCGCCTGTGCACACTTAACGATTACACCCTGTATATAAAAATGAATCCATATTTCCCTTGGTCACGGCATCACGCGTGAACGGCTTGACCGATTTCGATAATTCTTTTTTTATTATATTTCTTGAAGTATGAGGATGGTTCTTATGGAGAGAAAACGTAAACATGTACCACGGGCGAAGCCGGGGCGGGCCGTTAGTATCTTATAATTTCAAGATTGGAGGCTAGTTCACTTTCGGTCGACGAGCCAGCAAAGTAATAAATTAGGTAATTTTATCCCTACAAGACAAATTGACTCGACTCAGTCGCAAATGTCCCCAAGGTTGGCTAAAGGAAATGTTTAAAATAATAGAAAAACTATGAATAGAAAAACAAAGAGCAACTATGGAGTTTCTTGCCGGTTCTTCTCCATAGATACTGCTTTCCGAATCGGTGGTAAATGTTAAAAATATGTAATGACGTTTCAAAAGTGCTTCTAGAAGAAGTCTAATTGAATAAATAAATGTTTGAGTTTGAGTTTGAGTTTGAATAACTTACAACATTTCTTTCGCTTTCTTCCAGAGCTGTTTCCTTTTGAGTTGTATATGCATTTGTATGACATGAGTCATCGGACAACGGATCGCTAATATCGTCTTCATTTATACTTGTAGAAAGTTCCATGCAATCACTACATGCCTGAAACACATTTTAAGATTATATAGGTACTTTGTTAAATATTCAGTGAAATATAAGCGTTCTTACAGACGAAGGGCAGAGGCTACTTCAGCCGTCAAAACGTCGATGGCAGCCATCGACAGGTTATGACCAAGAAGCTTATATCTAATACACTGGAGATTTCAGTATGAACATTAACTTGTAACAAGAAAATATAACCTAACCTAACTGACTACCTAGGTGTGAAAGGGATAAAAAACATACAGGCGTCATTCAAGGTCATATTTTCTTGTTACAAGTTAATGTTCATACTGAAAACTCCAGTGTATTAGATATAAGCTTCTTGGTTATGACGCTTGCAGTTGAGGCGTGTTTCATCCGTCATATTGACAGTCAACGACACATAGACTAAGAGTGCGCAATTTATATTCAGTATCTACCATTTTTGAAGTGAAACTTCTTTATCGGGGTTGGACAAAAATTTAGTGTTTCATTTTTGCGTTACGCCGTACGCGTGACATTTTTGCGTTACGCCGTACGCGTGACATTTTTGCGTTACGCCATACTCGTAACATTTTTAAGGTCATAAAGAAGTTTCACTTCTTACGTGTGTACTCTAGTACACGCATACATTTTTTTTTTATAAAAAAAACCCTTAATTGATATTAGGCGAGTCTTTGTTCAACTGGTATAGAAATCCCACAGGAACTATACGGGATTTTCTTTGAAAACGCAGGCGAAGCCGCGGGCAGAAAGTTGCTAAGTAATAAATTAGGTAATTTTATCCCTACAAGACAAATTTACCCGACTCTAACCCAAATGTCCCCAAGATTGGTTAAAGGACTATAATTTCAATAGAAAGAAGAAATTGAATGATTAAATTAATAACTTACAACATTTTTTTCACTTTCTTCCCGATCTGTTTCTTCTTGAGTTGTATCAATGTCAACAGACATCGGATCGCTATCAACTTCTATATTTGTACTCGTTGAAAGTTTCATGCAATCACTACATGCCTGAAACACATTTTAAGATTCAACAAATACCTTTGTTATCACTACATAGTATAAAACAAAGTCGCTTTCTCTGTCCCTATGTCCCTTTGTGTGCTTAAATCTTTAAAACTACGCAATGGATTTTGATGCGGTTTTTTTTTAATAGATAGAGTGATTCAAGAGGAAGGTTTTAGTATATATAATTTATTAGGTTTTAGACAAAGCGGGCGAAGCCGCGGGCAGTAAGCTAGTTTAAGTATAAAATATTCAATGAAATATAATGGTCTCATGGTGGTTAATTATATAACTAGCTGTTCCCCGCGGTTTCACCCGCATTAATCTGCTCCTGTTGGTCTTAACATGATGATATATAGCATATAGCCCTCCTCGATAAATGGGCTATCTAACACTGAGCGAATTTTTCAAATCTGACCAGTAGTTCCTGAGATTAGCGCGTTCTAACATACAAATTATTCAGCTTTATAATATTAGTATAGATTACCTCATCCACAGGTGAAGAGCAGTTACAAGGATGTGGTAAGTAAAAAGGTACAACATTTTTCATAAGAAATTTTTTTCCTGGCTCGTAATCTTCAGGCTTAAAATGTAAACTGCATATCCTGGCATGTTGATACATTTTACCCTTGATAGGCACTATGGACAGCCATTTATTTTTTTTAACTTCATTTTTTGGAAAGCTGAAATAAGTAAAACAATAAAATATTAGGTAACTTAAAAAAAGTATAAATTTCTATGTAAAAAAGAACAATACTTAAAACCACATGTGAGCGCAATACCGATGTTGTGTGTTGTTTCATTACTAGTATAAAAATCTTTGAAATGGTGTTCTAAATGTTCATCATAATATTGTTATTACAATATAATATTCTCTTCGCTATCCATAAAAAGTCATGGCTCCTTACTTGTTAAATTAGTATGTATTACGAAAAGAACATATTTAACATGACTGCTTACTAAAATGATGATAAGTTTGCATTAAATGTGACGATTTTTGCCATTAAAATAATTCTAAACAGGTAAATGCATGTATGGTATTGAGGAATATTGTAAATAACATAAATATACACTTGCCTGTGAAATTTTATATCAGAATTTGGTTTCCAAAAACTTTTACAATTTTTCACAACACAATACATTCTTTAAATGTATTCAATCAATCACAAGTCACAACAACTTAACAACAGCGTTCTTTTCGAAGCAAAGAGCAAGTATGGAGCAAGTAGTACTTATACACAGCTGTCAATACGAGTGTCAATAGAAGAATTGCTTTTTGACAGCTCGACGGGTGATACCAGAACTCAGAACAAAGAATCCTATCGTTGTTCAGAGTACCAGAAGTGATGTCCAAAAGCATCCAAAAGATTATCGATTGTGATACCATTTCAATTATAAATTCAAAATATTATCATAAATCGAATTAGGTACGTAAATAATAATTACAACGTAAACGTACTAATAAGATATGTGATAATAAGACCACATATTTATGCTTTTTATGTTAAAACTAAACTAAACTAATATTTTATTATTTATTGGTTTCTATCTTACAATTTGGTTCTCTTTATGTTTAAATTATATAACTTATTAGAGGAGTTTTTCTGTAACGGATATATTTTACAGAGTATTTCTATCGATTATTATAATCTATCGACTCATCATTGAATAATTCTGTGAAGACATCACTAAGTGGGCGGGGCCTGTCCATGAAGTACAATAATAATTTGTATGACATTTTAACATTGACAATACAATCCTTTATAGGCGTGGAGCTGTTAAAAAGCAAAGTCAGCTGTAGTCAGTACCTACTTCGATTGCGAGCTCACCACAGAGCACTGAGCCATACTGCCATAGAGCAAGTAATATGAGCTCACCAAGAGCACACAGCAAGTAATATAGACCAAGAGCTCACCAACTCATGTACAAAAACTAACCTTTGCACAGAATACATAGCCTTGGGAAAACTTCTATTTATCTGTGGCAATACCAACTTAGGTGTGAAAGTAATAAAAAACATAAGGGTGAATGAACTTGTCCTCTCGTGTGTCACGTGTGAGTTTCACGTGTGTCACGTGTAAGTGTCACGTGTGTCACGTGTGAGTGTCACGTGTGTCACAGGGATAAAACCTATCCTATGTCCTTTCTCGGGTATCAAAATATCTCTATACCAAATTTCATGCAAATTGGTTCAGTAGTTAAGGCGTGATTGAGTAACAGACAGACAGACAGAGTTACTTTCGCATTTATAATATTAAAAGTATGGATATTTATGAAGAAAATTACTGACACAAGCACATTGATTATGATAAAACCTAACAATCTAAACTTATTTTTCAGTTCAATTTTTTTTTATTTACTTTGTCTGAATTTCAAATTGATCATGATAGATTCGTCTATTGCTACCTAAGCTATTGACTACTGAAAATCCAAAGTAGGGAATGAAATGGAAAAGACTTGTTTATTAAAAAATTTTTATTTTCTAAAATCGTTACAAATTAAACGCTTCCTCCAGTTCATCGATGGGATCCTTTAGTGTAGTTTTCGAAGTTGGGATCATGAACAGCTTTTTTAAATCCTCTTGAATTTTACTTTTTATTCTCGTCTTCTTGTCATCGTCTATTTCGTTTATTGCTATATTTTCCAAGTACCGTCTCAAAAATGGTTTTGTAGCCTTTGTTGCTATTGTTTCATTTTATCTTATTGATAGCATTATTTTCTTTAACAGTTGTTGTACTTATAATATTATTCAGTTCACTAGTAACATTTATATTGCTTAAATTAGAACTCTTTGCTTCTGTTACATTAAAGTTAAAAGTATCATTTACAAATGAACTTTTCCTGCTATCTCTCGTATCGTTTAAATCTTGGCTTCGAAAAACTATTTCAGTTGTAGATACATTCAATTGCAGTTTCTCCTCTTCAGGTATTTTAAAATATTTTGTTGTTATATTAGTTGTATTGAGAATCTCTAAATTTTCAGTTACAGCGTCTAGTTTTATGGTGAATGGTTCGTTCGTGCCATCCCAAAATGCTAACGTTCCAAACGTTTCTGTTGCTTCTTCACTTTGAGAATTATATTTAGTTTCATATTTTGTTGGATTAGTTACATTTTCTGCTTTATCAGTAGAAACAGTTGTAATATTGTCTGGAACAACTGTAGTTGTAATTTTAAGCTCGTCTTTGTCATTACTTTTTCTGTAACCTTTAATTTCTTTGTTTTTATTGTTATGATTGTATAGACTGCCAAAATACTCCACGGAGTCACTGTCATAATTTGCACCAGTTGTGCTTGAAGATTCTAAAAATGTATGAGCGTTATTTTCATTGCCTCTAAAAACATTATCCATCTTCGATTTAGTGCGTTGTTTCGTTTTCATTCTACGCTGTTTTCTTTGAGATGATTCCTTGTACCTGAAAGATAATAAAAAATACAGTTAAACACATGACAATAAAATAGTTAAAAATTTCTAATCAGCATTATTATCATTATGAATATAGTGTTTGACTTAATTATTTAATTTACTCATTGCTGACCTCTTGTTTTCTGGATAAATACTTTTAAAAAACAAATCCGGTTTTATTAAGGACTTGTCTATATCAATGTCAATTTCAGCATGCGTGGTAATAATTTTATAAGTATCTTTACTTTCTAGATCCGATTTAATCGTGAATCTTTTTCTTTCAGCATCTAATTCTTTTTCTCCTCTCTCTGTAATAGTATTAGCTCTATAAATATCAATTCGTTCAGGATATAGAGTTATGAATGTTTTTAATTTATTTGTTGCACGTTTCTTTGTATATTTCTTCCACACTGGTAGTTCATCATTTGACTTGCTTCCATACTCAGTATCATCATTCTTTGATAGAAGTTTTTGTAACAGTTCTTTCTTTTTATTTTCTTCTGAATCCGCATGCCTTGATACTAGTTGTAAATTTTGTGTACTCTTTATTATTTGTTTTTCCTTTTTGGTATTTGATGTTCTTCCATTTTTAATTTTAAATCGTTTACGTTTATTCTTATATTCGTTGGATTCTTTGCTTTGATATTCGTTTGGTTTATCGTAATGCTCCCTTTTAGACTGTTTGGTAGTTTTTGTTTTCCTTTTTCTTGTTTTGAGCAATTCTTTTCTTCCTTCAATAGGTATTTCACTTTCATTGTCATATTCTGTTTTAACGTTTTTTATCTTCTGAGAATTAATACTTTCTCTATCATGCTTATTAAAAAATGATTGTAGCGATTTACTGTTACCATCTTTTGTTTTTTGGACACCTCTAAAAGGTTTATGTATCTGTATTGTTTCTGAATCATCTTCCTCTGTAGTATGTTCACTTTTATCTCTTATGTGTTTTAATTTAGAATATTTATATTTATTATTAAAACGTGGTGTTTTCTTCGTTCTATCTCTTATCTCAATTCTTAATTTCGGTTTCTTTTTTAACCTCTTTGATTTAATTTTTGATTTGCTACTCAAGAAGGGTTTCACTAATTGTTTTATTTCCCGTCTTTGTCCTCTATCTAACTGACAATAGTAATCTGTTATCACCAAATTAATGCTTTTTCTTACGATTGATCGTAAGTTTACATTAGCTCCATTCTGATGCCTTCTAAACAATTGCAAATGATTTAAAATATTTTGAAATTTATCTTGCGACCTCTTTTTTAAGAACGTATCAAGAAAATTGAACAAAACGCTTTCCTTTTTGTATTTATCATCTCTCATCTTTCGTAAAACATCATCTAAATTTCTTCTAACATCATTTACTGGGGTTTTCTTGAAGTCAGCCAATCGGTCGTGTAAAAAGCTTAGAAAGTTTGTTTCTTCATAATCATTATCACAATTACTCAAATCAATGTTGTTTATTTCTTCAAATATACTTTCTAATAGAGTAGTAAAGTCTATGTCATTGTAGGATTGTAATATGAATATTAGTTGCTCTAGTATATCCGTGAATGTGACAGAATTCGTTCTTCTAGTATCTGCATTCAATCTAGTTTCTTCCATAGTTGATTTTACTTTAGTTAGGAAGCCTTGTACTGTATCTAGTAATGCTAGGTCGGCATCTTTGTCGAATTCTAGTACAGTTTCGAGTGCTAGGTTAACACTTCTTGGTTTTGAACATTCCAAAGGATCTGTAAAAAAAATAAACAATGTTTAGTTAATTATTATCTCGCCTTAAGGAAATTTTCACATTTTACAATTATAACGTAATTTAAAAACTTGTACAACGTTTTTTTTTATGGGGAATAGGGAAGCGCTTGACCATAATCTTGCCTGATGTTAAGCTAAGATGTGGTCTAAGATGGTACGCGTTTCCCTAAAAAATACCCGTTCACTCTACCTTTGAAGACCCCCATATTGCACTCATCGGGGAACACAGATTCAGGAAGCGCGTTCCAGTCCCTCGCGGTTCGGATAAAGAATGTGGAACCGAACCGCTTAGTCCGGGTACATGGAACGTCCACCATATGGTGATGCCTAGAATCTGTGCGCCTCGACGATCGATGGAAGAACGGGGATGGCGGAACGAGATCGTGCAGTTCCGCAGCGCACTCTCCAAACTGTATGCCATAGAAGACCGATAAGCTGGCCACTCTGCGGCGGTGACCGAGGCTCTGGAGTTATAGTTATGTACGTATAAAAGTGCTGAGAAACATGTTTTCCTTTCTTTTTTAGTTGAAAGGAAAACCACATGAAATTATTTATTTGCTTCGATTCGTACACAACTACGCAACTAGCAACGACTGTCTGGTCAAATTTATTAAAATTATAAAAATATACCGAATTGCAGTAAAGCCAATAACAACAATAAAATCATGTTTTATACTGGTTAACATAATGTGAAACTAACATTTTACTCTGGTCTCTTTACTTCTGTATTTCTAACAGTTACAGTCGTTTCTCTAGAAAGAAAATTTAAGGTTGTACGAAGATTAAAAATCATAAGAATCATAACTTTAAATAATTTTTACTACTCTTTTATGCAGGACGATCAAGTATAGTCCAAGAACTGAAATTTTATCCTTAGTATGCCATCTTATCTATACTAATATTATAAAGCTGAAGAGTTTGTTTGTTTGTTTGAACGCGCTAACCTCAGGAACTACTGGTCCGATTTGAAAAATTCTTTCGATGTTAGATATCCCATTCATCGAGGAAGGCTATTATAGGCTATATATCATTACGCTAAGACCAACAGGAGCGGAGCCACTACTTATATTATGAAGGTCAAAGATGTTAAAAAATTGTATGGATGAAAGTTGAGGGTGAAAGTTTGTAAATTGTATGGATGGATGTCTGTTAAGGTTTTATGAAAATAAGGTAAAAATCTACAGTGAAATTTTTCGAAAAATAGTTAAAAAAACATACGTATGTACAAACAAATTTTATCCAACGTCCATAGTAGTTGAATCAAATAATAAATGCAACAATAAATATTATCAAGTCATAAAAATATTTAAATTTTATGTTTAAATCAAATGTCTTTTGAATTCACGTGGTTATACTATATTTTTGTGTTTGGTTCTATTGATTTTACATACGGTATTATTTTTATTTAATTTTCATGGTATATACCTAATATTTCTACAGTCGATTTCAACCATGATGAAAAAAAAACTCTGACATTTATTAATTAAAATAGCAAAAAAGTGTGTTAGGATTCGCATAGTTTTCCACCTAAAGTGCCAAATAGTTATTTTTTTAAATTACATTTTGATCATTGAAAAACATCTACATATGACTTTTTCAACAGTTTTTCAGTGAAATATACCAAAAAAATGTATAGATTGTAGGATAGCTCGTTTTATTCGGCCCTGGCAATTATAAATTAAATGTTCACCCATTCAACCTTCTTCTCTCCACGTGTCGAAATCTTTGACCAACGCAGTATCTAATAATGTTTAATTTAAACTTATGTCCTATCCTATCCTATCCTATCCTACTCCTACTAATATTATAAATGCGAAAGTTTGTGAGGATGTGTGTGTGTGTTTGTTACTCTTTCACGCAAATACTACTGAACCGATTACAATGAAATTAAGCACACATATAGAGGGTATCTTAGATTAACACATAGGATAGGTTTTATCCCGGAAATCCCACGGGAACGGGAACTATGCGGGTTTTCCTTTGAAAACGCGGGCGAAAATCTAGTTTCTTATATTTTATCTTTCCATTTCAGCTCAATCAATGAATACACCAGGCACATATCGAAAAAACAACGTATTCGACTACAGCTACGACGACTGGGAAACATCTACACTATCCGTTTATGACATTATAAATACAGAATCTAGTACTACAGTATCTAGTACAACTACAACCACATCAACTATAGTAGTAACATCTACTACACCTCTAGCGACTGTCACTTCAAGTGTTACTACAGAACATACTAATGTGACTTTAGATTCCAATGTAAAAGATATCGCTAATGATACAACTATAGATAATACTATATCTAGTGATACAGATAATTCAACAATAAATGCTACTGAAAGTGCAACAGATACTACTAAAGTGATAGAAACTACTACAGTTACAGCTAGTAGTATAGCGCCTCTAAATGATACTGATTTAGATGAACTATTATATAATTATTTAACAACTACGCATCAGGCTGAGCTGTTGATAACTCCGGATGTAACTGTTGAAAGTAAGTTTAAAATAGAATGTAATAAAGTAATAAATAGGAACGTTTATCTGGACTAAAATATGGAAAATTATGAGGATATACTTTTTCCACATTTATTTTGCGGACATTCCAAATTCTTATTCCAAAACCAAAATGACGAAATATATTTTTACATTATTTTTGTCTACACACGAGAATCACTCATAAAGCTGTAATGCTATTTCAGATATAAACTTAAACATTCAAAAAATCTTTGCAGATTAATAGAATAATATATTTTCATTCCAAATTTCATACAAAATAGGCACTTTGGTTTCGCTTTGGTAGCTTAACATACAGACAGACAGACTTTCTCGTGTTTAATATTAATCATCTATCATCTCTATATAAAGTACTAGCTGTTCGTCGCGGTTTCACCCGCATTGCAGTCTTAAGATTAGCGCGTTCAAACAAACAAACAAAAAAGTATAGATTTTGACTATAATAGAAACTAAAATATCAAACCTATCATATCTTCAATTTTACATTTACAATATTAAATGTTCTTTTTCAATTCCAGACGCATCACAGATCATTCCACCATCGTCTACAATCCACCCAATCGTCTGGGAAGTGAAAGACCTCACAGAGACCTTGAAATTTGGCTTCTTCACCACCACGATGATATCTTTAACAAGAGTGGTAGCATCTAAAGATGAGGATGACCTGCATCTGCTGTTGACAGCTTTGAACACGGAGATTATGCGGTAGGAGAGTTTCTGTTTGTTATTATTTAAAACTAGCATTCCGCCCGCGGCTTTGCCCGCGTTTTCAGAAAAAACCCGCATAGTTACCGTTCCCGTCGGATTTCCAGGATGAAAACTATGTGTTAATCCAAGTTACCTTCTGTATGCTGAATTTCATGACAATCGATTCAGCAGTATTTACGTGAAGAAGTAACAAACAAACATACAAACTTTCACATTTATAATATT